>CM053771.1:283272355-283405464 GCA_028658325.1 Potorous gilbertii
GGGAGGGATGATAGAAGAGAGGGCAGATTGGTGATAGGGGCAATTAGAATGCTCAGCGTATTCGGGTGGGGGGAGGGGACAAATGGGGAGAAAATTTGGAACCCAAAATTTTGTGAAAATGAATGCAAAAAGTTAAATAAATAACTCAAAAAAAATGTTTTAAAATAATACACATAATGATCATAACAATGTAGAAAAATGATACTAAAATACAATACAACATGCCAGTAAATAAGCACTTTATTAAGTCCTACTATGTACCAGGGACTACAGCACTAGGAATATAAAAAATGCCCTCGAGGAGCTTACAATCCGTAACGGGAAATGGAACAAATATGTACAAACAAGCTCCTCTGGAGAAATGGTTGGTCATTACACTGATTAGTAAAGCCTTCCAAAATCAATTTTCTTTTTTAAAATATTATACTATACTATTTCAATCACCAAAAATTTACCTTCTCTATTTCCTCACCCTCTACTTGAAAAAGAAAAGAAACACGTTTCTGACAAACATGTAGTAAAGTAACATCACATTATTTTCTCAGAGTCCTTCACTTCTCCATTAACACATTTCATCATAAGTGTTAAAGAATTGTTGGTGGTCATTACATTGATCAGTTAAGACTTACAAAGTTATCTGTAACTTTTTCATGTTTACGTTGTTATTGTACGTTGTTCTGGTTCTGATCAGGACTCTACATCAGTTCATACAAGTCTCCCCACATCTCACAATAGTATCTTTTTTTAAAGTTAAATTTCATTTTTAGTTAAGAATTCTCTGACTCCCCATCATCCCTCACCACTTACTGAGAAATTAAATTTTACCCATTATAAATATGCAGTCATATAAAACATGGAGAGGAAGGAAGGAAGGAAGGTTGGTTCTATTTGGATGAAGTCCATGATTTCTCTATCTGGAGGTGGATGACATATTTCATCATTATTTGGAGTAGTGGTTGATCATTGTGTTAAAGAGTTACTATAAATTTTGAAGTTCATTATCTTTACAATATTGCTGTTATGTACAGAGTGTTTACTATGAATTTCAAAGTTAGTAATCTTTACAGTACCGCTTTTACTGTATGGAGAGTTTTCCAGGTTCTCCTCACTTTACTTGGCATCAATTCACACAAATCTTCCCGGATTTTTTTGAAACCATCCCCTTAATCATTTCTTATAGCACAACAATATTCTACCCAATTCATATACCACATTTTTTTCATAACTGTTTGTCGCCACCACACACACATACACACACACACACACACACACACGCAAGTGCTATAAATGTTTACATGCAAAGGTATGCTTTTCTTCTTTCTTTGATCTCTTTGGCACACAGACCTGAGAGTAGTATGCATAGTTTGATAGCTTTTGAGGCAGAATTCCAAATTGTTTTCCAGAAAGGTTGAAATACTTCATAACTTCACCAATAGCACATCAATGTACGATTTTCCCATAGCCCCCTTCTGCATCTGTCCTCTTCCCTTTTTTGCCATCTTAGCCAAATTAATGGCTATGAGACTGTATGAATTACTTTAATATGAATTTCTCAGACTATTAGTAATTGAGAAAATTTTTGTATATGACTATTGATAGTTTAGATTTCCTCCTCCAAAAATTGTCTACTTATAATCCCTTGACCACTTATCAACTGGGGAATGCCTCCTTATAAATTTGACTCAGTTCCCTATATATGTTGGAAGTGACACCTTTAACAGAGAAACATGCTACAAAGATTTCCCTTCTACTTCATGCTTTTTTCTTCTTCTAATTTTAGCTACACTGGCTTTATCTGTGCAAAAATTTTTATATAATCAAAACTATCCATTTTACTTTTTGTGAACCTCTGCATCTCTTCAGTCATGAACTCTTTTTCATAGATCTGACAGGCAATTTCTGCCATGTTCCACTAACATTTGCTAATGTTACCTGTTATATGTGTACCCATTTTAAGCATATCTTGGTATATGGTATGAGATTTTGGTCTCTAGTTCCTCCCAGAGTATTTTCCAATTTTCATAATAGTTTTTGTTGAAGAGCAAGTTCTTACCCCATTGTGCATATCTTCAAGTTTATCAAGTTTTCAGGTTTTTCACAGGAAACTGTGTTTACTTGCTTCTGTGTATTATGTGACTAATTGTTTCACTGATCAACTTCTTTATTTCTTATCCAGTATCAAATTGGCTTCCCTCCTTGCCTTTTTTAAAAAATTGATTCCACTGATATTCTTGACCTTTTGCTCCCCCAGATCAATTTGGTTATGACTTTCCCTAGCCCTATAAAGTAATTTTTGGTAGCTTAATTGGTATGACACTGTATTAGTAAATTAAGTTAGGTAACGTTATCACTTTTATTATGTCACTCAGTCTTATCTATGAGAAAAAATAATAATAATAATTCTCTAAGTAAACTACCATGTCATCTGCAAAAAGTGATACTTTTGGTTCTTCTTTGCCTGTTCTTATTTCTTCACTTATTTTTCATCTTAATGCTATAGCTACCACTTACAGTACAATATTGAATAGTAATGGTGGTAAAGGGACATTCTTTCTTCACCTCTGATCTTACTGGAAAAGCCTTTAACTTATTCCTATCACAGATAATGTAATTGCTCTTGTTTTCAGACCCTAATCATTTTAAAGAAAGCTCCATTTATTCCTAACCACATTTTCTAGTGTTTTTAGTGAAAACGGGTGTTGTATTTTATCAAAAGGTTATTCTTCATCTATTGAAATAATCATATGATTTTTGCTAGTTTTATTATTTATATGGTCAATTATGCTTATTGCTTTCCTCATACTGAATCCAGCGAGCCTGGTCATAATGTATGAACTTTGTGATACACTGCTGATATTTTACTGATAGTTTCTTTAAAATTTTTGCATCAATATTCATTAGAGAAATTGGTCAATAGTTTTCTGTTTTGTACCTTCCTGGTTTAGACGACAAGACATATAAGATCACATAAGGAATCTGGTAGGATTTCATTGCTTTACTGATTTTGTTCAAAGAGTATTGGAATCATTCTTTAAATGTCTGGTAGAGATCACTGGTAAATCCATCCAGTCCTCAGGCTTTTTCTTTGGGAGTTCACTAATGGTTTGTTTGATTTCTTCTTCTAAGACAGGATTTTTAAAATATAAACTTATTTAAAATATATATATATACACACATACACACACACACACACACACACACACACACACACATATATGGGTGTATACATACAATGTTAACTGTTCAGTTAATCTGGACAATTTAGAGTTCTAAAAATGTTCATGCATTTCATTTAGATTGCCATTTTTACTGGCATAAGTTGGGTGAAATTGCTCTTAATAACTGCTTTTATTTCTTCTTCACTGGTTGTGAATTCACCTTTTTGGTTTTGTAGGCTGGAAATTTGGTTTTCTTTTTCCTAATCAAAGTAGCTGATGGTTTATCTCTCTTATTGTGTGTGTTTTTTCAGAATTTCTAGTTTTATTTCTTAACTCAGTTTTGTTACACTCTCCTTTGATTTTCAGGATTTCTATTTTGATATTTAATTAGGGGGCTTTAATTTGTTGCTCTTCAAGTTTTTTTGTTGCATCCTTAATTCAATGATCTGCTTTTTCTCTCTCACTGGTATTAAGTATATTGAGAAATAAATTTCATTTAAGTACTGCTTTGGATGGAAATCACAAATTTTGGCATATTGTATCTCATTTCTGTCATCTTTAATTGAACAGTTTCTATGATTTGTTCTCATTCTTTTGGGTTTAGTTATTTAGTGTCCAATAAAGGGCAGCTAGGTAGTGCAGTGGATAGAGCACCAGTGCAGGAGTCAGGAGGACCTGAGTTCAAATCTCACCCCTTCACTTGACATTCACTAGTTGTGTGACCTTGGGCAAGTCACTTAACCCCAATTGCTTCATCCTGGGTCATCTCCAGTCTTCCTGATGAATATCTGGTCCCTGGATTCATATGGCTCTGGAGAAGAAGTGAGGCTGATGACCTGCACAGCCCTCCCTCACTCAAAACAAAGTCAAGTGCAAGTCATATCATTATTTCTCTGATGGTGTGGTCTTCTTTGGTAACAAAGGACGAACACACACATTTAGTGTCCAATTAATTTTTTATTTATGCTTCCAAGGCCCTTTCTTGAATGTAATTTTTACTGAACTACAGTAAGTAAGAGATGCATTTAACATTAGTTCTACTTTTCTGTATATGTTGTAAGGATTTTATATTCTAATAGTCAATTTTTGTGGAGGTGCTATATACTGTCCTTTCTATTCATAGCTAATATTCTCCAAAGGTCTATTATATCTAATTCTTCTAAAATTCTATTAATCTAGTTATACGATTGTTAGATTTGTCTAGCTCTGAAGAGGCAAACTGAGGTCCCCCACTAATATAATTTTACTATTTCTTTTTATAACTCATTTAACTTTCCCTTTTACAATTTGGATGATTTGCCATTTGGTAAATACACTTTTGATAATGAAATTAATTCACTGTCTACAGCACCTTCTAATAAAACAGTTTCCTTGTGTATCTATATTAATTAGTTTTAATTTTGCTTGTCCTTCTCCTGAGATCATTAGTATTACTTGTCTTTTTTATTTCAGATTCTGCTCCAACCCCTTATTTTAACTCTAGCACCAGAGGATTTCATTACATATACACCACAATATAATCAACCCACTTACCAACTGATGGGCACCCTCGTTGCCAATTCTTTGTACCCTAAAAAGAGTGCTATAAATAGTCTTGTGCATCCCTAGATTTTGTTTTAATTAGGTCTAATCCCTCCCTTATTCAGTCAGATAGTCAACAATTACTTATTATGTGCTTACTATGTGCCAGGCATATATCTATGAGCTGGGAATACAGAGTTACCTAAAAGACAGCTGCTTATCCTCAAGGAGCTCACAATCTAATAGGGGAGACAAGCAAATAAATGTGTACAAATAGGCTACCTACAAAATAAATAGGAAATAATTAAAAGAGAGAATTAAGACTAGAATTAAGAGGAGCTGGGAAAGGTTTTCTGTTGAAGATAAGATTTTTGTTGGGACTAAATGCCTAGATCTGAGAGACGGGGTGTCTTTTTGATGCAACAGCAATGATGTCAGTGTCAATGAACTGAATACATGAGTTTGGGGGAGGCAGGGTATAAGAAGGTATAAGGTATAAAAAAAACTGGAAAGAAAGGACAGGACTAGGTTGGGAAAGGCTTTGTATGACAGAATTTTACATCTGATCTTGAAAGTAACAGGAACTACTGGAGTTTACAGAATAGGGTTGGACATGATTGAACTTGGGCTTTCAGAAAATTCCCTTTGGTGGATGATATGCTGGAGTGGGGAGAAACTTGTGGCTGGCAGACCAACCAGCAGGTTAATACAATAGTTATTACAGTAGCCCAAGTATCAGATCACGAGGGACTATACTAGGATGACATCGATATTACAGAAAAGAAGGGGGAATATTTGAGAGATATTGTGAAGGTGAAACCAGCATGTCTTGGCACTGGAACACAGGTTACAAACCTAGGATAATGGAAAAGGTGTTGTTGCTTTCCACAGTAAGAGTGCAGGCTAGAAGTGGGAAAAGCTTATGAGTAATGATAATAAGTTCAGATTTGCATGTATTGAAAAATGTCTGAAAGGTAGATGAAGATGTGAGAATATCAGGAAAAAGGTTAGGGTAAGACAGGTATATTTGAGGAATATTAGCATAGACATAAATTCATAGGAGATAACAAGATCACCACATGAAATAGGATTGAGGGAGAAGAGAAGAGGGCTCGGTCCTATGGGATACCCACAATTAGGGGACATGACCTGGCTCAGATTTCAGCAAAGGAGACTGAAAAGGAGTGGTCTGAAAGGGAGGAGGAAAACTAGGAGAGAGTGCTATCCAAAAAAAACCTAGAGAGAAGAGAGTGTTAAGGAGAAGAAGGGAATCAATAGTATTAAAAGATGCAGAGGCTCAGAAGAATGAGGACTGAGAAAAAGTCATATTCCTTGACACAGAAATCCAACAACTAGACATATGTTCCAAGTATACAAAAGACAGAAAGGCCCCATACATATATGTATGTATGCATGTATACACACATATAAATACACACATACATACACACACATACCTAAAGACATAAAAGATAGAAAAGTCCCATATACCCAACGTATTTATAATGTCATTTTTTCCCATTTAGTAGGAACTGAAAACAGAGATGCCCACTGATTTTGAAATAGCTAATCAAGTTGTAGGACATGAAATGGAATATTACTGTGCTGTAAGGAATGAAGAGGAAGAATCCATAGAAGCACAGAACTGATACAAAATAAAATAAACAAAAATAGGACAATATACACAACAACAATAATGTAAACAGAAGAAGCAAATTTTAAAACACTCAATCCTATGTGAGTAAAATTACCAAATCATGCCCTAGAAGAAGAGATATGAGAATGTACTTTTCTTTTTTTGCAAAAAATGGGGGCTATGAGTATGAAAAACTTCATATACTGCAGAAACTAGGTTAATAAATTTGTTTATTTTGAAGAACTGCTTTTTCCCCCTTTTTTTATTCTTTCTTAAAAGGGATAGTGTATTATGGGTTGGGGAGAAGGGGATATACCAAAAAATATACCAAGAATGTGACATAAAAACCAAAGATATTTAAAGGAAGGAAGTTATATAAGAAGGGAAATAAACTGACAAAGATAAGACAGATCCTGTAAAGAATTTTACAACAAATGATTTTCCCCATCAAGGACAGTGGAACTAGTACATTTAAAATTCTAACAGTCTCAGTCAGCATAGAAAGTAGAATTGTTCCTCCCCCTCTCTGAAAGTGATAAATCTAACCTCAAAATAAACAAGTAAGAGGTTAAGGAGGTAAATAAAACTCTGGGTAAGGTAGATATGATAGGTCTCTGGAGAAAACTGAATGGGAACAGAAAGAAATATACCTTTTTCTCAGTGGTACATGGCACGTATACAAATACTATATAGACTATTTTTGAAAATTGGGGAAGGAGTCCTCCCAAATTGTTTTTATGATACAAATATGGTTTTGATACCTAAACCAGGAAGAGACAAAACAGAGAAAGAAAACTATAGACCAATTTCTCTAATGAATATAGATGCAAATATTTTAAATAAGATTTTAGCAAAACAAATACAGCAACTTATCATGAGAATAATACATTACGATCAGGTAGGATTCATAACAGGAATGCAGAGCTGGTTCAATATTAGAAAAACTATTAGCATTATTGACCATATCAACAACAAAACTGACAGAAACCACATGATTATCTAAATAGATGCAGAAAGAGTTTTTGACAAAATACAACACCCAATCCTATTAAAAACACCGGAGAGCATAGGAATAAAGGGAACTTTCCACAAAATAATAAGCAGTATCTACCTAAAACCTTCTGCAAGCATTATTATATGCAATGGTGATAAGCTAGATGAATTTCCAGTAAGATCAGCGGTGAAACAAGGATGTCCATTATCACCACTGTTATTAATATGGTAATAGAAATATTAGCTAGCTATAGCAATTAGACAAGATAAAGAAACTGAAGGAATTAGAATAGGTAAAGAAGAAACTAAATTATCACTCTTTGCAGATGATATAATGATATACTAAAAAATCCCAGAGATTCAAATAAAAAACTACTTGAAATAATATACAACTTTGGTAAAATAAACCCATACAAATCTTCTGCATTTCTATATATTAGTAACAAAGCCCAACAGCAAGAGATGGAAAAAGAAAACCCATTTAAAGTTAGGGTAGACATTATGAAATATTTGGTAGTCTACCTGCCAAAACAAACCCAGGGACTATATGAACACAACAGCAAAGCACTTTTCACACAAATAAAGTCAGAACTAAATAAGTGGAAAAACATCAGTTGCTCATGGGTGGGCCGAGGAAATATAATAAAAATGACAATTCTACCTAAACTAATTTACTTATTTAGCGCCATACCAATTAAACTATCAGATAATTATTTTCTAGAGCTGGAAAAAATAGTATCAAAATTCACCTGGAAGAACAAAATGTCCAGAATATCAAGGCGATTAATGAAGAGAAATGCTAAGGAAAGTGGTCCAGCTCTCCAGATCTCAAATTGTATTATAAAGCTGCAATTATCAAAACCATTTGGTATTGGCTAAGAAACAGAAGGGTAAGACAAGTGGAATATGCTAGGTACTCAAGCCACAACAGGCAATGAATATAGCAATTATTGTTTGATAAACCCAAGGACCCCAGTTTCTGGGATAAGAACTCACTGTTAGACAAAAATTGCTGGGAAAATTGGATAAAATTTGGTGGAAATGGTAATAAAAAATGGTGGAAACTATGCTAGATCAATGCCTGATACCGTATGCAAGGATAAAATCCAAATGGGCACATGATCTACATGTAAAGATTGATACAATGGACAAATTGGTAGAGTAAGGAAGAGTGTGTTTATCACATTTATGGAGAAGGGAAGACTTTTGTGACTAAAGAGATAAGAAAGCATTATTAAGTGCAAGATGGATAATTTTGATTACATTAAACTGAAAAGTTTTTGCACAACCAAACCCAATGCAACCAAAACTCGGAGGGATGTAGGAAACTGGGAAAGAATTTTTACAGCTAATGTAGGTAATAAAGACCTCATTTCTAGAATATATAGAGAACTGAGTCAAATGTACAAAAATACAAGTCATTCCCCAACTGATAAAGGGTCAAAGGATATGAACAGGCAATTTTCAGAGGAAGAAATTAAAGATATTTACAGTCACATGAAAAATTGCCATGTATCATTTTTGATTAGAGAGATGCAAATCAAAACAACTCTGAGGTACCACATCACACCTATAAGATTGGCAAACATGACAGAACAGGAAGATGATAAATACTGGCGAGGATATGAGCTGATTGGACCATTCTGGAGAGCAACTTGGAACTATGCCAAAGGGCTACAAAAATGTGCATACCCTTTGACCCAGCAATAGCACTGCGAGGACTGTATCCCCAAGAGATCATAAAAATGGGAAAGGGTCCCACAAATACAAAAATATTTATAGCACAGAACTCTTTGTGGCAGCCAAAAACTGGAAATCAAGGGGATGCCCACCAACTGGGGAATGACTGAATAAATTATGGTATATGAATGTAATGGAATACTATTGTCCTAAAAGAAATGATGAACAGGAAGACTTCAGAGAGGCCTGGAAACACTTATATGATCTGATGCTGAGTGAAAGGAATAGAACCAGGAGAACTTTGTGCCCAGCAACAACCACAGTGTGCAAGAGTTTTTTCTGGTAGACTTGGAACTTCATTGAAATGCAAGGACCTAAAAAAAATTTCCAATGGTCTTCTAAGGCAAAATGCCTTCCACATCCAGAGAAAGAACTATGGAATTCAATCGCAGAATGTAGCAGATGTGTGTGTGTGTGTATGTGTATTGTGTTTTGGTTTGTTAGATGATTTCTCCCACTCATTTTAATTCTTCAATATAGCATGACCATAGTGAAAATGTATTTAATAGGAATGTGTGTATAGGACCCATACAAAATTGTATGCCATCTCGGCGAGGGAGAGGAAAATAATAAACTAAGTTATATGGTAGCTATTGTAGAACACTGAAAATAAATAAAAATAATTAAAAAAAAAAAGCAAGTCAAATTGTTGTATTACAATTCCAAAGATAGGTAAGATTAGGCAAGGGGTGGGGAACCTGCAGTCACGAGGCTACATGTGACCCTCTAGGTCCTCCAGTATGGCCCTCTGACTGAATCCAAATCTCTCAGAAAAAATCCCCTTAAAAAGAAAAAGGATTTGTTCTGTAAAACTTGAACTCATTCAAAAGACCACCACCAAAGACCCAGAAGGTCATATGAGGTCTTGAGGCCACAAATATACTAGACTAGACCAAATATACACAAAAGAGGTCTATAAAGAGAATATAGGATAATTGTGAGAATACGTAAAGGCAATCAAATTAGGATCTTTGGCTGTTTGTGTTTTCTAAAAGTGTTTTTTTTAAATAATGTGATTAAGGAGGATCTTTCCCACCCATTGATGGACCTGCCCATTGTGGGAAGTTTGATTAGGGGAGTTGTTTTGTAAGAGGGTCTCAAGTACCTTTCTGTTTTTTCTACTGAGGCACTTGGTCAGAGGGTTATGCCTTCTGGCTCCAAAAATCGTATAAATACTCTGAGGGTGAGGTTTTACTTTGGGGTTTACTGACTGGAAGTGTTTCTTAGGGCAGAGAGACTCTGGGAACCTATAAAGGAACCCAATCTCCCCAGGCTAAAATGGAGAAGTTGATGCTTCCCTCTCTGGTAACTGTATGGTCAGACATTTTGGAAGCAAGTCTATTGAGTTTTGATTTTCTCTGATACCTATGCTTAAAGTGATTGTTAACCCCTTGAAAGTTGCAGATGAAGTATGCCTGATCGTCCAAACTATAACATGTAGCTGGATAGACAATGTAAAGAGCCCATCTATCAGCATATATAGCTTGGACAAACAGCAAATTGACAATAAGTTGGTCACAGAATTAAAGTGGAGGAAAGAGGAAAGCTGGATAGTCTTTTAAATGATTTTATGCTTCAATCTAAAACAAAAACCAAATTTATAACACTAATATTCTTTCAGTGTTTCTGTATGGTTATTACAAGACATGGGCCAGTGGGCTCTGAAGAACACAAAGTAAACGTTCAATGGAAAGGTAAATGATTACTGTTGTTTCAGTCATGTTCAATTTTTTATAAACCCACAAGGCATTTTCTTGACAGATAACGGAGTGGTTCAACATCTCCTTCTGCTCATTTTACAAATGGGGAAACAGAGGCAAACAGGGCTAAGTGACTTTCCTAGGGTCACACAGCTAGCTAGTACGTGTCTGAGGCAGGATTTGAACTCATATCTTTCAGACTCCAGACCCAGTGCTCTGTCTACTACACTACCTAGATGCCCTAGACCATATGAGGAGACTACGGAATATTATGAAAAGGCAATTACAAAGCCAAAGCAGTGTAAAGAAGTCACCAAAGAAATGTAGGAATAAAAAAGATGAGGGACCAGTCATGTGGCAATAATGAGAGATAACCAGGTTGTGGACTACACTGTTACCCACACAACATCAAGAGAGATAAAGGAAGGCCTCAGTATGTAAGGTGGACATAATTATGGAAGAATTATGGGAGGATGTAGATAAAAAGTGTACAAGATATATAGCTTATGGACAGGTTATGATAATATGTCCTTTTAGAGAAGACCTCACAGAAAATACATTTAAATATTTTAAGTAAGGTGAAAAAAGTAGCAGTTAGAAGATCTCAGTTTGCATCCCAACACTATCACTAATTATGCAATCTTATTCAAGTCACTTAACTTGTTGGTGCCTCTGTTTCTCCATCTGTAAAATGGGGATAGTAGAACTGCTTCAAACCTATCTCACAGCAGGGGACAGTGCATGCAGAGCACTTTACAATCTCATAAAGCATGATATTAACATCAATTATTATCCCCTTTAGAATATTCTTGAGAGAAAGATAGAAAGATTTCTAAACATCCTGCTTCTTTTCTTCTTCATTGAGTTATGGGACAAGTTGTTAAGTGACAGGTCACTTAATCTCTCTGAGCCTCAGTTTCTTCTTTGGGCTCTTTCCTTAAAGGTTTGTTATGAGGTGTGTTTAATGAACCACATAGATGTGAGCTATTTTCATTAAGAAGACATAAGTGGTAACTTCAAAAGAATATCACAGATTAATTACGACTAATCAATCTTAGTCCCAAAGAAAGCTGATGAAACAAATCTGCAGACAGAGCCTGGTCCAGTGGAAAGAATACTGGCTCCAAAATCAGAGAATAACGTGTTTGTACCTTCTCCCTGATACTTACTATCTGTGTAACCTTGAGCTCCTTTGATTGCAAAATGAAAGGGGTAGGACTAGATGGCCTCTTCTAGATCTATGACATTATGTTCTAGGATCCTATGACCCTCTCTCGCAGTAGAAAGAAGGGAGATGATGGATTTAGAAGGCAATATATGCTGTCACATGAGGATGTTATGTCAGGTAATATTGCTTAACTCTTTTGCTTTATTCTAAGGAGTGGAGGAGAAACACACGACACAGAATTAATTTACTGACTTTTGTCCACCCAAAAGAGTTGAATTACAAATATGTATCATAAAGTTAAAATAAATGCCACACCGATCTTTTTCTTTATCATCATGTTTAAGAAGATTCTAAGTGGCATAGGTTTACTCTAAGTTCAGTGCCTGACTGTGTCTTTACTGTTAGCTATCAACAGCTTTTAAAGAAAAAGTTTGGTGAGTGACTGTTTCATGCAGACAGAGAACATAATCACACAATTTCCAAGGTATATCCTTGTTCAATTTTTCTTCAGCACAGATTATTAAGACTTATGACCATATCAATCCTGTCTTCATCAGTGGCATAGAATTCTGATGATTCTTAAGCACACAAAGAAATACTCAGTTCCTTGAGATTTGTAAATTTAGATTTTAAATTAAAGCGAAAATAGGTTCATATTGCCTTTATAAAATCCTTTGTTGGGAGAAGAGAAGGTAATCAGCAACTGGCACTTTAAAAACTGAGAGGAAAACTGGAATTTCTATACTTGAAGGAAAGCCAAAGTGAGGATCCAAGTCAACGGTCCAACTATGTTTTTTTAAGTTGTTATTCAACTGTTTTTCAGAGTTGTGAATGAAATTCAGGCTATAATGAGAACCAGGAAAAACCTAGAACAGCTATTTCCCAGTACCCTCAAATGAAGTTTTTGATGAGTATAAGCCAGAAACCTGGGGATGAAAAAGCAGAGCTTCTACGGAAGTAATCTATTGACATTCCCAAGTATAAGTCATATGAACTTCTAATATATTTCTTCAATGTGGAGTGGGGGAGATCATTTTGCAAACTTTCCCTTGCTTATTAATATACTGGAATAAAAACCTTCATACTAGGAAAATGGAAAAAATGACAATAACAGAAAAGTTACAGCTTGTTAGGAGGGCATTAAAAAATAAAGATAGGCCACAAAGATAACTACCATATGGCCGACTACTATCCGGTGGTTAAATAAAGTTAGAAAAAAAATTAAAGAAGAACATAGGAAAATATTTTCACCTCAAAGCAGATTACTTTGACTTCTAATAGCAAAGAGGCCGAACACTTCTTTGAATGTAGTAAAATGACATGAGTAAAACAGCATGAAACCTTTTGACGACTCAAAATGAATGTCATCCTTATTTATTTACTTGGCATTTTGAAAATGCCTGAACAGGGGAAGGCTTATAGTTAAACACCTGATCATAAAGTAAATGTTTACTAGTTGAGGTCAATGTTTAACTTCGCGATGTGCCTAAGCAGTAAAGCTACAGCTGTATCCAAGCAAAATTATGAAGTAGGCAGTGTTTGCCTTCAGTAATTCAAGGCTCCTTATTGTCCACCTTCAATACCAAAAGCTCTCATGCTCTCTGCTCCTTCTCAAAAGCCAATTCCCAGGAAAAAAAAAGAAATTCCAAAACAAAGTAGAAAGATAAAAAAGCTTCACAATGCTGTGCCCTTCCAAGTAGCTACACTTTTTAGCAGGTGTTTTAAACAAATGGAATGTAACTCTAACTTCTGAAACAAGGGGATCTGTATTAGATGGCCCTTGAGGGTTCTTCCAGCTCTAGAACTATGACACATTAAACTGTACAAAAAGGTACAACTTCCCTGTTAAGCCAGCCCCACGTTTAGGAAAGCCTATTTCTAGGCTATGCTACAAAAGCTTCTTATCTGCAACTCGAATCTGCTTTGGATATTGAATTAAACAAACTAACTTATGGCCTAAAGAAAGAACTATAAGCAATTGACAAGAAACAAACTGTATCTATACATCCAATGATCTTGAATATTTTGGCATTAACACTGGATGAAGGGAGGTAGGGAGAGGGAGAGGTGGAATACAGGGGGAGGTTCACGTCAAGACAGGAGATATATAGTATACCTGCAGCTAAAGGGAACGTTATGGAGGGGAAAAAAAACAAAAATATTTACTGAAGACCTCTGAGATATGGTTGTTTTTTTCTTTCTATATTGACGTCATTCACATTTTATATTTTCAGAGTGGGGCCAATTAACAGGTGACATTATCTGTCTCCTTTAAAGGGAAACAGCAACTAATGTACATGAAATCTTTTGGTGTCAGCTCTACTATCATAGAAATTTCAGCCAATGCATATGTCACTAAAGTCATTATATAATAGCAAATCAAAAGACATTCAAACACAGAGACAAAGCACTGGACCAACAAAGTACAAAAATCATAGGAAAAACTATCAACGTAACAAGATTCGGCCTAAAAACTCATCAGTGCACCTACAATAACAACCTCCTTGGTATGTTAATCAAGATTTTATTTGTTATGTTATTTATATATAAAAGAAGTAGAGCAAATAGATAAACTATATCCTCAGTAATATCAATTTCCTCCTGGGGAGTGGGGGTGGAGGTAGAGAATGCATGGTAAAAGCACTATTCTGAAAGAAATCATCTTCTTAAGGGACTATGGTAAAATCAAATCATGTTGGTACCCTTCTGTACTTTTCATCATCTTCTCTGTCCAAATTTACTATAAACCAGGTTTTCAGATTCTTCCAATTATAAGAAAATTATTTCACCTGCTTCCTCTTTCCTGTCCCCATGCTACTAAGTTTCAGAGAAATAAAAGTTAACCAAATTGAGATTGGCATGGTTCTACAGAGAACATGCAAATTATTTCAGGGAGGTCCTGGTCATAGGTCAACTTGTGATCTCCCAAAAAGTAAATATTTCACACACAATCAAAGTAAAATTTAAGTGTTTGGGGAAAATAGTCTATTTTGAAGATCCCTAAACACAAAACAAATACTTGTCTCCAATTCAGAAAGCTCTGAAACTATGGTGAGAATCAAGGAATGAAGGTAAAGGAGGAAAAAAATGGAGATAAAAGCCATTTCCAAAATCCAGCAGGAATTTAAGACTGTTTTCCACTGGGTAAAACAGTCCCTTTTTTTTCTATTAATATTTTAACTAAGCGTTCATGCTCAAAAGTATTTTAAAAAATAAGGATAAAAAGAATGTTTGATTCTTCACAGTACTATACTGGTAAAATTTAGAATTGTAGACTTTGTGATGTGCAAAACAATCTTACGAAAATAAAGTGATATGGTTAAAACCATCTCTATCCTTGGAGTTCAAGTCAAATTAAAGTAACTACATTTACATTTCTTTGTAAAAGACAAAGTTGAAGAAAAATGAAACGGAAAGAAGATGCTTCTATGCAACTATCCTTTTCAACAGGCCCTGATGGCAGTACAATTTGAGAAGCCTAACGAAAAACAGGGTATTTGCACCCATTTTTATTTGAACAACATGCACGTGTGCACATGTACACACACATGACTCCACTCCACTCCACAACTAATTTTCCAAGATTTGTACGTATTCCTAACAAGATCAATTTAAATGTTACAACTAAACAAGGGTACAGTCATTCATCAGCTGTTTTCCTATTTTCTTTTAATCACAATAATTGACAACAGTTTGGCATCAAATCTAAACAGGTCTTGATATCTTACAACGCTTACAGAGGTATCAAAAAGTCATGCAACAAAATGGTAGTATAATTTACAAAACTTGGTTTTACAAATAAAAACATAAACATAAGTATACACAAATTAAAACCGTTTGTTTTAAATGTTTATTTTTAAACTTTGAGTCTTCCTTGAAAATACGAAAATCTCAAAAATTTAAATCCAAATGTGTAAACCAAATAAATTTAGGTGACCATTCACATATATAAAAGGCCTTATGATAGAGTTCCTTTAAACAAGGTTTTATTTTAACCTGGAACATATGAACTTTTTAAAAAAATAACATTTCGATAACTCTATTTCAATATAATTGCTTTGTAATCCCATGTGTACTTTATTTATTTAAAAATATTACTGTGAGAAGTGATCCATGGGTTTCACCAGATAGCCAAAGAGCTCATGACACAAAATAAAGTTAAGAAACCCTGTGTTAAACTTTCTCTAGGCTTCCCAAATGTTTGTTTATAGATGATTAACTAACTGGCTAAGAAGCATAAAGCTCCAATGATGATCAAAATGAAAACAGAATTCAACTCATAATAAGTGATTAACATCCAATTTTTCTAGAATATTCTATTACTAAGTCAAAGTACAATCACAGAATGGTATAAAACATTCATATTATAATATGTTGAGGCTTTGGTCTTTTGAATTCCCATCAAGTTAACTGAAGAAAGCAGATAAAGGACAAGACCACCACAGTGAGGAGGTCTGGGCTTTTATTTAAACTCTGCCCTTTACAAACTAGCAGTGTGATCTTGGACAAATCACTTAACCTGCCTGGACACTGGATTCTAATGGGCAAAGTGAAACTGAACAAAATGACCTTAAGAGTCCCTTCTACCTCTAATTTTTATATCTCTAATGATCACAAATAAAAATCTTACATACTTGAAATGCTTTGAAAAGTTCAATGAAAAAGACTTCACGACTTTTTTTAAAAGATCTAATATTCTGACATGTTCCTTTGGTCACTATTTATATGTAAATGTATGTGTATTAGCGAATTATGGAATCTTGTTCAAAATAATTTATTGCACAATGGTAGGCATGCAGACTTATAAGTCAAAATTCACTTATTTAAGGAAAAAAGAGAGCATTTTTTTAACATAACAATGATGAGACTTCCAAAACAACAGGTTATATTTGCGTTAATACTTGCTGTAAAACCTTCTCTAATTTAGTATATCAATTTTTAAATGCCTCTAATGAGGGTGCCACTCACCAGTATGAATCTTCTCATGTCTCTGTAGAAGGTACTTCTGAATGAAACGCATGTCACATTGACTACACTGAAATGGTTTTTCACCTTAAAATAATTTCACATCCATAAATTAGTTACTGAAAATAACAGTTTACAGGAAAAGTATACTTTAGAAACCTAAACTTGAGTAAATTACAACTTATTCTCTCACAAATCCAAGACACTTTTCATTAACTATGTAGGATTTCATTTCCTCAAGTCTTTCCTCAGAACTCATAATCATACCAAAATGGAAACGTGACAAAAAAAAATGGATCTAATTTTCTCAAAGGAGAAAGAGGGACTAGTATAAAACTGAATTTAGATTTGGGAGAGAAGAAGCATTTTTATTTACTTATCTAAGCAAAAAGACATCAGGCTAAGTAAGTATGAAGAACACATTATAAATGGGGATTAATTATAGCAACTGAGCTATAAATTTCCCATTCACTTTTCATAAAGGGGGAAAATGTACAAAACATTATTTCTGTCATTTTACCATATCTATACCAAATGGTTTCTTTTCCCTGTCTCCTTCTCCACCCTCCCATTCCTGAATGATATTAGTATATTTAAATACTTCTGACACTTTGGTACATAGAATATTTAAGCTCAGATATCAAGTTAATCAGTTCTTAGAAATTACATTTTAAAGGAACTAGAAATATTTTCTAAGAACATATCTTTATCAATGTTGATAAAAAAAAATAATCACCATGACCCCATTTCAAGACAGAAATACCTGTATGAATGAAGACATGTCTCTGTAAATGATAGTTCGTTCTAAAGGCAGCATTGCAGTGCTCACAAACATGAGATTTAGGGGTTTTCAAACCAAGTGATCCATCCTCATTTATTGTAAGGATCTATTTAAAAAAAAAGAAAAAGTTCTTAAAATATGCATGAGTAAATGTTAATCTAAAAAAATCATACCACGTTACCTATTTCAGTGCAAAACAATGACCATCAGAGAATGTGAAAGAAAACGTCTTTCCCTCAACTACCTTGACAGAACTACTACTTTCAAGTGTAAAGATGCTCTAAAACTCAGGGGAATAAAAAACTGACTAGACCAGTAAATGGAGGACAGGCAAGCTAACACAGCTCTCAAGCTCACATGTTCTGGCTGATAGAGTCTTGGGTGCTCTTAGGCAGATTAACAGTGTTACTGTATTTTCCATTTTAAATTCTCATGCCCACTCAAACCAAAAATCGTGTATCTTGGACAAGTACTGCCCGTACTTCATATGTCCAAGTACTTCATACTTGGAATACAAAACCAAGAGTCACAGCTTCTCTGAAACAACGCAGCAAAGCCTAACATTCCTGTATATCAGCAATATTGACAAATATAAGCCCTTTTATTCAGCTGATTATCAACACTACTTTATTTCCCACCTAAAAATTGAAAGGAAATTATGTTATACAACCTTGAATGAGTAGAAATCTGAGGTTCTACACTCAGATGTCTAAAGATTTGCACCTATCAAAGGCTACAGGTTTTACAGTCTTGATCCAATTCATTTATTTATTCAACACTGTATTATTTAACACTATATACAGCAACTTTGTTATGGATATAAAATAAGAACATGATCCCTCTTATCATTTTATAACCTTAATAAGGACATACGACGTATAGATAGAAAAGTAAAATATTTGTCAGTATTTTTGCTCAAGAAAGTATATGTACCAAATGAGTGGTACACACAACACAATACACACTGAATATGGATGGTTAGAAAGAATGGTCACTGTGGATATAAAGGTAAAAAAAGGCTTTGTGGGAAAAACAAGTCTTAATAAAGTCAGGTCCTAAGGGATGGGAAGGTTTTAGGAGGCAGAGAAAGCAAGAAAGGGCATTATATATGGGGAAATAGTGACAGACAAGGCTTGGAGGCAGGAATGTGCATAGCACGTTTGAGGCAAAGTTGAGACGTATTTTTACTTCTGACTGAATTTGGGTTGGGAAAGAATAGAAAATATCACTGGAGAGAGGAAAAGGACTTTTAAATGCCAAGCTAAGGAATTGGAGCTTAATCCCAAAGATGAAGAAAAGCAACTAAAGGATTTTGAGTCAAAGCATAATATGAACGTAGTCTTTTAAAGATTAATCTGGCAGCAGTATGTAGTACCACTAAGAAATTAAATGAGACTAAGTGCACTGAAGCCTCCTATCTGTGAGTTTTCTTTTCAAGTCACTCTAAGGCTGGATCTTGAATCTAGTCTGATAGAGAAGCCCCTAGGACTACCTCAGGCTTGCTGAGTTGTTGCTACCAAAATTCCTAAAATATTTCAGGCAGTGGGAAGAAAGGATGGAGAATCAACATGTAATTTCCAAGTATCTTAGGATTCAGACTGATTTGGACCCCAGGGAGACAATGCTAAGGGAGCAGGTTCCCTGGAGGAAGAATGGTTTAATATCTATCAAGTAAATGCCTCTAAATACATGTAAGCTTAAAAAATCTGTACCAAAAATGACATTTAAAAAAGTAGACTGGAGTAAGATAATCGAAAGGCAGTAAGTCAAAAACAACAGCAATAAAAAACTAAAACAAGAGGATAGTAAGATCAGAAAAAGTCACATGGAAGGATGGATGTGAAAAAGAGAGGTGACAAGTTGAGATCTTCAGAAAACCAAGATGCCTTCCTCACACAAATATAGAAGGAGTGGGAATGGCAGGATAAGAAAATTTTAAATTTTAAAAATGTATCTTATCATAAGAAATATGAAAAGTTCAGTCTACTGATATAATACAACTGATTCAACAACTAATCATGCAAATGAAACAGGGCAGTTGGGCCCCATGCAAACTGCTAAACTGACCCACAATGCTTCAAGGACTAATCGCCAAAGTACGGAGGAAAGTGTTTGGCAGAACAACAGGAGTGGGTGTCATACAATTTTCTGAAGCATGAATGCAGCTTTTTCTGCAGTTAGGCAGTTTCAAACTTTTTTTAACCACTGCATAGTACTATGTATTATTACTATAACATCCACACGATAATATGCAATTTAGCAGCATGCCAAAATGAAAGCCTAGATGACCAATATATTTTAAAACACTGCTCCAAACCATTTTAGCACAAAGTAAATAGTTATAGTATTAAGAAGTTAAAATATCCACTGAAAATCCTAACTAAAAGTAGCACACTAGTTACTTTTTTAGATATGCGGATTATAAAACTAAGCACCAAAAAAACTTGGTAGCTTCTGTGGTACAGCAGCAGCAAAGAAAACCTAGCTCTTTGAAGGCACTAAATTCTGTGAAATGGATGTCGTCTCTGTAAAAGCTCTTTTATGAAGAATCCAGGTCTAGGCCATTATTTTCTTGCACTGGTGGCAACAAGTACTTATACTACAGATCCAATATTTAATATAAAATGATTAAACTGTCCTCTATGCTACGAAAATATTACAAAAACAAAGAAACTAGTATACTTGCAAACCTGACAACATATAGAAAGGATTCTTAGTTGTTTTCTATCTTCATATTTTCAATTCAATCTTTCCTCCTATTTAAGGAAGAACAAAGGTACTTTGCTGGAATATTGTGGGAAAGTTTTATTCTGCTGAAAAAAAATTAGGGCTGTGTAAAATAGGAAAGGAAAATAATAGTCTAAAATTTATAAGATGAGTTATTTACATTTTTTTGCCTCTCTTTATTTCCCCTAACCCTGGGGGTGAAGAACCTAAGACCTCAAGGCCTCATGTGGCCCTTTAGGTCCTCAAGTGCAGCCCTCTGACTGAATCCAAACTTCGCAGAACAAATTAATAAAAGGATCTGTCCTGTAAAAGTTGGACTCAGTCAAAAGGCTGCACCCAAGGACCTAGACAGCTACATGTGACCTCAAAGCCATAGGTTCCCCACCCCTAGACTCTGTAATCCTTTCTCAGAACTATACTGTAGTATTTAAGGCTTTCCAACTCATAGTATGACCCACCAATATCCATATCAAGTATCATTTTCTCTTTACTGTTCACAGTGAACTCTAAGGCACTGGGTATACCCAGTGGTACCTTGTATACCCTTATGGTACCTTGGTGGAGCAAGCAAAGTGTCACTGTAGGTTTCAATTCCTTCCTGCTTAAAGTGCTGGCACACCAAAGACAAGAAATCAATCTGACAGAGGCAACCAACTCTTTACATAGTAAGGCTATGGGATTTACTAATACATTTTCATCTCCTGGTTGAGAACCTGTGCCTCATAGATTTACTATTACTACTGCACTCTTGCCAGATGTTTTTCTCTTCAGTATTTTAAATTTCTAAAATTTATTTTATCCTACAATATATAGAATTCAGTCTATACTTATGCAAAATAATGCAAAATGGCATGCAAATTAAAAGGGGCAGCTGGGTCCCAGGCAAAATGCAAAACTGACCCACCATGTTGCAAGGCCTAATCACCAAAGGTGTGATGGGAAGTGCTTAGCAGAAGAATGGTAGTGAGTGTTACACAATATTTACCCTTTTCTAACTTAGTATATATGTATATACACAGTTTATAAAAGTATATTCCAACATTATTCAAAGATTTAGAATTTCAGGCCAGTCTTGAGAAGTAATAATCTTCCTAAGTGTTATGATTCAATTCTGGATCCTATTTCTAGGTAATGTATGATGCCTGTTATGAAGACCTCTGGTCAGGTTTCCTTTAACAAATTTTCTCAATTTGGAAAATGGAGAAAAAGATGTTACAATGATCTCATTACTGGCACACAGTAGACATAATCCTTATTAAATTTAAACTATTGTTGACAAACTATTGTTGATAAATATTCAAAATAAAAGCCAGGATAATAAAGCAACAGAAAAAATTTTTTAAAAACTATTGTTAACTTTAGCTAATCAACTATTAATTAGTATATTCACAAACAGGTTTTATCGGGGCTATTTCCAACTCAAACTCTTCATTACTTTTCATGTACCTACCATATTTTTTCTTCAGATGAAAGCTCCCTGACCTACCATATTCAGAAATCTTTATTCTTTGGCTGTTAAAATATCAATTCCCTCTGATTTGAAATCTACCCCTCTTCAAAACAGTTCAGTCTCTCTCTTTCAAACTCAACTCTTAAAGGGGTACAAACATTTCCCTGCCACCTTATCATTACTATGCTATAATATCCTAAACTATCCTAAAAATAAGGTCTATCCTACTTACTGAATGATTTTTAAAATAACAACATAAATTTATTTTGTGGTTCTTCATAAGTTCTAGATATTTTTCTGCTCATTTAATTTCCTTTTCTTACAGAATGAGTTTTAAATAGCATATATAGTTTGCAATGCTGAATAAGCTCCTCCACAAACCAATCTATGCAAATTCAGTGACAGGTCTCAAAAACCAAAATATTTATTCTACATTTTTAACAACAAAATTAAGTTCCATTTCAATGAGAAATTTTAACTCATGATCCAGAAGAAATAAAGGCTACTAAATGTCCCATTTTGTTAATTTCTTTACGTTTAAAAACAATGACAAACTTAACCATACTTACCTATAGGTAGAGTATTTCAAAGATAACTAAAAAAAAGCATCATCATAATGAATTCACTGCAGTGGTTAACTTTGGTGGTCTTTACTTCCTCAACCAATTTAAGTAGCCCAATAATACTTGCCCACTCATATATATGTTATCCTTCTCCCTTAGCTTCTCCCTTAAATGCTTCAGATTATTTCATCAATGATCAAATTTCCTTAACAAAGATTCCATCACAGCAACACCCTTCTTAACCAGCAGACTTTAAGCAATTCTCAAAATCATGGAATATTAAAAAATGAAAAGACTCACTGTATTCAAAAATAAATTTAAAACTTTCCGAGTCCAACTGGGTCGAAGATTGAGAGATAAGAACTGCAGAAGGAAGAAGTGTGTCTGCTTAAGTGTGAGAACAAGCTTCACAAGGCAGAATACAGAAGAAGCACCAACAACCTAAATAGCCCTAGTGGGAAATAATGCAACAGCCAACGAAAAAGGCACAATATTCTACTTTGTAAAATACTTAGCTAAACGGAAAACTAAGTCTTAAAAGCAACTTAATAGCTACCAGGACAGGAAAGAATCAAACTATAAACCATAACACAGCAATTAAGGGAAATTCAGTCAAAGAACAAGTTAAATCCAACACCCTCTCAAAAGTCTGGTGACATTAATAAATTTAAGAACAAAACAACAATTGCCCTATATGCAAATGTAATAATGACAGATATCAAGAAAAGGTTAGATTATGTTCTGTATACTGTTTATTAAGTCAGGGGAGCAATTAATACATTCTAGAAAGACTTCCACTTGCACATGAACTGGATTTAAGTGAGAAAGGGCTGTGCAAAGTCACCAGCTTCACTTTCTCCTCTGGAACCATCTGGATCCGGTGGCAAGATATCCATCAGGATGACTGGAGATGGCCCCTCCATCCATAAAAACTAGTTTAAACTTAAAGGATTAATTTCATTATCCAAAAAATTTCACTTACCCAGACACTTCATTTCTTTATAAGTCAACAAACATTTATTAAATGCCTATGTTGTATTATGCATTGGAAAAATAAGCATTATCGCATTTTTATCCAACACTTTATTTCCTCATACAGTTTCCTCTCCCTGTCCTCCTACAAACATTACAAAGATTAGCCTGACAAATCTTTACTGATGCAGTGTTCTCATCAGGAAATTCTAAGATAGTACAACAGAACCTGGGAAGACACATCAACCAGGGTTTCAAAATGGGCAGTAGGAAAAGTATTTTCTGAAAGTTTCTGTACTTGTAAAATGTTGTACTTCCTCAAGTTCACTGTGACCTACAACCACTCCACTGTGTACTAAAACTACCTAAGGTATTATAGCAGACATATCTCTAGTTCTTACTTCTGATGGAGAAGAAGGGACATGCCAGGATAAACAACAGCAAACACAATGTTCAGTACACTGTCATATTAGAGTTGTGAAAATTGGAAAGATTGGCAAATTATTTTTAAACTTGAGGGCAAGGTAACAACATATTACTTATGTATAAGGAAATTTGTATTTTGTAAATTTAAAGCAATACTCACAGGCAAACTCAAGAATAATGGCTTATTCAATATCACACAGCAAGTTAGCAGAACTGACAACTGAAATCAAACTGGCTGACAAAAGAAAAGTTGCTATATTAATGCTTCCTGGTTCATAACTCACTTAACCAGCAACCATTTATACATGTCCAGGAACACAGTGCAAAAGCAGGAAGGAACCATAAAATAGCTTCAGAGAAGTCAAAAGAGAGCTCATAAAATTCACGAATTTTACCAAGGACTTCACACAACACCTATATTTATTTTACACTTACTTCTAACAAATCTGATTACTTGTTTTCCTAGACTACAACAGATTAGAAGCAATAACTTCATGAAGAATAATTATAAAGTTGTCAAGAAATCAAAAGGCATAACAATCTATACCTATTCAGTACAGAGTCAAATAAAACTGTTACTCTTGTGTATAAAATACAATATATACTTAATGTGCATAATTGATAGATATCATCAAAAATGGTTAAATTATTTTTGGTATGTACTCTAAGAATAAAAAAAAGAATACATTTTAGAAAGCTGTTTTATCAAAATGGTTAAAATACCATTTTGACTTTTAATAAATTTCAGTTTATCTGAAAAATGTAAAAAGCTTGTTATCTGAGATCATATCTGTTATTAATAATAAAATAATTTCATACTTTTATTGTGCTTGACAATTTACATAGCAATATCCTCACAATTCTGTCTTGCATTTGGTACAAGAATAAATACCTCCACTGTTCAGATGAGGAAACTGAGGCCCATAAGTTAAGTGACTCAGGGTCAAACTCAAAACACAATGAGTGACAACAGTAAGTTCTCTTAAACCCAAGTCTGCTGACTCCCAAATCAACCTGAGATAAAAAACTATTGCAATAGTCCAGGTGGATGCAATGAGGGCATATGTGAAAAAGCTATTCCAGAGATATAATTAACAAGCTTTGGAAACCAAAGAAGCAGGGGAAGGGTTTAAGGTAATACTAAGAAAGATTGAGTAAATGTTAAGTGCCACTGATTGAAAAAAAGGAAGTCAAAAGGAACAGATTTAGGGAAAAGTAATCTGCAACAGTATTTTATAAATTTTCAAAGCATTTCCACACATGCTAGTTACATAATTATTCTAATGACAAAGCCACTCCTAAAAACACTTGAAATTACTTTCAGATAGATTAACCAGAGGTGACAGGTCTCAATAAATTGCAGTAACTACCCATTTATGATCCAAAACACTGTTGCCTACTTTAATCAACAAACTTTCATCCAATTTGGTTCTAGAAATCAAAATTATTGAACAAAAGAATATCACAGGTTCTAAAAGCAAATATAAAGGAAGAGTTTCAAAAATACTGTGCCAATGGCTAAACTCCAAAGGTAACTAACAAAATACTAATCTGGAACACTGGACTTGGAGAGAGAAGAATCAAGTCAGAATGCTTATCTGCCTGTTCTGCCTTCTTGACCTCCTGCAAGTGAAGTCATTTAACTTCTCTGGGCCTGGTTTCTTCATTTACAAAATAAGGGGATTTTGTTATCCTAATGTCTAAGATCCCTTACAATTCTAAACCTATGATCCCTATGTATAATTCTGATGGGATTTTTGATTTTTTTAAAAAAAAAGTCTTACACTCACATTTGAACCATAATCTATCTACTGGTTCCCAATTCCAACACAGTGAACATAATGAAGACAAAGTCCAAAGCATCTATAAGGCACGACTGTGCAAATTAGAATTACAAGTCTATAATTGACATGGGCTTTATAATAATGAAATGGAAAAATACGGATCCTTCAAAAACAAAATGAAATTATAACTCACTGAGTTTTAAATTATTCTACATAACAAAACCAAGTAAAGATTGTTCAATTGTAAGCCTGGCCATCAGGTCAAGGTTAATATATCCTGTCTCTTCATTTGATAGTGATTTGTCAAAAATCAAGATCAGTAAAATCTCTTTTAAACTCCTTTGAAACAATAGGCCAGACTCATTAATTGTTTTATTCTTCTTCAATCATCTTTCCACCACTCAAATACTTTCCACCCAACCACAAACACTTCCCAGCTCTAAATGCATTTTTAAAAAATCAATACTAGCACTGCTACTAAAGAAAGTATATCAACCTCTCCTCTCCCCCTACCCCTGCTTCCCTGTAATGGCTCCAGTCACTATCCAATCCAAAATATCCACCTTTCTACTCACCACTCCCTAATATGTGCAATCTCTCCCTTTTAGATCACAAGATCCTTGAAGGCAGGCACCATCTCACTTTTATGTTTTATACCAAGTTCTTGGCACATAGTGAGCAACTAAGAAATGCTTATTCATTCATTCATTCATTCAAATAATTTCATCCAAAATCATAGAATCTAAGAGTTGGAAGACACCTAAGAGGTCAGTAAATCTACCTGAAAAAGCATTCCCCTTAAAACAATGTTCCTAGCAAATGATCACTCAGTCTTTACTTGAAGACTCCATATACCAGTCCATTTTTCTTCTGAACAGCTATTAGGAATTTTTTCTTTACATCAAGCTTAAGTCTTCCACTGCAACTTCTACACACATCATTTCTAGTTCTGTGCTCTAGAGTCAAGGAGAATAAACCTAATGTTTCTTCTACAAGGCAACCCTTCAAAAAAACTTGAACAGTTATCATGTCTCTCCTTAATTCTTGTCTTCTTCAGGCTCTTTCAACGTTCCTTCATGTTCTTCACATGGGCATGCTTGGTGGCCCTCCTCTAGATACCTGTAAACTTCATTAAAATGTGGTATCCAGAACATAACACTCCAGATGTGATTTAATAAAAGCAGAATACAGTGAGACTATTGATTTCTCTTACTCTGAGTATTATGCTTTCTTAATGCACACTACAACCACATTCACTTTTTTTTTTTTAAGCAATAATTTTACTGCTGACTCATACTGAGTTTCCATTCAACTACATGGAAGGAAGTATAGCAGAATAGAATGAGAATAGACCTTGCAGTCAAAGGGCCTAAGGTGAAATTTCATAATGGTATGACCCTGGGCAAATTACTTAACCTCTCTGGATCTCAATTTTGCCATCTATAAAATGAGGAGGTTGAACTAAATAAGCTCTAAGATCCTATTTATCTCTATGGGTATGAGTATATAACCCAAAAGCAACTAAGATTTTTTTCAGTTCAAACGTTATATTTAGCTATACTTTCCCCATCTTAATGTACTTGCAATTGTTGAGGTTTTTTTTTAATCCAAGTATAAGATTTTACACTTATCTATCATTTTATGTTATTCAATTTGAACCAACATCAAAAACTCTTATCATCCAGCTTGTTTATCACATCTCTCAGTTCTGTGTTTCTGCAAATTTACTAAGTATGCCATCTATACCTTTAACCAAGTCACCGATGAAAAGGTGAAGCATAGCTCCATGAGAAAACTCTACAAGATCCTTTCAGATTGCCCATCACAAAAAAAAGTTGTTTTTTGGCCTTAGCTATCCAAAACACTCTGAAAGCACATAGTTATATCTATTCCACATCCCTCCATCTTATCTAAGAGAACAGCATGAAAAACTATGTCAAATGCTTTGTCAAAATCATTGGTAAATTTGTTATGTCAACTTTCCCCTGATTTCACAGTCCAGTTACCCAATCAATAAAGGGGATGAAATCTGTCTGACATGACAGTTCTTGATGGAGCCATACTAGCTCATTTTGACAATTACTTTCTTTTACTAAAAGTTTATTAGCTACACCCTTAAGAATACAGTTGAGATAACTAGAGCCAGGAAAACAGTACACACCAGTGGTTCTCAAAGTCCTGGAATAAAAGTCAAACTCACTGACTTTTTGTTTATGAATTTCACTCTCTTTCCTTTTTGAAAATCATGATATCTGCCTGCCTCTTTCATACTCCCATGATCTTTCAAAAATCATTAAAAGTAGTTCAAAATCACATTTTCCAAAATTCTTTCAGTACCTGGGGATATAGTTCATCAAAGCCTGGCAATCTGAACTCATAAAAAAGAAGCTAAGTATTTTCTTATTATCTGTTTACTGATAATGGATTTTTACGACATAGTAGTTATTTCTGTTTTGCCCTTTCCAATGCAAAGATTATTTTCCTTGGCAGAGAAAACAGAAGCAAAATAAGTGTTAAGTAGTTCTGTTTTCTCACCATTGTCTCACCTACCCAAGCAGTGATCCTAGTCCACCTCTAATCTTCTTTTCCATCTAATACAACAGAAAAGGCCATTAATGAACTCTTGAAATTATGACTCTAAACAATTTCTCAAAATTTCATATCTAACATAGACTTAAATTCTAATCTAGTAACTGCAAAGGCAGATTTTTCCTCCTTAAAAACTTAAGAAATAATACTTCGAGAAATATTCAACATTACTGACATAATAAAGTCAACAGATATTATCTACCAAAATAAATAAATTTAAGTAATTTAAAAGTTTGAAATTATTGATCTTTAAAATCTGTATTTTATAAATATCTTAGATATAAAACCTAGATAAGATTTCAAAATAAAATTTTCCTAAAAGAGTTACCCATCTTCTCTTTATTTACACTCTCTCACTTAGTGATCTTATCAGCTCCCACAGGTTCAATTACCATCTCTATACAGATGATGCCCTAGGGTTTCTCCTGGGCCCTAGTCTTGCATCATCACCTGCCTAATGACCACTTTCAAATGGACGCAAATGAAACTCAACATGTCCAAAACAGATCTTGTCATCTTCTCCCTCCTAAACTTACTACTCTTCTTCACTTCCCTGTTGCTATGAAGGGCACCTACATCCTTCCAGTCAAGTAATCCTGTAACCCAGGCCCACAACCTTGGAGTCATTCCTGACTCATAAGCTGCCAAGTCTTGACAATTCTACTTCCACAATATATCTCCTATCCATTTTCTTCTACTACTCCTATGGGAGCAACTCTGGTTCAAGGTCTCACCATCTTTCATGTGGACCATTAGAATACAGACCATTACAACTACATTCTAATTGGCATCCCTGACTCCAGTGTCTTTCCTATCCAATTCATCTTGTACACAACAGCCAAATTGACATGGCTAAAGCCCAGGCCTAACTAGGTTGCTTCCCTTCTCAAAAAGTTGCAATCGTCTCTAAGATAATACATAAGCTCCACTACTTGACATTCCAAATCTGAATCCAACACACCTTTCCCACATCATTACATATTACTTACTCTTCTTTATGCAGCTGGTCAACTGGTCAACTTGTCATTCTTTATCCACAACTTCTTATGTCCCATTTCCATACCTTTGTAGCCTATTTTCCCTGCCTCACCCCCTGCAAATGCCTTAAGTTCACTATCATCTCACCTTTACCTCAATCCTTAGCTTCCCACAGAGCACAGTTCAAGCAGACCACCTCCTTGTAAGGCTTTCCATGATCCTTCCAGTTCACAGAACAATGAATTCAGATCTTGAAAAGCCCTTGGAAGGTACCAAGGCCAACTCCCTCATTTTACAATGAGGAAACTTAAGCCAAAAAATGTTACGTGACTTGCCCAGGTCACACAGCTAGTAAGTGTTTGAGTAAAAATGTGAGATCAGATCTTTGTAACTTCAAGCCTGGAGAGCTTTGTCCATTGCCCCGGCCTAGGTGGCTCCAATGCTAGAGCTCACCCCCTGAAATCAGTTTGTATTAACTTTTTTATAAGTGCATTTTAATATACTTGATTTATTTTCTCCACTGAAAAACATTATTCTATTCTAAGAAAGTGTCCACAGGCTCACAGAGCAAAAAAGTTAAGAACCCCTGACTTAAAGGCAAATGTTGTTTCCTCCAGGAGAATTCAGATTCCTTAAGAGAAAAAACTTTCATTTTTGGTTTTGTCACATAATTTTATGTGATATTATGTGACATTCCCATTAGAAGGTAAACTAATTACAAGCAGAGATTGGTTCATTTTTCATACTTGCATCCTCGACACCTAACCCAGAGCCTGACACATTAACAGATATTCAAAAAATACTTGACTAATAAATGTTTGTTGAATGAACAAAAAAAAGAACGAATAAAATAGGGGTTGCTCTACAGAACTTAGGAAAAGATAGCACTGACAAAAATGCATACCCTGCCAAGTCTTTTGAATAAAATACCCAGAGAAATTTGACATCTGTGGAAATGATCTTTTAAAAATGCTGGAAACAAAATCCTGCCTTTCATATAAACATATACAGACCAAATACTTCCTCCCAAATAAACACTGAGTTCAGAGGCTACTGTTATTTCAGAAAATGGTAATTTTTTTATAAATAAATGTATTATGTACATAATATATACCTAGGTGGCACAATGGATAAAACACTGGACCTGGAGTTAGGCAGACCTGAGACGAAATCTGGCTTTAGACACTTATTACCTGTGTGACGCTGGTAAAATCATTTAGTCTCTGTTTCCCTCAGTCTCCCAGGGTTGTTATAAAATCAAATGAGATAATTGTAAAGCATTTAGCAGAGTGCCTGACCTATAGTAAGCACACTATATAAAAGTTAGCTCGTTATTTTGGGGGTTTTTTTTCGTTTTCAAAGCATAATTTTACCCTATGGATAAGTAACTTGATAATTCATAAATGAATCACAAATTCACAAAATTGATAATCTGATGATTCACAAATGAAAACTAGCTCTTCAAAAAGATGAGCATCATATGATGGGAATGTTGAGAAATGGGGAGAAAGGCAAAGTATCAAAAGATGTATCAAATTTATATGTATATGATGCAAGGAATTTCTAGGAATCAAAGCAATGTCACATGCTAAAAAATATAAAAACCAATTTCCTATAATTGTTTTTGTGGAATTAATATGCTGTTAATAAACAATTCAGTGGTCCCCAAATTTTTCATGATAAAGAATTAGTTTTGAGTTACTAGAAATATTATAATGTTCTTTCTTATAGAAACTATGAAAAATATTTAACACGGGAGAAACAAATCATTAACCAGAGACCTGGCTGGCTGACATTAGCCAGTTTGTTGAGGTACAAGGAAATGGAGATGCAAAAGAGAGAACAGTTAAGACAAGGAGGTATAAAAGGAAAAGAAGAGGGAAGAAGATGGAGAGTGAAAAGATATCAAACAGGAGATAGAGTATGGAAATTGACAAGGAAGAAAGAGATGGAAGAAGACTATAGCTTGCCACCTTTCTGCTTTCCTTGAATCATAATGAGAAGGCAGACTGTAGCATTTGGGTCACTAGGGTCCAAAGTAGGGCTCAGGAGAAGAAATGGAGGGGAAAGCTAAGGAGATAAGGAAAAGCCACTTCTTTCTGACAAATAATTAATGTAGATGCCAAGAAGAATGGCACATGGACATGATCAACAACCTCTCTCCCTTCCAGTTAAATCAGACAACAAAAATCTCAGATGTCTCATCTGTATTTTCCATTCCATTTCTCGAGGAAAGTCCCTTGCAAAGTGCCTGACATGGCAAAACTTTGAGGACCAACCAGTAGCTATAATGAATAAGTTAAAACCTTTGCCTTAAGCTATTTCTTACCTTTGCAGGAGAACGCTGTTTCCGTTTCTTCTTTTTCTGCAAGTCTACTGGCTCTCGAATCTGCTTTTTGTCTCTCTTTTGTTGTTCAGCTACATCAGTAAAAGTAATTTCCTGTTTTACACTTATCTGTTTTAGGAGGAAAAAAGCCATTTTTAGAAATGAATTAAACATTCAATGTGACAAAAAGTCAACTCCTTGCATGTTTATTTTTGGGGGAAAGCATAGTAACCTCTAGTGACTTTTCTGAAAATGTGCTCATTTATGTATGCTAATTAGCTACTTAAGCCTTAAAGAACTGAAAGACATCAGGCAAAAAAAGATCAAGAGTCTTATCTTGGGGGAGTAGTTGAGAGGAAAAGGTAAGGTGGAATCTAGATGCCCCAGAGAAGAGAGAAAGGAGTAATTAAAAAAAGGAGTCAATAAGATAAGTTACCTAGTAGAAGCTAGTAACAGAGTAACAATTAGTGAAATCTGGAGAAAACTGATCTATGGTTCCCTTCTTCCTCAAAAAAAAGATTTTTGGCATCCCTGTTTATTTAACAATATTCTTGCTCCTCTAATGAGCTAACATTCCTGGCATCCAGTAAAGTCAAATGAGAGTCTACAATCACCTACAGCTTAGAAGAAACTTAAGAAACTTAAAAAGCCTTAAATTTCCCTGAGTACTCTTAACTATATGACCTACTGAAGAAAGTGTGCCCTAACTACATTAAAGACACTGTCAACAGATGACCCCCATTTTTCTGATCTCTCTTGAGAACCAGGTAGAAGAAAACCAAGAGTTCAGAGATAAGAGAAGAGAAAGGAAAAAGCTACCAGGGGTACCCTTTCAGAAAAACAAGTTTACTACTAAGTAGGTAATAGATGTCTCCTAAAAAAAATAAATAATTATTGTCAGCTGTTGCAATAAGTGATTCTGTAGCTGGAACACTGGGGGTAGGGAGCAAAGTTAAGTCAAGAACAAGCATTATAAAGCTACGATAAACATCTCTGCAGAAGCAAATATAATCGGCTAACCATATCGAAAGAGAGAATTTGGAAACAAGTGGACCACAGAATTAAGAGCAAAGGACACAAAAAACTATGTCTCTCAGTCTCTTTCAGTACTAATATAAAGACCGCTTCAGAGATAGTTTGAAAAAAGTGATCTTCCCTGGAGAGGAAGAAGGAAACGATTAAGTCTTAGAAATCTGACACCACCTATGAGAAGAACTACGGATGAATGCTAAGAAACGTTTTGTTTTTCAAAACTCTGGCAAAAGGTATTTACTGGAGACTCAGATACTTTTATTGTTGGGGAGTGCTGGGTCTTGGATATGAGCGAGAATCTAACGTAGTATCCCTCCTCTGATTAAAGCAATAAAGATGTTAGTGGCCATTATCTGCCACTGACTCAGCAACACTGAGGAATTTGAACCTAACATCTACCTTGGGCCTAAGGTAAGCTGTTTTTTATTCATTTATTCCTCTCCAGGTCTCACTCTTTAACTCTGTGGACATTTTTCTACCATGCCACAATGGCCTCTTCATCCTGGAAGTGCAGTCTACCTCTGCAGCTCCTTCTTCTGATTGGCTAGTTCCTCGAGGAACCTTTATTTTAAGGAAAATGCCTGGCCCAATCATTTTCACTACTGTCATTCTTCTCTGGACTCCATTCCTGACTCTGTACTTTTCTCTGCATCATGCTGGGACTTTACCTTCCTCTAACTCACTCTGATTTTCAGCTTCCTCTTACATGTTGCCTTCCCCATTAGGATGTAAGTGACTCCTTTTTGGGAAGGATTATCTTTCTTTCTGTTTGCATTTGTCTTCCCAGAGCTTAGCACGGTACCTGGCACATGCCTGCTGACTTGTTAGGGGACCCCAAACAAGGGGAATGAAAATCTGAACCTATCTCAAATTGTCATAGTTCCTACAGCTTGTCTTCCCAGTAAGGAGAGAAACTCTGACGAAGTAGCCTCTGAACTGTGGGGAGAGCTCAAGGATATGTAAGTATGGTGATTATTGTTGTTTATATTTGTTTTGATTTCTGTATTCACCAAGTTTTTTACAGAAAAGAACAGGTAGAAGCACATAGACATGGGCACCAAAGACCATGATCTATTACCTGTTTGATTACAAATGTACAGTTACTGCTCACCAATGAGCTAAAAGGAAAGAAGTTAGTTGGCCATGCTCTCTTTTTGGTAATCCCCCATATTGGCTTTATTTCTCACTGCCAAATATATCACTTTATTTATCCCTTGCCAAATGCTCATAGCAATATGATCACCATACACCTTTAAATATATGTTGACACTAACGACTTCTTTCACTAACAGGGAAGCATTTAATGGTTCCTGAGTCATTTCCAGGATAACATAATGGAACATTCTGTCACCGCCCGGTAGTATTAAAGATAGACTGTAGCATTTTGAAAGCCATGCATTTTTCTGGGTTAAATTAAGGGGTTCTGAGGAACCATCCCTCTCTTCTCCATAGCTCTAAGACAACTGCTTATAGTTACACTGTCCACAATTTGTGCAACAACTAATAACTAGCTGAGACTGAATCATAATGATATCTCTCCCTGAATATATATACACCTTTTAAGAGATTAAACGTCTCCTGAGTCAAGGGAAAGATTCCTTTCCTAGCAGGACAATAAACTATTCTCTTGGAGGTTAAAATCAGTGTGTAGTTTATAGCATGCTCCTAAAGAATTGGGGTGGGTGAGAGAAGTGTCAACACAAAAAAGAGAAAATGGAAAGAAAAAGTATCAGTCCTGGGGATCACTGAAATTGGAGTCCTATTAAGAGTAAACAAGAGGAGGAGAAAAAGTAAAGAAACATATTCTTAGAATGAAGCCTGTTGAAAAGTACAAAAGCAGACTGAAATCCTGGTCAGGACATTTAGGTATGCCAAGTCCTTTAGATTAAAATACATTAAAAAAACCTTGAAATTGGAAAAACTTTTTCAAGTCAAAAGGCCTTGAACACCACCAAAAACCCTTGAAACTAATCTAGGAATTTCTGTGAGCTAATAACCATAAGTTCTAAAATCAACAAACTTGGATTTTTAAAAATATACATACAAAAGTTAGGTGCCAGGACAAGTAACTAATGATAAATACAAGAATGTCAGGAACGATAAAGAACAGAGTAAGTTGAGGCAGGCATGAATGCTAAAGAGAACAAAAAGATGTCCTGTTTTGTCTTGCTTTTTAACTAATTTGGATGTAAGAAGATGATAAAAGGAAAGCCAGGCCCACTAGGACTACTTGCCCTGGTCAAGCAATATCTAACCTACTATGTTCAGTTTTGGACAAAACACTTTAGGGAGGAAAGACATAGATACGAGCAGATTCAGACAAGACAACGAAGAGGATGAGAGAATAGGAAAGCAAAGTATACAAAGCCTAGTTAATTAGTCTGGACAGTACAGTCAGAAACAGTTATGAAATATTAAAAGATAACATACAATCTCCATGATATACTAAATGATAAGGATCTAAAAATCCAAATCAAACCTTTGACAGGCTTTTAGAGCATAGGAGGCTTTTAGAAATAGAAAGGTAAAATTGATAGTAAAATCCATCCTAAATGAAGGGCTGCAAAACGAAAGTGTCCGTTAGATGTACATTATAAATGTTAATAGCCATCAATTAAATGCATAGGTTTCTGATAAGACTGCTGATACAGCTTCATCAATATCATTTTCACAGTATTTTTATGTGTTAATATTTCATTTATGGATTCAGGGGAGACAAAAAACTGAAGCTCTGTGAATGTATTCAACCACAATTTATTGCTACCTAAACAAAAGATACAGCAAGGATACATTCGCCAGTCTATCAGTACCCTGGATCCCACCTGTCCCAATTCTAGCATGTGTTATCAAAAACATAACTAGCTCTCACAGACTCTACTGCCCACCTTCCACCCTTCAGTGTGTCATTTCTTTGTGCTCAAAAGTAAACAAGCTACTTAAGTCAACAAGGTATGAAAATCCTAAAAACCTACGAATATAGGTGTTAGAAAGAAGCTAGATTAGAATGCATGCCAAAGGGGCTACAATTTCTCGGTCAGTCTCTAGCTGATTCTGTAGCATTATTTATTTGTCAGTCTTCACACCATAGCCCAATAAAGAGACAAGTCAGGCTACTCTGTATCACCTTAATGGCAGGATTGCCAACCCACTAGTGTTAATAACGATCTCTGCTGTAACTCAATTTCTCTGGGTTAGGTATCTGAAGAGTTAATGGTTCTGCTTCGCACTTCAAACACTGAAACACAAACTTCAGATATAACTATCGTGACTTTTAATTGACAGCCAGATATAGTCAACTATTCAAAACTTTTGAGCCAAACCATCAAGAAGAGTATGAGTCTAAGAAGCAGTCTCACAGATAATACTATCGAAACAGCGACTATAATCACAACCAAAGAACAGTTTATTATTATTGGGTGTGCATCTGAAAGAGACTATTGGTCACATCTTCTTTTCAGATATACCTGAATATAACCTGAAGGTATGAACAGTATGTCAGACGCCCTACTGTGCCAACAACTGCACAACCATAAAAATGATCAAGGCACATTTGCATACAAAAGCACATTTATGAATGTGCCAACAGTATTTCTACATATAAATGGTGCCCTCTTAATGGTACTTACGAGTTCTCTAAATAAAATGCAGAGTACAACCAGAAGAAGCAACTACTTCTTCATAGTAAAAATTTACATTACAGAAAATAAAATGGCATTAATAATTATGCAAAGGTTTAAAAATTGTCATGGCACAAGAGAGGACTCAACTGCAAGTCAGGAAACCTGGATTCAAGTCTTATTTGCTATATAATACCTTTGGCAAGTCATTTTTCATATCCACAGTCTCATTTTTCTCATGTTTAAAACATGATGAGATTAGAATAGATGATCTCTAAGATCCCTTTGAGTTTCTACATTTTACAAATTAGAGGATGATGGAATATAGGGGTGGAAGAGACTTTAGAGAACCTCTTCCAAATCCCTCATCAACAGATAAGGAAATTAAATTAAGACCCAAAGAGGCTAAGTGACTTGCCCAAGGTCACACAGTAAGACTCTAATTTTAAATATGTTCATCCTAAAAAAGAATCATTTTCATCCCCTATACCCAGTTTCAACTCCTTGAAATATCTATTATATTTATCCTTTTCTCTCCATTCCCTATACTTTTACAGTTGATATTCTAAACTCAAGTATTAGACTGTACTTTTATTTCTATCCAATTATAACTGGCTAGCTTGTTGTGTTTGTCCTTCATTCTGGAGAAGGATCATGACATCAAGATGATGACATGACTTGCAGTTGACTCTGATTTGAGTGAGGGAGTCACCAACCTCACTTTCTTCTCCTGAGCCATCTGGCTAGGCTAGCTCATTCATTACTGGCAGTCATTGTTATTAACTTATTCCTCCCCACTTCAAGTCATACATGAATTTGATAAGCATATAATCTATACCATCACAATCTACTCCACCATGATAGTCAAGTAGCATTTATTAAGATCCTACAATGTTCCAGGAACTCTGCTAAGCTCTAAAGAGTAGAAAAATGATTAAAAAAGAAAAAGAGGGAAGGAAGGAAGGAAGGGAGTCCTTTCTCTCAAAGAGCTCATAGTCTAATGAAGGAGACAACATGAAAAGAACTACATACAAACAAGCCATATACAAGACAGATTGGAAATAATCAACAGATAGAAGGCACTAGAATTAAGGGGGATTGGGAAATGTTCCTGAAGTGAGATTTTAGCTAGTACTTGAAATAAGTCAGGGAAGCCAAGAGGCAGAGATGAAGAGGGAAAGCACATCAAGTACATGGGACAGCCAGAGAAAATACCTGGAGTCTGGAGGGGAAGTGTCTTCTGTGTGGAACAGCAAAGAGGTCAGTGTCATTGGATCCCAAAGTATGTGGGAGAAGTAAGGTCTAAGAAAATTGGAAAGCCATAGGGGAAGGCAAGTTATAGAGGGCTTTATAAATCAGAGGAATTTATATTTGATCCTGGAGGTGACTAGGAGCCACTGAAGTTGACTGAATAGAGGGATGACATGTTCAAACCTGTACTTAGGAAAATCAATTTGATAGATGAATAGAGTGCTGAGTAGAGGATGGATTGGAATGAAAAGAGACTCGAAACAGGGAAACCGAATATTGCAATAGCCCAGGCATGAGATGAGAAGGGTCTGTACCACGGTGGTGGCAGCATCAGAGGGAAAAAGAGAACATATTTAAGAGATGTTATGAAGATGAAAAACATATGAGCTGAAGGTGATAGTCCCTTCAACAGTGATAATGAAGTTAAGAAAAAGGGAAAATCTGGGGGAATGATACTCAAAGTGATTGTTTAAATTATTGAACAGAGCAATGCCAAAGACAGATTCCTAGAGCACTCTATTAGAGACCTCCCTTGTCATATTGTCATCATATAAGTTAACATTATATTGATCAATACTCTTTAGCTTTGGCCAGTAAGCAAATTCTGACCCACCTAACTACACTATATTAGCCCAGGGCTCTCTTCCTTCTAGCTTCTGAAATCATTTCCCTTCCTTAGGCCTCTCCCTGCCTCCAAAGACTCCCTGCACAGCACTGCCCAATTAATCTACCTAAAATATTACCTTTATCATATCATTCTCCTATTTAGAAAACTCCACTAGATCTCTACTGTTACTGTTCTACAGTCATAGAAATACAAAATTTTAGAGCTAGAGACAGATTACAACCTCTTATTTTTACATGTGAGGAAACTGAAAACCAAGTCTAAAGACTCTTCTTGGCACTCAAAACCTGGTAAGACTCTAGCCTCACCCAATCTATCTAGTATCATTTCACACTACAATTCAACTATATTAGCCTCTTCACTGGCCCCATCCCTAATATTCTATGCTCATTCCATAGCCTCTAAATTACTTTCTCTCATTTCTATCTATCCAAATCCTATTGCAACCTTCAGGGCCCCAGCGCATTCACTCCCCCCTGCAGAATGGGATGAATGGAAAAATAAATGAGAAAGAAAGCAGAGCTACTCCACATATGTTTTACTTCTACTTTAACAACAAACAGGCTGGGATAGATAAAAATGTTTAATAAGAAACTGAAACCCAAAATACAAGAAGATCTAAAGAGCAACTAATTGACCCCAATGAGTTCTATTCACCTAGACTAACTACATCCTACAGTACTGAAAAGAATATGCAATATAAATGCTGAACCTCACCTAGTAAATGTAGAGACAATGAGAGAAACGCTAAAGGAGTGGGTATTTAGAAACACTGATCCTGGTATAACTATATAGTAAAAAAAATTATGTCCATTTTCATTTCAAAAGGAAGAGGTGACCACTGGTATCCAGCATTCATTAAGAATTTAATAGGCTAAGTTCCCTTTTTTAATAGGATTTTTAGACTGGAAGATCAGAGCAAAGTCCTGGCCATAGTGTAACTAATAGGATTTCAGCAAGACACTTGATAAAGTCTTTACTGAAACAACACAAGGAGACACAAACTGTATCATCAGATAGTCTCAGAACTGACTCTTCAGAATACTGATTAATAATGGGAACCTGGAGGGAGATTTCTAATAGAGAGCTCTCGGAATTTATCTTTAGTATTGCTCTGTTTCATGTTTAAAACAATAACTCAGTTGAAGCACAGGATAGCATTGTTTATCAAAATTTTGGATGACATCTGGCTGGAATTGACTGGGAGTGCACTGTTAGCAAGCTAACCAGACGTAATTTAACAGAAATAAATGTAAAGTCTAATACTTGGTTTCAAAAGACCACCTGCAGAAATAAGGTAGAGAGATGTTTTAGCTAAAAAGTATTCCACGTGAAAAAGAGTTGGAGTGTTTACCAGATTGTAAGCTAACTCTGGACTTCAAAGTCAGGAGTGCAATGTCACACCCCAAAAAGCTAATGCAAAATTAATAAAAATTTTAAAAGTTACAACTGGATCTGTTTCCTCAACTGAAAAATGAGAGAACTGAAACAAGTGTTTGCTCTGTAACATATTACTTCGCGGCATAGCTCTTCCCCAGCAGGAGTCTTTTCTAATCATTGCAGCCTCTAACTAGTTTTTATTCTTCTTAACTCCAAAAACATTTGCTGCTTTGTATCACCCTATCGGACATTCACCTATAACAATAAAATTCACATTTACTTAACCTTTACAATGTGCTTTCTTTAGAATAATAATGAGATTCCAGGAGTTTAACTGACTTGCCCGTTTTCTGGTGAGTCAGAAAGTGAATCCTGGTCTTCTAAGATGGTTTTTTTTTAAAGAAAAAATAGATATCAAGGGATGTACTGAATATAGGTTTACCAACTACATTACCTGATCCAATAAGTGGTATCATATGAGTTAGAGCAGGATGCTTACTCACACCTTACTGATGTGTTATTAAACTGACTTTTTAAAATATTAAACAACATTTTTCAAACACCAGAAGTCCCCCAACAACTGAAATGAAGTTACAACAAAAACAACAATTTTTGCCTTGGATTATAGAAGGGAGATAAAGTCAAGGGTAAACTTTTAATTGAATATTCCATGAACTGAACTTAAAAAGGGATCTAGCATACAGCAAATGGTTTTATTATGCCAGAGGTCATATTTTTAAACATGATAGAACACAAATTCCTAAAACTTCAAGGCCTTCCACTACCTTTCCAACTTTATCTTCCATGACAAACCTATGCAAAGGTCTATCCACTACAATCAAACTATTCTAGGAACTACCCCATGAATTAGCTATGCATATTTCTGCCTCTGGGAACAAGAGGCTTACTTGCGTAAGGTGGGAGTTGCTTAATTTACTATCATGCTAGTACTCAGCATAATTATGTATATCTAAGAGACAAAGCTGATAGAACCAAGGTAAAGTTGAGAACAAAAAGTAGGAAACCATCAAACCAGGCCAGACTTGGGAAATGCATAAAAGCCAACAGTCAAAATGAGCTAAATTCAGAAGTTAGGAAAAGTTAGGAATGAGGCAGCATACAGGAATTAGAGGTTAAGTCGAAGAAATGGTAAAAAAAAAAAACAAGAAAATTAGTAAAGGGAGAGGTGGTGAAAGGAAAGACAAGCAAGATGCAACAGGAAGTCTCTTTTCCAGCTGAAACAAGAACCATTTTGCAGGTGAGTCACATTTGAAGGATGACCTTGCTAGACTGGGGAGTGCGGAGTCAAAGATAAGGGTAGATCTTGACATATGACCATATTTGTCTTCTAAGAGCAGAGGCTAGATTCCTCCCATTGCCAAAATAAGACGTAAATCAAACATAATCATATCATTCCCAGCTGTTTCAGTACTTTGCCAGAACTACATCTCCGTCACATGCCCTTAACATTCTTCCCCAAATCAGCTCCTCTTTCCAACTACCCAGTTTTCATCAGTAGTTGCACAGTTCTTCAGTCATCCAAACTAGAAACCTGGGAATGGATTACCTGTCTTACCAAGTTCTATCTTTCCAGTGACTTCTTCTCTGTTTTTACCACTAACCATCTTCTCAGTCCAACTTCTTACTGTAGAATTTACAACCAAAAGGACCCTTAAAAATTACTTAGTTGTAGGATCTTAGGATATGGGGCTGTGAGGAGCCTTAAAGACCACCTTATCCAAAACATTCCTTTTACAGATGGAGAAACTGAGGTCCACAGTTGTGACTTTCTCAAGGGCCCACAAGAAGTAGCTATGCCAGAATTTGAACCCAGGTGTTCTGACTACAGGTCCACTTCTCTTTATGTTATACCACAGTACCTTAGCATATAACAAAAGATTTTTCTAACCCCCCACCTGGTCTCTGACTCCAGTTTCTCTCCATTTCAATTTATTCTATGTTCTGTTGGTCAAATCTAAAGTACTAATATCATAGCATCACTTTCCACCTCCATGCAAGAATTTATAAGGCTCTCTATCACTAACTATATCAATTCTGAACTTCCTTAAATTTGTCTAAACTTTTAACTTTAAAAGCCTTCTATAAGGACATTTAGAAGAACTGGGCAAGCTGGCACATCCTCCTTCAGTATGTCATGTCTCTGACAAGACCTTCCTGTTACTACAGCCTCCTATGAGAAATTGAATAGTACTACTAGCTTTCCTGACCCCCTCAAATGAAAAAGTATTCTTTCTTCCAAGGCTAACTCCTCCAGTAATGCTCTGGGATCCCAACCCTTATCTCCTCTTTCCTGATACTGAAGTCAGGAGGGGGCAGGAGAGGGGAAGTGGGGGGAGAGAGAGACAGACAAACAGACAGACAGAGACAGAGAGACCCAAAGAGAGAAAAGGAAGATTTTCCTCACTAGAAAAGGTAAGAAAGACATGGTTCATGTATCTCTAATGAAACTGATTCCCCCTCTGAGCAAGTACCTAAGTGGTTAAGATATTTTTTAAAAAATCAGAAAAGCAACAGAAGAATTATCAGGTACTAAGATTGTTGTCAGAGACACTAAGAGGTTGCAACTTTCTCTACAGACTTTCCAGGTGAATCTTCAGATTAAGTTTCCCCTATACTCTTTCTCTTTGCCCTTACTGTTATTAACTAGTTTCACTATAAATGACCAAGTGACACCAGTGACAAGCTGGCTCAGGCAAAAGAACAGATACTACACAACTATACAAAGAGCACTTTATACAGAATATAGCCATTGTTAAGAAAGCCTTTTGTATTCCCAGTGTCAAGACAGTTTCTGGCATATGGGAATAAGGATTGGAACTGTTATTGCATTACTATAAGGAACTTCCAGGGATAAATAAACTCCTTTTACTAATTTAAGTTTGTTTCCTTTCTGTATTCTCATAGTTTTAGAGAATTGCCCAAAACACTGAAAGGTTAAGTAACTTGCCAAGAGTTTAAGAGGCAACTGATGGCTCAGCGACTAGGGCACTGAGTCTGGGGTCAAAAAGGCCTGACATCCCAATCCAACTTCAGACACTTACTAGCTGCGTGAATCTGGGCTTCATTTATGTTTGCCTCAGTTTCCTCAACTGTAAAATGAAGCTAATAACAGCACCACTTCTCAAGGCTGTTATGAGGATCTAATGAAAGAATATTTGTAAAGCACTCAGGGCAGTGCCTGGCACATAGGAGGAGCTTAATAAATGCTTATTCCCTCAGCTCCCAGGTATCACACAGCCAGCATCTGTCAGAGGTGGGACTTGAATATAGCAGATTTTGAAGTCAGCTCTCCATTCACTATGCTACACTGTTTTTTCACACAGGTTGAATGCTTTATGATTTGTTGCTTGATATCCAAAAGTACTGCTGCAATGCTTTAATTTATGCCCCATCTCTGGAAAAAAGCAAAGCAAATTTGTATCATTAAACAATTTGAGGATCATTCCCTTAAAAATCTATCAGAAGAGATATCTAATTCCTTACCTAGCAGTAACAAACAACATTATCAAAATATTCACACTTTGGATTTTCCCAGAAAAACTGATTCAAATTAAGGACCACATTTTGTAAAAAGAACTATGGAACATTTGGATGAAATACTAAGCATAAAGTATAAAGTCTGCATGATTATTACCATGATGCCTAGTACAAGGACTGACAAATCTATCTCTACAAACAATGCTCAAAAGCTATGGCAATTCACGTGGAAAGGACTAGTGTTAAACCTTCCAGGAAGCATATGGCGCTGAGGGGAATCCCAGATGCTAGCCACTAATGTTGTCCCATATGAGACTATAAATAGGCAGGTAATACATATGTCAAAGTATTTTTTGGCACTCTCAAATGAACCTTTAAGTATATTAATTAGTAATCAAAAATGGCTCTAATATGTAGTTCATCAAGCTAAAGGAATGCACTGTATAGACCCTAAGTAATTGGATGTTAGCCAAAGCAGCAAATTATTTCAATAAGTATTTGAATGAACAGAAATGGGAAGTGGGAGAATTGGGCGTGAAAAGGAAGTCTGTCCCTTTCTAGGATGAATTTGAAAGACCATTCCAAATTATTGATAAATGTAGCCCAACTTTATACCTGAATAAACCAGAATTCAAAATGCAAAGAAGAGATCCACTTTCAGGAATTCTTTAAGAGGGAAATGAAAATGTTTATTTATAGGAGAAAGTCATCCTTGCCCTTCCTACTATCCCCTCTGCAAAATATATTCTGAAGAATGTAGCTGTAGTATCTTGAGGTTTTATGAATTGGAAGTTAAAATCTTTCAAAAAAGAGCTGTCTTTCTCATTCCTAATAAGACTAAACTGTAGGTAGAATTGGAGATTTCTAAATACACAAAGAACAAAATAATGGCTCTAATGACATCACTGAGCAAAGATGATTTTAAGATACTATGAACATTTTGTTCTCCTTTGTAGGTCAACACTAAGCTGTGAGAAGTTGTTTGTCCCTCGTTTCTGAAAAGAATCTTGACTTGTGTGTAAACTGGATTTAAGTGAGGCAGAACTGCACAAAACATCAGACCCACTCTCTCTTTCAGAGTCATCAAAGTCCAGTGGCAAGAAAAAAATCAAGATGACTGGCAATAAGCCATAAGATATGTACAAATTGGTTTTTTTGTGCTATTTGAACTGTGCCTAACATAAGCAGTTAGATGAATATTAAAGTATATATCTATCATTTTATACATTTTATAACTACATAAAGACTTTATTTTATTATCACACGGCACATGAAGTTCAGATATATCCTAATTGGAAGATCCTTTCTGCTCAAGTGATACAGCATTATGGTTTTCTATGTTACTATTCTAGAATAGAAAGAGTATAATTTGTGGTTGGTTACAAATGTGCTTATATTTGTCCTTGCCTCTCCTGTATTATAGAATACAAGCTCCTTGCAAGAGGGAACTGTCTCATTCATTCTATTTGTATCCCCAATGTCTAGTTAGCACAGTGCTTGAATACAGTAGATATTAAATACTTATGTGGTTGACTGAACATTTTAATAGAAAATTGAAGTGTTTTCCCTACAGCAAGCTGTCCATTGATATAGCAAAGTAGATATGTAACTACCTTAGGTACAGGATCCAATTTGAATTGAAAACTGGAGGGACCCAATAGTCCCTAAAGACCAAAGGTCAAGTATGAAAACTTGAGGAACCTTGTTAGTGATTTGACCTTTAATCACTTGATCACCAAACTCTGTTCCTAGTTGTTGTACCACTGCTGGCAATCAAGTGTCAGTGAGTTAGATTTAGGTGATAACTTGGAGGCCAAAAGGAATCAAAACTCATCATAATGAGAAAGAGTTAATAATGTCTGAAGTGTGAAGGGAAACTATCATTAGCAATTTAAAACACACACACACAAAAAGTTAAACTTAAGAAGGCATGGAAATTAAGAAAAAAGAAATTCCAGTTCTTTCAAATTCCCAAGTAAATGACAAAATAAAAGATGAGCACCATTACCATGCTATACGTGAAAGACAGGTGCTGGTAGATGAGGTAGAAATAATACCATTTTGAAGAACAGGTTCAGAAAGAAAGAGAAACTAAAAAGAAGACAGGTTATGCTGACTGACCCTGCAGGAATAAATAGACAGCCACAAAGGAATATGCTATTTAACTTAGAAAAAGTTTTGAAAGTACAGTAGCTGTCTGGAAAAATTTCTACAGGAAAAATGAAATGGCTTAAATAGGAGTAAACCAGGTTCAGTTAAGGGTAACAGAAAAGTCTCTCTCTGGGAAATATAAATATGAGGAAATCAGTGAAAAATGGAAGATTTACATGAACAGATGCAGAGATAAAAAAGCAGAATACTATATACAATTATACTCATGTAATTTAAAACTACGAAAAAAAGGCAATTAAATACATGTAGCAACCAGTATTAAATCCAGAAGTATAATGACTACAAAGGAAAATGGGGTCAATGAAAATAGATACATTTGCTAGACTGATCAATTTTGCTTAAATATTTTCTTTGGTACAAAGGAAGGCTGAGAAGCAGGAGTTCAGACAGGCTAACGGTAATGACTGTGATGTAAAAAACAAAACAAAACAAACCAACAACATTTAACAAGTTTAAGCTGCTTTCAAACTGCTTTCTCAGCTGTTATTAGTCTGCTGGAAGAGAGAGGAACAATCTGATGAGGTGTCATATGACTACAAAGACTAAAGTTTCTCCGTGGACTGGGAAGTCCACACCTAGGAACTAAGTAGAAAGGATCCTACTTTATCAGAGAACTAAGAAGCTGAAAGAAAAGCACTAGCTTGTTCTCAGAGTAGAAGTGGGAAGGACTTATTAAGAGAAATTTAAGCTGACTTGAAAAGAATTCAAAGTGTTAAGCTGGGTCAAACTAAAAATAAACAACACTATATACTTTGCTATAGACTATTTTTCTTACCTAAAAATAGGAATTACTCTAAAATCCCTTTATACAATGTAGTATAATTAAAATAGCCTGTACACCCTAACCTGGCTGGCTGAGTCTATGCTGTGCTAAAGAAACTAAAGGAGTACCAATGGAGTAAAGTGCTCAGTTTCAAGGTGGTAATCTTTGGATAAGCGACCCAAACCCTTTAGTGACAGTAAGCAAAGAGCTAACATGGAAAACCTTCTGTTTAGGTGTCACTTTATCAGTTGAATTCAACCTTTTTTTCCAGTTATGGTCTAAAAGCAAAATTCAAATTTCTTGACGCCTTAAGAAAGGCCCCAGATTTAAACAGAATTTCTAACAAATACTAGGTGTTTATAGTTCAAAAACAGACAAAAACAGTTACAGGGATAATAAAATTTTTACTTCTGCCATCTAAAATGTGATACGTCAATATTATATGACAATCTTTTCATCACATATACTGAATAAGTCATTGATTCACTATAGTCAATTCTACTATTACTGATAAGTATTTGCATCATTTATACATTACACAAACCTCTTTATTACCAATGCCCTTTCTAATTATAGCTAAATATTGGGTACAGTAAGTACTTACAGGGACATTAACGGCATATTGCAGCCCTTGAGGAAGCCTGTCTTGTGTCTCCATCTCATCATCATTTTTCACCGTCTCCTCATGGACCATGAGTTCATCATGTGAAATCATCTCCTGTGGTCGCATTTCACTTTCTTGTAACACTTCATCCGCTGCAAGGATATCTTGATGTGGCAAACTCCGATCTTGAAGCACTGCTTCCTGTAGTTCTCCAGACACTGCAGATTGGTCAGATACTCCACCCATTACAACCATCGCCCTGGAAGACTGCATTTCGTCTATGCCGCCACATTTAAGAAATAATCCTTCCAATTTGTCTTCAATGTTCATGCTTAAGTGTAACTGCCTAAAAAGATCAAGTTGAGCAAATGGGCACATGAAATCAGTTTTACACGTCCACTTGATTAATGTTTTAAGTCTCAAAATGTCAAATGTACAAGCTATTAAATAACATTCTAGGAACAATTTATTCACTCATGCTTCAATTAAAAATAATTGTACATGTAGCTCTGAACAGCCTGTAATTTTAAGATTATATAAAAACAAAACCATAAAAGAAGATAGCAAAGCACAAGATTTTCATCTTAAATAGCTTAAATCTTGAACTGATTCACTAATAAAAAATAAGTTTGATTACATATCACAAATCCATCATGCTGGAAATAAAAAGAAACCCTAGCAACTAATGGACAGCAGCTTGTAATATGACTAACAGGTATATTTTTAGAATAAAAATTATTGTTCTCACAATTAAAAATTACTTGCCAGTAATAAACACTACTGACAATGGTGTACTTCAACACAACCAAACTTATTCAAGGTGAAAACAGAAGAAAAGTTTGGCTCCTAAATGTTTAAGGGTTCACCTCTCTAACAGAATTTTTGTAAATCTCCATGTTTTAATAGATCCATTTTACATGATGTGAAAAACATGTTATCACTAAATGAATTATATATGTCCATATAATTTTGGTAGGTGGTTATTATTAGAAATTAGGAATCATATATCATTTAAAATTCACTACCTATGCAAAGTTAAAATTTAGTTAAAACTAAAGTTTAAGGTCAAGGATCCAACTTTGGTTTCTCTGAACATACACTTAACTCTCCATTGATGTTGAACCTGATAAGAGGTTATCATGACATTGGAAATAAGTTCAACGTAAAGATCAAAGCATCATTATTAGTCCTCCACCTTTTTTATTCTTCTGTTTTGTCATCAACAATGATAGAAACACACAAAAGTAAATCCAGAAATGAATTAGAAAAGGGAGGGGGAAAGCTCAGATAAGCACAGAACTAGGTTTTCTAGTCCTAACATAAGAAAAATATTTTTGAAATTTGTGAACTGTGTTTCTATCTCCCCAAAAATAATTAAATAAAAGCTGCTGTCAAGATTAAAGTTATATAACTGGTAAGTCTGTCTCCCAGCTGTGATTTATGAAGTCAAACACTAAAGAAAATCAAACACATTTTCATTACTGTGGTGAAAATTAAGGCGGAAACCTTTACCTAACTGAACAAGCAATTCAAACACGTTAACTTTAGCAAGAACAAGCCAAATAAAACAAAATTTACTAATATTTCCTTTCTTCATACCAAATAAGGAGAGAGGGATATAGACTGGACCTGTGATTTCATTGGCCTAGGGCCTCCTATGGGTGAGGAACACAAACAATAAGGAACAGAAATCCAATTCCATCTCTATAAATCATACGGTATGAGGGCAGCTAGGCGGCACAGTGGATGAAGCCCTGGCCCTGGGATTAGGAGGACCTAGGTTCAAATCTGGCCTGAGCCATTTGATATTTGCTAGCTGTGTGACCCTTGGGCAAGTCACTTAACTCTGATTGTCTCACAAAAGAATAAAAATAAATCACAAAGTACCATACAAATCTGAAATAAAAGGAATAAATTTTAAGCTTTACAGCAAAATAAGCACTTCATCTTCAACTAGGGTAAAACTTCATTTAGTCAACGTGAGGCATCCCTGGTTTAGTGGGTAGAGAGATGGCCTCAGAACCAGGAAGAACTGGATTCAGGTCCTGCCTCTAACATGTACGGGCTATGTAATCCCTAAGCACATCATTTAATTCTTAGTGTTTTAGCAAACTCTCTTAAGACTATAAATGCAGAGAAGGTACCTGCCTGGTTGAAGAAAAGTTCTTATCTGGGATTTTCCTTTATCAATGAAATCCCAGGTCCAGGCTCTTTGTATTGCTAATCAATATCATGGGAATGAGGTTTCCAACTAAATGAGGCTTAATCCTTTAAGTGCTGAATTTCAGCATTCAACTTTATCCTTTTTAAATGATAATCTTTCCAAAATAAATAACATATTTCCCTTATAGGGCATACAAGTTAATTGAAACTTAGAAACAAACACTGTATAAACATCTAAGTCTGACCCACTCCCTCTGCACTATGTGAGCATTTGCTGGGAATGAGCTTTCAGAAAATCTGTGAGGCTACAAAATGGATGCAGGGTCAAATATATACATATATATGTATATGTACATATATTTGTATATGTGTATATTATATATACACACACACACAAAAACACATATTGGTCAAAAAAATTTTACTAAGTTTTTTTTAAACTTCACTTGCCATAACTGCCTGAAATTCTACCACTCAGAAATCTATTTGAGGGGTAACAAGTATCCTTTAAAAACTCAAATATTTTTTGGTGAATTAAGGGGTTCTCAATTAGTCATACCTTAATGGAAATTAGTTCTATCAAACTGTTTTCATCTTAATATCATTGATATTCTGCATTGATAATCTGCACTCTGGAAGTAGACATTTTGATTTAAGGTGAAGAGGTGATAAGTAAATTTTTTAGCATTGTAGGAAACTTGAACACAGCTGGATTGAGTGCACACTAGAGGCTTGGAGCAACCTGATGCCACTGGACACTTAGAAGCCTGAAAAAAATGTGAAAAGTATTCACTTATTTTAAATTTTTACCTAGAGTTAGCTCTGGTCTCCAACAAAGGGGAGGAAATTCCCTTTCACTTCCAATCAATTATATTATGGGTTAAAAAGGGTTTTGTGAGTTATCCTCAGAATCTAACCACAATTTATAGCAATGTTTTACCAAGAAAATACATTCCAAGTTCCAAACAACTTACAGAGTTTTTAAATATAACATATTCATAAGCTGGGACCTTCCTATATAATGAATTTTAAACTTGTTCAATAACTTTTTGAAGTTTTTATGAACATCAATTATTGTACTGTACTTTATATAGTATCTCTTTAAAGTTAAAAGCCCAAATAAGATTTTTTTTAAAATGGCCCTAAACTTTCCTAATTTTTAAGTCCTTTATTTATACTTTATATCATAACATACAGCTGGAAGGACTCTCCAGGGCTATCATGTCCAATCTCCTATTTTACTAATGAGGAAGCTGAGGCTCATGAAGGCTAAGTGACTATTCAAGGTACCACAGATGTAGGATTTGAACCCAGGGCTCCTAATTCCAGAGTATTCAGACTTCCACTGTGTCATCATGATGACTCCTTTCCCATTAGTATCAGGATGTCAATGGTTTTCTGCTGGGTTGCATACAAAAATCACAACTTAGAACATCAATTATTTCTCCATACACCTGAGGAATATACCTATTATTCAGAGAAATTTTAACATCAGAAGTTTCTATATTGTCACCCTTTCACTCAGGCTAGCTCAACCTTTTCCCTACTCCTTCCCTTGCTTAATGTCAGGGGGGAAAAAAGAAAAACTCTGGAGAGATACTAGAAAGGAGAAATATAGAAACTACAAACAAGAAAGGAGATAGTTAAATATGACAGGTAGGCAATGTAAAGGAAGCAATATCAGTACAATGTAAACTCCTTGAAAAGTGGAACTGTTTTGTCTTTGTATCTCTAAGCTCTAGAAATACATGCCTGGCATACAGTAGGAACTTAATAAATGTCTACCAATTGAATGAAGGGCAGCAGTAATAGAAAAAATGCTATGAAGGGTAAATTTGCATTTGACCCACTATTTCCTTTTCTTTGCCACTGCTTCCCTCCAAGTTCCTGATATCCCAATACTCTCAAGCTGCTCTCTAGCTCTCCCAAAGCAAGAAAAATCTGACATGCTCTTAAGAGCCTTCAGTCTATAACAACAAATTTTGTTGTTGTCCAGTCATTTCAGTCATATCTGACTCTTCATGACCACACTGGGAGGTTTTCTGGGCAAAGATACTATAGTAGTTTGCCATTTTCTTCCCCAGTTCATTTTGTAGATGAGGAAAGAGAGGCAAACAGGATTAGGTGACTTGCCTGGGGTCACTCAGTGTTTAAAGCTGGATTTGAACTTTGCTCTTCCTGTCTTCAGGCCTGCCATTCTATCCACAGTGCCACCTACCAGGCCCACTGTATTTATCAGGCATCAATTATGTGCCCAACGCTATGCTAAGTGATGAGAATATAAGAATAAGGCTAAAGAGCTCCTGTCCTAGAGGAGCTCCCATTCAAAACAAGACAAACAAGATACATATATAACATGTATAAATAGTTACAAGATGAACTGAGAGATGGGCAGAGTGGGGGAGGCACTAGCTTGGGTGAACCAGGCATGGTTTTTTATAGAAAGAGACATTTGCACACTTGAGTCCTAAATGAAACCAGGATGTCAAGATGCAGAGGTAAGAGGGAAGTGCCCTCCACTCTTGGGAGATAACCTGGAAAAAGGACAGTATGCCCTGCGTTAGGAATGAAAAGACAGCCAGATCACTGAATCCTGGATTGAATGAAGGGGAGTAATGTGTAATAATGGTGAAAAGGGCACAGGGAGCCAGGTCTTGAGACCTGTAAATATCAAACAAAGGAATTTATACTTGATCCTAGAGGTAACTAACTATAAGGAGCCATAGGAGTTTACTGATTAATGAAATGACACAGTCATACTTGCACTTTAGGAAAAACACTGGTAGCTTTGTGGAAGACAGACTGAAGTGAGGAAGATAACTGAGGCAGGGAAATCAATGAGAGTTACGAGAGTAGTACAGAAAAGAGATGCTAAGGGCCTAAACTACAGATCACATCAAAATTATCTCCACTTTTCATACAAGTCCCTGCCCCTCACAGATAAGAAGTCAAGACGTTCTTTAAAGTTCAGCTACTATTAGAAAAGTAGGGCAACTAGAGGGTGCGGTGGATAGAGCACCAGTGCAGGAATCAGGAGGACCTGAGTTCAAACCTCACCTGAGACACTTGACACTCACTAGCTGTATGACCTTGGGCAAGTCTTTAACCCCAACTGCCTCATCCTGGGTCATCTCCAGTCATCCTGATGAATATCTGGTCACTGCATTGAGATGGCTTTGGAGGAGAAGTGAGGCTGGTGACCTACACAGCCCTCCCTCATTCAAAAACAAAGTCAAGTCATGTCGTTATTTCTCTGGGGGCATGGTCTTCTTTGGCAACGAAGGACGAACACACTATTAGAAAAGCAATCTGATTCTTAACAAAGAAATTTTTTAAAGAGGAGAAAAAAGATTCAACAAAACCAATCAATCCATTGTTTTTACTAAATATTTTTTCTCTTCCTCTTTGTTTTTAATGTCTTTTATAAGAGACAGCTCTCTGGAGGGGGAGGGGAAGTGATACTGGGGGAAGTCTAGATAATGGAAAAACAAGTTATCATTAAAATCTATTTTTAAAAAAAGCAAGCTCATTATATTAATCTAACAAAAAAAAGTATAAACAAATGATGGCCTTCCTTAACCATATATATAATATGTAATGTTTGGTTATATATTTGGTTAATCCAATGAATCTCTATAATCAGAAGAATTTCAGGAAGGTGGGAAAATATTTTGGATATATGTATAAAAGAGTGACTCCCTTAAATTTAATCAGTTCAATTACTCCACCTATGTCTAAGGTTAACCTTGAGAAGGGAGAAGGCAATGCATCACTCCCTGTATAGAAATGGAAGCAAAAAACAGAGCCTGTTTAAAAGCTTTTCTGAGATCGCTCTGAAAATCCCTGGATCAATAACCTAGGCAGGCCATTGTTTAAGCAGGAAACAGTCAAAGATCCTGGATGACAGGTACGCCAACTTCCAAACTGTAGAAGTCAATACAGGGCAAATAATAGGGCCTCCAAGACTGACATGGTTTACAGTCAGCCACAGCACCTCTGCTATAGGAACTGACTACGATACAATAATGTATATCCTCCCCGCAAAATTGAGGGTCCTTGAAAGCAGGGGCTGCTTCTTTTTCCTGTTATCTCCAGGACCCAGTACAAGGTGAAAACATGTCGTTTTCAACTTCTTGACCCTTTTTGACCTTTTCTTGGCGAAGATATGGAGTGGTTTGTCATTTCCTTCTCCAGTTCATTTTACAGATGAGGAAACTGAAGTGAAGAGGGTTAAGTGACTCTCCCAGGGTCACACAGCTATTGTCTGAAGTCATCTCTGAGACCAGGTTTGAATTCAGGTATTTCTTACTCCAGCCCTGGCACTTTACCCACTGCCATACCTAGCTACCTTTATCAAAACATACTAGGCAATAATAACATTTGGGAATTTGATTTAATTAAAAGGACAGTTCGGCCTCCAGGACATAAAGAGGGAGAAGCAAACAGTGGCAAAAGAATGGGGTGGGAATCAAAATAATCTTCTTTCTCCTTCCCTGTGTCCCTGAGCTACTCATCTGTACTCTTCCTCAGCCAGAGTCAATCAAGAAGGTTCCTGGAAGAGTATTCCTTCTCTACTCTCCTCTCTAGTTGTGGACACATAAGGTTAGGCCAGGTAAAGCTAATACCAAAGCTAATGCAATTACAATCAATTGTGGGAATTAACTACCACTAACAAATAATTAGGAACAGCTAAGCGGCACAGGAGATAGAATGTCCAGCCTGGACGGGCCTCAGACATTCACTACAGCTGTGCGACCCTGGGGACATCACTTAAATCCTGTTTGCCTCCATTTCCTCATCTGTAAAATAAGCTGCAGAAGGAAATGGTAAACCACTCCAGGATTTTTGCCATGAAAAATGGGGTCACAAAGAATCAGACACAAATGAAAACGATTAAACAACAATACACAATTATAAGAACAATTACAACTGATTAACTTCCATTTGAGTAAAAACATCTACTGCCCACTTCTCAATCTTGAAGAGATATACTCACAACTTTGAAAATACAGAGAAAACAGCGACTGTCAATCATAACTTGTGGGTCCCCCCTTACTACTTTACCACTATCACTCAGAAACTTTTCCTCTGAGGTTCACTCACTCCATCTAGATTAGGGGTTCTCAACCTGTAGTCTTGGAACTTGTTTTCCTACAATATTTTGATAACTATTTCAACGTAATTGTTTTTTCACTTCAAAATATTATTCTGAGAAGGTATTCATAGGCTTCATAAGACTGCCAATGGGATCCCCGACACAAAAAAGTTTAAGAACCTGTAATCTAGATGATGTCAGTTACCTACCAATCCACAAATAATTCTCCCTCCATTCTCATGGAGCTTAGCACCTAATTCAGTCTTCCTCTTCACTTCAATTCCTGTCCTTATACTCAGGGACTTCGTTATAAATGCTAATGTCTCCCTAAACCTTGTTTCTTAGTTCATCAACCTGATCCCACAATGAACATCCTCAGTCACACATAGTCACATATACCCTTAACTTCATTATTATTTACAAGTATTCAGCTCCATGATACTGAACCATGACCACAGCCTCCTATCCTTTCATGTCTTCCTTTGCTTCATTCACCTCCTGAATTTATTCTCCATCCTCCCCATGACCTCTAGTCAACCCCATCCCTACCTGTTTTCCCAACACATCATCCCTCCTCTGGCCTCACTTTCTCCCCTTTGTAATTTCAACTGTGGTTAATCAGTTTAATTTCATGTTGTCCTCTACCCTCAAAATTTCCAAACCTTAACCTTCAATTGAGTAATCCCAGCCTTCTCTGCTATTACTACTTGGAAGCCTGCTGATCACTCCTAAACAAAGTCACGTGACTATACTTACTGAGCTCACTACAATTTTGGTAGCAAATTTCAAGTGTCCCCATTACTTTTTGCTAATCCTTTCATTCTTCCCAGTTTGAGTCTCTACCAAATAAGTCACCACAGCTCTCTTCTCTCCAAAAGTCACCAAAAGCAACTGTGGTCCCTCTCTCAGATTTTGTTTCATACCTTACTAAAAAATCACTGAGGCCATCCATTGCAAACTTCCACTTCCACTCAATTCCTCACTTTAAATCTCCTCCAGGTCACCCCCTTTCTTCATTTTGTTTTCATCTCCAAGGAATAAGAGAAGCCAGTCTCTCTTATTTGTTCCTTCAATCCTATCCATTCGTACATCCTCCAGTAGTGTGCCCCTTCACGTATTCCTTCTAGTTTTCTAACTTATCCCCGACTAGGTTCCATCCCCAGAGCCAATACTATAAAAAAAGTCAAGATCTCTCCAATCTATAACGAACCATTATTTGATCTTACCATCACTCTTAAATAATATGTCTGTATGCAAGTGTATGAGAAGCCTCCCTTTCACAGCCAAACTCCCAGAAAGAGCTCATATATACTCACTGCCTTAACTTCCTCAAATCATACTCATTTCACAATCTCTTAAAATTTGGCTTCCAATACCATTATTCAACTGAAATTATTCTAAAAGTCACCAACAATCTCTAAAATTGTTAAATCCAGTGGATTTTTCTCATCCTTTATCCTTCTTGACCTCTTTCTAATATCTGACAGTGTTAAGCACCCCTCCTTCTAGATAGCAACTCTTCCCTATGTTTTCAAGGAAATGCTCTTTCCTAGTTCTCTTCCAACCTGTCCACTGTTTCTTCTCAGTACCATTTGATGGATCACCACCCACGTTCCAACCCCTGTGTGAGAGTTGTACCCCAGGGCTCTGTCCTGGGCTCTCTTCTCTCTCTATGCTCTCAGTGGTCTAATCATCTCCCAAGTATACAACTATCCTTTCTATGGAAAAGATTCCCATTCTAAATACCCAGCAATCATCTATCTCCTAAATTCCAGTCCCATATCACCAACAATTTGCTTAAGATTTCCACTTGGAAATCCCATCAAAATCTCAAATTTAACATGTCCAAGAAAGAAATCAAATCTTCCAAATCAACCCACACCTGTAATTTTACTACTTCCTTTGAGAGTAATCACCCAGATTTACAACTTAAAAGTCATTCCATTCCCAGTCTCTCTCTTTCATTGCCCATATCCATCAGTTTCCAAGTCATATCAATTCTACCTCAATAATGCTATTCTTGTGAACCCTTAACACGGTTCACCTCTTCCCTCAACTATTACAAGAACATAACTGGTCTTCCTACCTCTCCAGTTCAGTATGTATAGTGCTACCAAACTGATATTCCCACAAAGCACAGTCTGGATGATGACACTCTCCTGTTAAAGAAATTTCAATAGATTCTCTATTGCTTCTAAAAGTTCTTCACAATCTGGCTCCAACACAGCTTTCCAAATTGATTCCATTATTACATTCCTTCAGACACTCTCTCAAACTCCACTCAAACTGACCTACTTGCTTTTTTCCTTAAACAATATTAAACCTCCCTTTTCCATGCTGCTTTATAAATAACTAGATAAACAAATATAAAGTTGCTTCTGGCTCATCTCTCCAGGGCTTGAGATAAAGAAGTAAAAGGATGGACAATGCTAATCTTTTCCAAGAATTTTTATAGCTGTTTACCTCTGTGCTTTCAACTTAGAAATGCTGCCACTTTGATCCTTACAAAGATTACCTACCTGTAACTTGGGCTTATTCTTTATGCTAAAAAATCTAGAGAAATTTCAGATTTTCATTTTTATCCTAAGCCCTTTGTTTTCATAACATTTATTTTATAAACTGTATGTGGCTCCTGAGTGATATTTCAAACTATCCTGGGAGTAACACTGATTATGTTACCAGCAACTAGAGAGCAACTAGAATTCTACTTAAATACTAGCAGCAACAGATGTTCAAAAATAACATGCAGACACTAGAAACACAGCTGAAAATATCAACACAACTATGACTATTTTGGCAATCTGCTGGCAAGCATCAATCCTAATTTATACAACATACATTATTTTAATAATACAAGGATTCATGATTTCATCAATGTTGGATACGCCTTTCCTCCAGGGCAGCTCACCAACCCATCCACATTTTAGTAGATAGTATTCATGAGCTGCTATGGCTGAAAAAAAAATCCTCACTTATATCCACTGGTAATATATGCCCCTTGAAACTTAGGTTGATATTTCTATGAAACTCAGACTAGTCTTTAGGAAACAATAATTTACATTATAATTAGGTTCCAGCTTGGCAGGCTACAGACTGGGTCTGTATTTCAGTGTTATAGCCTTCAAGAACCTAGAGTGATCACTATCAAGGAATGACACTAGAGGTTGACTTTGGTGGATGTTTAAGCAAAAACAATTCTTTTTAAGCTAAGATAAAAGAGAAGTTTAGGGGAGGGTGGTAAGAAAGATTAATTATTTCTTAAAGTGGAGTATCTAGTTTTCCTCTACATATAATATACTAAAAATAATATACAAAGAACTCTTGTGTATATTCTGTAATATAAATACTCATGACTAAAGCCATCCCAAGAGTTTAAATGTCAATGTGACTATATTTGGAGACATGAAAAAAAATCAGATTTATGTGCAATTCCATTTAAATATAATCACAGAATCATTTAAGGAGCAGTTACACTCCGCAGAACATAAGCAAGATTTAAAGGTTCACAAATCATAAAAACATTGACAAGTTAGCTGAATATAGCAATTATCTTTGATCAAAAGGCACGATTAAAGTACTGACAATAAAAGTCAAACAAAAAGTTGTATTTTCACTATTCTCAATAGAACAGAAGTTACATAATAATATCAAATTTTAAAAAAATAAGTTCCTGGCTGTTCATTTTGACTAGATATTTACCACTCAATGGTCATTTTAACATCCTACATGGCACTACTTAGGACTTCTGAAGAGAGATGAAATGAAATACCTAAAACATCACCTTTTAAAAAAAAATTCCCCTTAGATACATCTTGTGACACTTTACTTTAGCAGCATAGGCCTTAAAAGGCCAAATAAATGAACTGCATGGTTTAGTGGAAAGAACATCTTACTTGGAATTAGAAGACCTAGTTTAAGTGCCAGTTTTAACACTGACTAGCCATTTGCTCACTGATAGTTACCAGGGCAAAACTTTGAGCCCTCAGTTTCCTCATCTGTAAAATTAAAGTACTATATAAATAGGAGCAAATATAACTGCAATGCTTTTATTGTACTTTACATTTGCCAATAAAAAACATCTTATGACACCTAAGAATCATCTAAATCTGTGAATCAATAAGAAACTGAAAATACACAAAAATGGAATTCTGAAAATAAATTAATCCTTGTCTAAATTCTAAAGAAGGCACATATATGTAATGCATGATGTAGAATACAGTGGAATCTTAAAAGAAACTGATATGTAATAAAATATAACAAAATTATAATAAAATATTTGGGACTTGATTAAAAGTATTTGATGTAATTTGTAGCATTACCTACAGAGTAACATTTAATACCACCTAAATATTATCTTTGAACTATTCAAATATGTAATTATCTTCTGGAATGAGTTAATATTTAGCTCTCTTACTCAAAATTTCTCCCAGCACTTATGTCCATACAAGTTACTTAACACAAAGAGAATATTTGTGTAAATAAAAAGTACAAATGATCTGGTCAGTTGGTATGAACACCTAATAATTCCCTCTGTCTTCTTGACATCAGGCCTAGAAGTCTTTAGCCATTTAGCTAAGGTCAGTGAACCAGCATGGTTCATTTCAAATACCAACTCTCAGAACTCTATGAGTTATTCACTCTCTGGCTGAATTAACATAGCACATTTTCAAGTTTCTATACACAGCCATCAATTAGTATATACTTGGGTAATAAATATAAATATTAATATGTTTAAAGCAAAGAAACAGAAAGTAGTTATACAACTGCATGCTATGAGCCAAGGCACTATATACTAAGAGCTTTTACAAATATTACCTCATTTGAGATTCACAACACTGCAAGACAGGTGCTATAATGATTCCCATTTTACAGTTGAGGAAATTAAGGCTAACAGAAATCACTTGCTCTGGATCACAGAGTTAGTAAGTGTCTAATACAAAGTTTGAACTCAGGTGATCCTAACAGAATCTGTGTTCTATCCACTGAACCACCAGCTGCCTCTAATAGTAAGAGATTAGATGGGCAAAGAGTAGCAAGCAATAGCTAGGAACGAGGAAGGAAGGATACAGACATGGAAAGAGAGAGCCTAAAGTGAGTCCAGGGGTGGGGAACCTGCAGCCTCAAAGGCACGTGTCCCTGAGGTTCCTCAAGCGCAGCCCTCTAAATCCAAATTTCACAGAACAATTCCCCTTAATAAAAGGATTTGTTCTGTAAAACTTGGACTCAGTCAAAAGGCTGCACCCAAGAACCTAAAAGGCCACATGTGGCCTCAAGGCTACAGGTGGGCCCCCCCATCCCTGACCCTGAACCAACAGTGATGGCATTAGGAAGAAAAGTTTCTAAGGCCATTAGCTACTGCAGGATGGCTAGTGATATGTAAAAGACTGCCTTTAAAAAAAAAAGACTTCCTAAGAAATGGGTCCTTTTTTTATTTTCAAGTTGCAACTAAAATACTATTTCAAAGGTAAACCATTTGAGTTACATACATTTCTGTTAACACATTATGATCAAATACAGTCAAATATCTAAAACTGCATCAGTAATAATCATCCATACTCCCATCACCAAAAAGAAAAATCTCTCAGATAAATCATTTACAAAGGTCCACAGATACTGAAGAGAAAAGAACAGAAAACAACTACTACAAAGTTCAAATTTTCAACATTAAGTGCAAGTGCAAATAAATAACCAAAAAAGCTATTAAAAAACAATTTCTTAATCATGAAAAATAAAAAGTTAAAGTTACCTGAGACTATAGTAAAAAAAAAAATTTCAAGGAAGGGGATGCTGCAGAGTTGAAAATGAAATCATGATGGAGTTCCCACCCTTTTCAGACTTGAGAAATCCTCTACACTTCTTTAATCACTTGTGCCATTCTATTCCTGCAAAATAAAAACAAAACCACACACTTGCATATATATGTATGTATATATATACATATAGTACATGCATATATACAATATAAAAGTGTAAAAAATGTAATTATCAGGTTTTTTTAAAGATCTACAAGAGAACTGTGGAAAGGAAAACAAAATGTATAAATACAATATGAAGAAATACTAGCAATATGCTAAGAGAGGAATCCCTGGCAAAGGGAACAGAGGGTCATCCTTGGAGTCAGGAAGACGGGTTCAAGTCACACTTCTGACATCTACTCGTTTTTTTATGACCCAAGGCAGTTACAATCTTTGAGAACTCCAAAAAAGAATATAAGTTGCATGAAGAGTTATTGAACTGTATCGTAGAGGGAGTTTCCTCTTGAGGAATTTGCTTTCTTTAGGAATTTCTAAATATATGAAATCACAAATCCAAACCAAAAAAAAAAAGTAAAGAGAAGAAAATACTGCTGAATATGAATCACAAACATACTGTTGTGGAAGAAAAAAAACTTGTCTATATAAATTCAGATACTATACAAAGTAACAGTCATGAAATAATCCTTTCATTATTACCGGTGCTGGATAATTATATTAGACTATTTTGTCTAATTCTGAATTCTACCTGGAAGATATGGAAATCTGGAGGAAAAATCATTTTAAAATGATTTTTAAAAAAAATTTTTAAATGGGTCTTAGGAGAAAAACGGTAAAAGAACAAAGGAGTAGGTATGAGACTACTTTTAAAAGTTCCTGTTCTTCGTGTATGGTTAGCTCCTCAAGTATGGCTCATAAAGAAATAGTCACAGTTAAAGACCCTGAAAATAACAAATAAGAGCTGCTAATAGACAGAATAGACACATATGGTTCACAGCCATGTTTATAATACTCCTAGATAAGTATATCATCAGTAGGATAAACTTTTGACTAGAAAGGAATAGAAAAATGGGAAGAGCTATGATATGAAGAAGCATACCAGATGTTCTCCAAGACATATTATGGAAAAATATGATTAAACCAAGATAGAAGATTCTTGGGCTGCTTAGCAGAAGGATTTACTGAGAACTTACTGAAAATAAGCATGACTAAATATTGAAATATATTAAAGAACATGAAATTTCCTATGCCAGTGGTCTTTATATTAGATTCCCATCTTTCAGAAACAGTTTAACTGCATCCCTTGCCTGGAAACAAGGGAATAAATGAAATATCTGAAGACCTTCATAATTCTTCAATAATTCAGAACTATGGAAAGGAAAGGAAATAACAAAAGTGTTTTTCTAACAATCTGCTATCAGGAATGCTGCTATTGTGGAGCTTAGAAAAAAACCTACAGTCTAAGCAACACTGACTTCCATGCTGTTCTTCACACAAGACTGTATTTCTGTCTTCAGTATTTCACTGGTTGTCTCTCACACTTAAAATTCTTTCCTTCCTCATCTGCATTTCCTCACTTCTATGACCTCTTTGGTTCTCAGTTTAAATTCCACCTTCTGAAAGAAGCCTTTCCTGCTCTCCCTAAATGACAGTACTTTCCCTATGTTAATTACCTCCAGTTTATGCTGTAAATATCTTGTCTGTTCATAGTTTTGGGCAATGTTATCTCCTCCATTAGACTGAGGTCAGAAACCATTTTTGCTTTTTCTTTGTAAACCTACCGCATAATGTTAGTGCCTAACACACAGCAGGTGCTTAATGCTTAATGACTTCATTTCCATCTTAACTATCATTTTTTCAAGGTCTTTTTACATGTTCAGCCCAAAACAAACAGATAAAACATGGGAAATATAAATTAAAAATGCAAACCAAGAATTATTGGACAAGTAGGAGGAAGACTAATTAAAAAGGAAATTTGGAATTATATAACTATTAATTTTTTTATTCTTTTTCATAGCATGAAAGGTGGCTTTTATTCACTTGAGATGACCTAGGTTCACATTCTCAGGTTTTCAAAGGTAATGTTAAAAAAAAAGTTATCAAAAAAAAAAGTCAGAATTTTCATACATTTATAGCCCATATGAGAATGCAAGACTGTGCTAAAAATGTTTCACTTTCTTCTAAAAACTAAAGCATGTCATTCATTTCTGAAGTAGGAAGGGTGTTTAGATAAGAAAGGAAGGGGCTCAAAAAGGATTTAAAATAATGTAAATATAAACAACTGAAGTTGTTAAGACAATTTAAGGCTCTGCCCTGAAAAATTAATAATGTTAATTGACAAGTAGCATAAATGTTCTTATTTACATAGCCTGAAACTCCAAATGTGGCCAGAGAGTACAATGGAATGGTCTACAATGGAATGTTTTTATAAAGGTTAATAAATTGTCTGACTTTAAGAACTACTTAACACTTCTTATTTTAATGTAAATGTAAGTGTGAGTCTGTCCAATCTGTACAGGTAAAATCTGAGGGACAAAATAAACCAGAATTGGGCTACCTCCATATAGCAGGTCAAGTAGATTCCCATCATGTCAAGTCTCTAGGCTGAGCTTCCAATCTGCTGCTTCCTCCCTTTATCCTACAAAAACGTAAAAATATAGGTTAACCACAAAGATCATCAGGTAGATTTTCTAAAAAAAACTAAGAAAAATATTTTGTAGGAAAAATCTTTTCACATGTTTTAGTTTATAAGATAAATCTGGTTTTGACTGACATTCTGCCAAAATCAAATTCACCTTAATTGACAACTCATTGTTAAGAGAATAAATAGCTATTTAAAACTAACCGAACTATTATTTTCTATTTGAATTTCATCTCAAACCTAATTCTTGATAGGTGAAAAGCCTTCTTTAAAATTTGGGAGATAAATTGACATCAATGTATATTTTAAAACACAATACTACTAAAATAATAGATAAGATCTCATAAGAAAATTAGTTTATACAGACCCATACGTCTAAAGACACTAGGAATTTATAGGTCTTAAATGATTTTTTTAAGAAGTATGACAAAAACCATGGTCAGGTGCTTAACACTTTCAAACAGAAAGTATTAAGTTATTTAATACAACTAAAACCACACTTGGGTTTAAGCTATACAGCGATTTAAAAAAATAAAGTCATGCCATGCATAAGCATAAAGTAGAAAAATTACAGAAACCTGACACCATATTTGCTTATGTAGATGTTTTTTTGTTAATCAAGAGGGGATTTTTCCTTTGGTATGTAATATGTAGAAACTTTAGCCTGAATGTGAGAATTTAGCAGTTTCAAAAATAAAAAGCATGCCTAATTCAGATATTTTCTTTTAGAAAAAAATAAAGATTAAAAGCATAGCATTAGGCAGTCAATAAATATTCATAAACTTAAAGTTAAAAAAAAAACATTAAAAATGATACTCGGAAATAGAAAATAAATTTTAAGAAAAATAAGCACAAAAAATCAATGAAAACTACACACATGTAATTTTATCAGTATATTACAAGCACTAAGGCCTTTATGATAAATAAGCATTTTCAGAGTCTTTTTTCAGTAATTCTGTCATTAAACCACTATCTTATAGACTCACTGCTTGAATTTAACTGAGTATTTTTTCATTATTCGGTATGTGGAAGACATTTTTTAGTTAAGTAATCATTTACATGCAGGCTCTTTAGGACAAGCTCTTTTCTTTTATCTTAGGACAAGTTGTTTTCAGTATGTGTTTTTAAGCTCTGTAGTTTGACACCATATGTACCTTTCCATTATGGCTCAAAGTCACAAAAATCCTTCTACAGCAATAGCATTAACTCTTCCAACATCAGCAACCAAAACAAGGCGGTATAAAATCATAAGCTCCTTGCTGTTGTGTTAATAGTTTAATTATTAAATAAATTACAGAAGGTAACATAAAAATGTTTTTTCCAAATGACACAAAACCTTTAATTTTGGTTTTGCTATACTATTATTCATTCCCAACACATTAGGATCAATTTCTTATTTTATATTTAAGAACTGGTAAAAAGTCCTAGATAATTGTGGGAATTTAATGGAATGTTACTTATGATACTTTACCAGTGACACTGAAATAAAAATTACATTGCAGAACCTCAAAAATATTAAAAAGGACTATTAAAAAAACAAAGAAATAATATGATAGAGTGTAAAGAGCCCCAAAGGAAAGAGTCCCAAAGTTCAAATCCAGTTTTACTACTTGTTTTCTGTGTGATCTTGATCACTTTACCTGAGTCTTTATCTTATTTAGATATTAATTATCTATTTATCTTATCCTTATCTTTAAAATTATAAATCTCCTCAAAAGTCCCTTCCAGGTATAATACCTTCAATCAATTTGCTGCATTCCAGAACTGGATTATTGGTATTTTTTTTTTTTTTTTGGCAAAAAAAGATGAGTAATTGTGTGTGTGTGTGTGTGTGCGTGCTTGTATGTGTGTGTGTGTCTGTGTCTGTAATTCAATTACAACCATCAGATGTTATGGAGAATATAAAATGGGGGACAATCTACTATAGGGAAAAAAATAAGTCAGAATCTGGTGTCAGAAAATTTATTTCTAAGTCTCAGCTCTGTCATTTACTACTTACACGATTTTGGGTAAGTCACAAACTCAGGGCCTCAGTTTCCTCAACTATAAAACGAGGGAGTTAAACTAGTCAGCCTCAGGTTCCTCACAAGGTGTTGTAAGCATGAAATGAGAAAATATGCGGGAAGTGTTTTGCCAACCTTAGAGTAGGAATATATAAATATTAACCAATATTATGTTACCATTATTACTATTACACAATGAACTGACTCCAAGTAATTGTTTGGAGAAGTTTGTTCCACTAAGTATATGCTCACAGAATCCACTACCTTTTATGTCACTTTTTTATTAAAAGGAAAATCAATATTGACAGTGATAGCATATTAACACAGATGGGAAAAAGGAAAGCAAGGGGAACAGGAAAAAAAAATATGGATTAAAGGAACGACTAAAATCCACGTACCTGAGCAAAAAAAATCAGAAATTATCTCCTATATGCCCCAACTTTTCCAATCAACATTTATCTCCCACAATACTAAGCCACTCACATCCTGCCTCTTTCAAATGAACTGAAAAGTCTCCCATTTGTAATTACCTCTCTTCCACCTGTGTGCATTTCTTCCCTCCTTCCTATCAACCCCTATCCCCTTGCCCATTTCTCTCTCTAGCTCTAATTCTATTAGAGTCCTAGGTTGGAATTTGTTAAGAGAGTTAAGGGAGTTAAGAGAGTACAGGGAGAAGTTTTCTGGACATTTCCCCAACAGCCAAACAGGTTTCTTCTCCCCATTCCAACCCCTCAGATTCTATTAATTCCTGTTCATAAGTTATTATTCAATTCAAAGTTTTGTTATCTATTTCCCTGGTTAGTCATTTTAAAGCCCAGAAAAGTAGCATACAAACAGGTGTATAGAAAACTGACATTTATACAGCACTTTAAAGATTGCAAAGTACTTTAAATAATTTCATTTGAACCTCCTAACAATTATGTGAAGAAGATACTACAGGTACTATTATCAGTAGTCTGTAAGTAAGGCTCCAAAAAATTAAGTGACTTGCACAAGTGTCAAGATAAGTAAGACAATTTAAATCCAAGACTTTCTAGCTCCACTACTTCAAACTGTTATTTTCATATACATATTCACACACAACCTAAAATATGACTATCAATAATGTTTTGACAAAAATCAAAGTGATCTTCTATCATTCAATAATGCAGAAAGTGGTAAGAAACATTTATGATCAGAATACCAATTTTTTTCATAATGTACCAATTCACTGTGAGGTCCCAATAGTAATAGAGGCAAGCTTCTATGACTGCTAACTAATATTGTAACACTGAGACAAAAGTCTCTTCTAATATTTCGCACTTTTGATCTAGGGAGGTATGTTGCAATTAATAGTATTCTAAAAGTCAACAAGAGATACCTTGGGGTGCTTAAAAGACAAAAGGATGACCAGCATATGGTAATCTCTGCCCTAAAGGAACTTAAAAGTAGTTTAAAGCTAAAAAAGATAAAAAGTAATTAGACAAAATCACTATATATTTTTGAGTTACTGTGAAAGGGTTTTTTTTAACATCTATTTAAACTCAAATGAAAATGTTTTATTTATTCTTCTTATCGCTTTGTCTTAGTCACTTCTGTTGCTCTCTTACTAAGAGTAAAATTATAGGCAGGCTAAACTCAGGTCTGTACAAGATTTAGAGAAGAAACGGAAGGATAAAGGGAATTAATAACATCCCATATTCAGACCAAAATAGTAGTTAAGAAAACAACTAACAAACATAAAACAGCAGCCAACCACTAAAGAAAAGTATTATAAAAATATGTTATTCAGTTTGGAATTATGAGAGATCAATTAGGGCCAAAATAGTTAGGTAATAAGGTATCAAAGGTATAAGCCTTAAGTTTGGACCTTAAAACAAGAGCAAGATTTGGATCCTACTCTTAGGTAGAAGAGACAAGTAGAAGAAATTTCCCTGTAGGGAAAACATGAGGAAAGGTAAGAAAATAGGAATGAGTATGCCATGTTCAAATGACAATGAAGATGAGACTAGTTTAAAAACAGTCCTGCTATATATGGCCAAAATAATATTCTCAAAGCACAAGAACAAACGTGTCATTCCCCTCCTCAATTAGTTTCAGTGGTGGCTCCTTATTACTTCTAGAACAAAATGCCAACTTCTCTGTATGGCCTATTAAAGTGCTTCACAACATGTCTCTAACGTATCTTTCCGGGCCAATTACGTTACTACTCCTCACTCATTTGACATTCTGACCAAACTGGCCTACTTGCTATTGCTCTTACACAACAGTCTATCTCTGGCCCCTCTGCTTTTCCAGAGGCTATGTCCTCCTTTATTCCTGGAATGTTTTTTCTCCTCACTTCTACTTCTTGGAACCTCTGTCTCTCTTTAGGGTTCAGCTCAATGCTAGATCCTATACGAAGTCTTTCCCAACTCCCAGGAAACCATACTATTTCTCATATGTATATACATATATATACACATATATATATACATATATATATATATATGTATTTATCTTCATACATGTTATTTTCCCCCGGTAAAATATAAACTTCTTAAGGTAGGGACTATTTTGGTCTTTATATCCCCACTACTTAGTGCTGTACCTGAAAATTAATAGGTGCTTGAAATATTTTTCTGAATTGAATATGTGTGTACAAACTTCTACATGGCAGTAAAAGCCATGGGCAAGAAAAAAAGTAAGTTTTAAGTCAATAAATTAAAGGAATTATTCTAGCAAGCTCATTGTTACAGAAGCACTATCATCATCTGCAGTCTAGCTTAAGAATCAAATAGCACTGTAGAATCAAGGTACTAAACAGCAAGGTGAAAGCAGCAGATACATACCATGAATGATTTAACTACTTTATGCCCTTAGACCCAACAATATTACTCTGTATTAAACTATTTCAAAAGGGGGGGGAGAGGGAGGGAGGGAAAGACCTATTTGTACAAAAATATTTATAGTGACTTTACTTTTCTTTGTCTTTTTTTTAATGTTTTCTTTCAAAACATGATTAACAGGGAAATGTTTTGCATGATCACACATGTATAACCTATATCAAATTGCTTGCCTTTTCAATGAGGGGGAAGGAGAGTAAAGGAAAGAAAGAATTTGGAAGCAATGTGTCTTCTGACTTTTCTTTCTTGAACATAGTGGGCCAGGCCACCACACCTGCTTCAAAGAGAAAATGCACTTGTTCTTTCTCATTATGGGCTTGATTGCCTAAGAGGCCACTTTTGTGACTGAGGCAAGGGGCAGCGTATAAATTATAAATGATTTTGAGGCTGCTGAGAGTCTCTTCTCACTCTAAGATGAACTTATTTTCCTACAGAAATGTTATTTACTTCTAAGGTAAGATCACAGAAGCCCATCTAACCCTACAGCTGAAAAAGCAAACTGGAACGTGAAACACATTTTCCCACAAAAACAAACAACCCACTTACAAACTTCTGGAACACAATCATTTGCACAGTGGAGATTGTATTGGCTTTGCACAGACCCAAAATTAAGATTTCAAATGTCAATATCCAACTGACATTGGAAATTACAGAAATGGAAATGAAAATTATAGAAATTTCAAGTAGCCTATATTGGACAGGTTAAAATTTAGATTTTTAACAAGACTTTTTTTTGTTTCTGTTTTTTTTTTATTCTTTTCAATCTCAGTGGAGCACCATGAAAGTAAATTAAATAGTTTACTACTAATAAAATAAATAGTTTACTACTAAGTGCTTTGAGAAAGGGAAATGCTCTGTGGATATAATACATTATCATCATTTCTTTTGTTAAAACTACTGAAAATATTAGCTTAAACTGCTTTAATATCTGGCAAGCATTTATTAAATCTTCAACTGCACACTTTAGAGTGAACAAATGTTCTCTATCTTATCCAAATCTAAAATACATATTGATCCCTGAATTATACCTATACTTCTCAAGTCAAATATTGTGTAAACAAGCTTGGTAAGCCACTATCCAGAAGTTTTCAGATTGGTGGGATTTAAAAGCAAAGCTTATTAATATGCTTCTCTATCTTGATTTTTTTTTAATTTTTTCCAGGCTTTTTATTTCTTTGCGCTGGGATGTCACAGCAAGCCAAGTGAAAATTAAGATTTACAAAAATCTAAAGATACTCCTGAAGGACAAAAAACCTTGTCTTCTAAGTTTCATTTGGAGATCCACATTTTTCAGTTAACTACCCAACAGTTGACAAGGCTGGAACATCTGACTATAGCTCCTCCCCATCCCCAATCTACTCAACATCTACTCAACACCTAAGTCCTGAGAGGTAAAAAAGGAGTATATTCAGATAAGAGAGACAACCTATGTAAAGTCTCAAAACAAGAAGATATCATGCATCCAATGTGAGGAACACAAGTAGCTCAGTACAGCTGAATCACAGCATTATGTGTTGCTGTAAGATTGTAAAGATAGGAAGTGGCCAGGTTGTAAAGGGAAAAAAAGCATGGTAGATTTGTTTTGGCATTTTTGCTATTCTTTTTTGTCCAAAGTATTATGATAGAATAAGTAAAACACTTCCATCATTAATATAAAGTAGAAAGGGCAAGGTGATTTTTGCTATACAGTATCTGTTTTACAACTTTTAGCCCAAGACAGTAGCCTTAGACACTGACAGGATAAATGACTTGCCTATGATCATACAATGAGTATGTGTCAGACACTGGACTTGAACAGACTTCCCTCTGACTTAAGGAGATCTTTATTTTTCCATTCTAACTTTAAGTCAATTTTCTAATGATTTTTTAAAAATACAGCTCCTAATTAACTACAGAACTATAAAATATCGGACTGAGAAAGCCCTTATAAATTATCTAGTTCAAAGCTTTCATTTTACAGATGAGGAAACCAAGGACCACAGAGGTTAAATAATTTGTTCAAGGTCACACAGCCAGCTAGTGAAAGAGTCAGAACTAAAACACAAGTCTCCTATATAACAAACCAGTATTATTCTCAGTACCCAAAACTTATTTCTCTGTACACACAGTCATCAAATTCAAATACCAAGAGTAATTTAATTCAGTTATAGAAAGAACATGACCTATCATTCTAGCTGCCATCATATATCAAAGCATAGAACTTAATCAGAAATAGTAATAAATTTGAATAGTTTAGTAATACTAGATGGCCCAAAAGTCTCAGTGCAATCTGAGGGTGTTAAAACCTAAAATTGCAGATACCCTGTACATTAGAAGACTCAGTTTCTATACTGAAAAGAGAATGGTTTCCTCTTTACTATTATTTTCAATATTTTGTTAAATAACACATAGATTGTATTTTCCATTCCATCTGTCCTGTTTTAAAAGCCACAGGCTCAAAAATAAGAATCTTATTTTATAGGAGACAAATGACCTCTGGGCCAGGAAGACATGGGTTCAAATCTCACCTCTAACATATACTAGGGCTTGGTGACCCTAGATGAGACACTCACTTTCTCAGTTCTCATTGCAACACTACAATATATAGATAGTGTTAAGTTTCATTTGTAGATGGGAGTCTCATTAAGATTTTCCTACGCCAATGAAATTAAAGGTCCAGTAAAAGCCTTACCCCAAGAAATCCATTCTATTCAATGTTTTTTATACAAACATATTAATAATTTCCTAAGAGCCATGAGTAGGTCTATGAAACAGCAAACTAACTATTTGGATCTGTCAGGCAGATTGGTGCCTTAATGGTGAAGAAGTCCATTAGTCTCACTCAGGCAGTGCTTAAGTTTTTATAGGATGATGACTCCTTTCGAAATTGTGGTAACTATGCATGTACGCATTCACTCACCCATTCAACAAGTACTTATTAAGTGTCTACTACATGGAACACACTGTGCTAGATACCAGGGAGACACAATCCTAAGACATGAGCCTGGTCCTATCATCTCTTGAGGAAAAAAATAACTTTCCTCAACTACCAAGAACTTGTTATTTCTTCAAGTCCTTCAATGTGATACTCACCTTAAGTATGAATTTGCTAACACATGAATGGTCAATATTGAGCTTTTAATATGAATTTTCACATTGCAATATATATATTAACGTAAACAAAAAATGCTACAGAACTTAGATACTTTGTTAAGGGCCACTCTGGGTCACAGAGGAAAAATATCTCTGTTCTCAGGTCAAATTAAGTGAACAAGTATTGATTAAGCACTTACTACTCGCCAGACACTGTGAAAAGTACTGGGGATGTGAAGAAAGACAAAAATAGTGCCTGCTCTCCAGGAGCCCACGACATAATGGTGGAGACAACATGTAAACCACTTTGTACACAGATATATACAGGGCAGAGGGAAGACACTAACACTGAAAGGAGCCTGTAAAAGCTTCTTGAAGAAAGTAGGATTCTAGATGAGACCTGAAGTCAGGAAATGAGATTTTTAAGAAAGAGAATCTCAAGTACAGGGGACAGCCAGTGAAAAGGTAAGGAAGAACAGAAAAGAGTGCAGCTTCACTGGACTGTAGAGTTCTTAAGAGGGGAGTATGTGCAAAAAGACTAGAAAGGTAGGAACGGTCAAAGTTGTGAAGAACTTTAAAAGCCAAACAGAGGATTTTGTGTTTGACCCTAGAAGTAACAGGAAGTCTCTCTCAAGAACTTTGGATGTGACTATGCAACATGAGACACTGGCATAGGACCACTCAGCATAGCATGCCCATATCAGAAAGGGTGCTGTGCTCTCTGAGAAAAGTAGAACTGAGACAGCATTAAGTAAACACAGGATGCACAAATTTGGGATATCCACCCCAAATATTCACATGGACTATCTGTGCCCAACATGTGGTAGAGCATTCTGAGCTCATATTGGTCTGATCAGTGACAGTCAGACACACCGAAACTTCACTTTATCATGGTGATGTCATTTTGGTCCTCTTCAAAGATGAAAGACAACAACCAATCAATAGGAAGCAAATGGAACTTACTGAATAGGAGGTGACATGGTCAGACCTGCATTTTAGGAAGATCACATTATAGCTGGGTAGAGGATAGATTGGAAGGAGGTAAAATTTTGAAGTAGAGAAACTAACCAGAAGACTAGAAATAGTCCAGGCATGAGGTGATAAGATCTTGCACCAAGGTGAGGGCAGCATCCAAGGAAAGCAGAAGGCATATATGAAAAATGTTATGAAGGTAAAATAGAGAGGACCAAGCAACAGAATGGCTATGAGAAATTAAAGAGAGCAAGGCAAAGCTGCCATCTAGGTGACTTGGAGGACGGTGGTGACCTGGATAGTGATAGAAAAGTTCAGAAGGGAGGAGTGTTTTAGGGAAAGATCATGAGTTCAGTTTGGGGCATGGTGAGTTTAAGATATCTATTAGACAAGAGGAAGAAAGTAACGGACACTACCAATGCTCAAAAGTCAAGGTTGAGAATAAAGAAAGGGTGATTAGATTTGGCAATTAAGAGATTACTGGTAACTTTCGAGAAAATAGTTTCACATGAGTGATGAGGTGAAAAATAAGACTATAAAGATTATGAAAGTGTGAAAAGAGGAAGAAGAGGCACTGATTATAGACAACTTTCTCAAGAAGGTTGCCAAAACAAAAAAAAAGGAGGAGAGATGTATAAAACAGCTAGAAGGCATGAATGGATCAAAGTTTTTTTGAGGACAGAGGAGATACTTGCAGGCAGTAGCCCATTTGCTAGAGAAGACAGGATAGAAGGGGATCAAGGACATATGTGGAAAAGTTAGCCTTGGCAAGTTGAAGGACCACCTCTTCACCCGATGGGTGGAGAAGACAGTGTGGGAAAACATCTGAGTGCTGTGAGATGAAGAAGAGAGGAAGAGAGGCTCCCATAAATGGCCTCAATTTTTCAGTAAAGTACGAGGCAGTTCTTAGCTAAGAGGATGGGGGTAAAGGGATGTCATGGAAAAATTAAAGAGGGATAAAAAGATCTGAAAAAAGCTGCTGTGGTGAATAGAATAGTGAATCAATGAAAGAAGTGTAAAAGAACTCTCTTAATGCCACAAATACCCAGTTGAGATTATCCAATATAAATCTGCAGTGAACTTATAAAGTAAATTTGTAGTTCAAGGTTTTTTTTCAGAGCTTTGTAGCATCACATGGAGAAAAGCAAAGCTGGTTGATGCTAGTAATATCAAGTCTGAAATTTAACAAGGCAAAGGATAAAGGATAAGTTACTCTAATGCAGAAGATAGTGTAGAGCTGAAGTGATTCCCCCAAGTAGTCAAGATAGAGAAGGGAAGAGAATGTAAACTGTGCAAGGGTAACAGCCTGTTTAGAATTGAAAGGTGGAAAGATTGGAAGTAAGGATGAAGAATAGTTAGGTAGAAGATCAGATATATGGTATGTTACATATGCTGCCAGAAATAATTAGTTTTGCTAGAATATCTCTTTGTAGGATTCAATGAGAGGGAGGTACACATATTAAGAAAAAAATTAAGTCTGGTGCAAAAAACATTATGGAAGCTAATGAATGGCACAATTATCTTATTGATTATAAAGCAGATATTTGATATAATTATATCCAATGATAAATCCTAATTCTTTTTTCTTTCTTGAGATTCTCAACATCTTTTTTAGACTTAAAATAACCAACATAAAATGAAATTTTGTTAATAAATCTTAAATTTACCAATATTACTGAGGAAGCAAACTAATCATATGTGAGACAGAATATTCAAGGATGACTTCAAGGTTTCATACCACACAGACCAGAAGGATGATGGTACCCTCAATAATAAAGAAGCTCAAAATAGAGCTTGGGAAAGAAAGATTTTGCTTGAACATGTTAATCGGGAGATGCCTATGGGCATTTTTGGAGCTAAGCTGCCAGAGGAAATAAAGAGCAAGAAATTATGTCTCAAAAATCTCTCCTATTTGGGTTCTAAAAATGAATGGTGCATCAAGTCAGGTAATATATTCAACTTTCTTTAAATTCAAATCTGCATAACAACAGAGTAGTTTAGCTGTGTGACCCTGGGCAAGTCACTTATCCCTATTGCCTCCCATAAAAACAGTGAGAATCAAAAAGACAGAGCCAAGATGGAAGAGTTATAGAAAACAGTACAGGCAGAACCCTTTCTCCCCCACTAAAAAAAAAAAACAAAAAACCCTTCAAATCAACCTAGAAAAGATAGCATACTGAATCCTGGTGGGAAAATCCAAGCCAAAGTCACAGTAGGTAATATTTTCAGCCCAGGTCAGCATAAGAAGACAAGAAATCTGTGGATACTAGCAACAGTTGTGTTCACCAGAATAAGCAGTGAGCCCATACCCTTACCAGGGCATCACTAGGCCAGGGTATTTCACGGGAGACAAGTGCCAACAGGCAGCTTGTTGTCACCTACTATCTAAAACCAGGTCACAGATCTAAGGTGAAATGATGATCTGTGCCTGGAGTGGTGCTCCTGGATAGGGAGGCCCAGGGTAGTAGGGAGAATGGAATGACTTCAGAAGCAAGCAGTGGTATAGCTCTGAAGCCTGCAGAAAAATTATCAGGACAAGAATTCTAGACCAAAAGAGAGCCTTCAATTCTGTCTCTCTGAACCAGCAGATCTTTCCAGTTGGCTAACAGGGGCTGAGACCAGACCCAAACCCAGGTCACTAACTTGAAGAGCTCACACCAGGGAGGCAGCCATTAGACTTTACTCTACATCAGATACTTTGGAAGCACTGACAGCTTGCATGTCCCCAACCTGGGCTGTCCCTGAGATCCTGAAACAACACAATACTCAATACCCTGAGAGCAGAAACAGGACTACCCCAGACCCTTCCCTAGAGAAACACAGATCCCCAAGGGATCATAAAAATGGGAAAGGGTCCCATATGTACAAAAATATTTATAGCAGCACTCTTTGTAGTGGCCAAAAACTGGAAATCAAGGGGATGCCCATCAATTGGGGAATGGCTGAATAAATTATGGTATATGTAATGGAACAGTATTGCATCATAAGAAATGATGAACAAGAAGACTTTAGAGAGGCCTGGAAAGACTTACATGATGTGATGCTGAGCGAAAGGAGGAGAACCAGGAGAACTTTGTGCACAGCAACGACCACAGTGTGCAAGAAGTTTTTCTGGTAGACTTGGATCTTCACAGCAACGCAAGGACATAAAAAAAAAAAAAATTCCCAATGATCTTCTAAGGCAAAATGCCTTCCACATCCAGAGAAGGAGCTATGGAATTCGATCACACAATGTAGCAAATCATTGTTTGTGTGTGTGTGTGTGTGTGTGTGTGTGTGTATTATGTTTTGGTTTGTTATATGATTTCTCCCATTTGTTTTAGTTCTTCTACACAGCATGACTATAGTGAAAATGTATTTAATAGGAATGTATGTGTAGATCCTACAGGGAACTGTATGCCATCTTGGGGAGGGAGGGGAAAGCTGTGGGTAGGTAAGGGGAAAAAAAATCTAAGTTTTAGAATAGCAACTGTAGAACACTAAAAATAAATAAAATTTTAAAAAAGAAAGAAAGAAATACAGAGAGCCTGGTCCTAATACAAAGTCCAAAGTCAGAAAGCAGGCTGGAAAAATGAGTAAACAAAAAAAGAAGCTCATCACAAAAAAAGCTATTATGGGGAGAAGAATGCTCAAGACAAACTCAAAAAAAGATCAATTCCAAACATCGCAAAGAAAAACACAGCTTAGGCACAATTTCAACCAGAATTCCTGGAAGAAATGAAGCAAGAGTTTTGTTTTCTTTTAAAGTCTGAAAACAATTTTTTGTCAGTAAAATAAGAACACGAGTATAAAAAACTAGAATAAAAATTAGAGCTTAAAGAAAAAATTGGAAAGGGAATTAACAGTTTGGGACAAAAGATATAAAACATTTCTTGAGCAACCAATTCTCTGAAAATTACAGTGAACCCAAAACAAGCCAATGATTCACAACCAAAAAGATTTAAACCAAGTCAAAAGACCAAACAAAAAAAAAAGTGACCTAAACAGATCAAGGAGAAAAAAAATTTCAGAATCATTGGACCACCTAAATGCCATGACCAAAACAAGAACCCAAACATCTTATTTCAAAAAATCTTTAAAGAAAACTGCCTAGAACTCTTAGGGGAAAATAGAACATTCACCATTACCTCCTGAGAAAAACATCCAAGCGAAAATTTCCAGGTACATTATACCCCAAAATACAGAGCTTTCAGATCAAAGAAAAAAACACTGCACTCAGAAAAGAATTCAAGTATAGAGAAGTCACAGGATCACACATGATTTAGCAACCACCACTATCAAGGAGTAGATTTAAGAAGGCCATATTCCAGAAGGCAAAGGATACGTATAGGCTTAGAGTCAAAAATAACTTACTTAGCAAAACTAAATAAAATTGTAAGAGGGAAAAAGTAGCCCTTTAATGATATAGAGGATTTCCAAAGGTCTCTGATAAAAAGATCAGAGTTTTTAATTTTTGAAGTTTTGAAGTTCAAACACAGGAATTAAGAAAAACATAAAAAGGTAAGCATGAAAAAATGATAAAGAACTAGACAAGCATAAACTGTCCCCACTGACAGGGGCCACAAAGAAAGTCTAATTAGAAAGAAGGTATGGATTAGTTACATCGTGATAATCATAACAGAAGAATGGTAAAAGAGAGAAAAAGGAATGTAAAGCAGGAAAGAAAAGAAAGGTAAGGGAAATTATCTCATTATCAGGGTATGCAAGTAGATATTAAAAACAAGAAAGTAGGGGTGGGAGGAGTTACCTGATACTTGGATCTTACTCTCATCTGAAATGGTCAAAGGAGAGAATAAACAAATACCACACACACACACACACACACACACACACACACACGTGCAAAAAAATACATCTCACTCAACAGGGAAATGGAAAAGAGAGGAGGAAGAGTTAAAAGAGAGATTAGTCTTAAGCAAAACAAACTAAGAATACGCAAAAATATTTTTAGCCCTTTTTCAGACGGCAAAATGGGAATCTGAGGAAATATCTATAAATTGGGGGGTGGATAAACAAGTTGTGGTGTCTAAAGGTGATGGAATTTAATTGTGCTATTAAAAATGATGGAGACCGTTTCAGAGAAACCTGAGAAGACATATATAAACTGCTGCAGAGAACAAAACATGGAGAATAATTTATAAATGACAGCAATTTAGTTAAGACAAATAACTTTGAAGGAATCAGGAACTCAGTGTAATCAGCAACAATGATTCCAGAGGAATAACAAAACATGCTACCCACCTCTAGACAGATGCACATACATATGAAATGTATGAAAGTTAGGAAACAGAAAAGTTGGAACTCATAACATAGCAGCTTATACTTATAACATCTTTTAGATTGCAGAAGCTAATTATTTCTTTGATATGAAATGAAAATACACATATATATGAAATATATACATATATGCATACAAATAACAAGGCCAATGTGGATATTTGTTTTGCTTCACTGTACATGTTTTAATAGACATTTTGTTTTTCTTTAGTTCTCAATTAAGGGGGAGGAAAGGAGAAAGAGAAGACAGATTTGTGCTAATTTAAAATACATAATTGTTTAAAAATAAAATTCAAAAGAAAATCGTTGATTCTAATTTAGATTCAGCCATTACTTAGCTGTGTCAATGAATCTCATAGACTTGGTTTCCTAAACTGTTAAAGGTGTTTAACTAGAATGTCTTTAAGTTCCCTATTAGTTCTAAAATTCTAAATTCCAAAATTCCTCCCAGACTTCACCTCTGAAGCACCATTGTGTTCATGTGACAAGGACCTTACCTGTAGAGTAACTGATTTAGAACAGCTGTGCCACTGAAATCTCAAATTCATAATAAATGAAGAATATTTACAGGTTCAAAGCATTTAGAAAAGTGTTCTTCTCAAACCATTAGCTTAAAATGTTCCATGACTATAGTTTCTTGTCCAAAATGGCTTTTGTTTGGAGGTTGGGGCAAGTCAAATAACTACTTTTGCTTTAAGGAGTGGGACAGCAAGGAACAAGTAGGGATGCTTTATAATAAGAAACAAGCCTCATCTACTTCCCGAATACTGGCATTATTTAACAGTTCTTTGCATGTGAATAACAATATATAGTAATGATAATACTATCATGTAATATTTTGAATAATATTTTAAACTGAAAAAAGTGAGTTGACCTAAGCATACTCAAATAAGGATCACTTAAAATTTTCTACAGGGATTAATAAAGCTAGCATAGTTCCCCCACATTTTCCGTAGTAGTTATGGGAAAGGCAGACGTTTTCAAATGCCTACTGATTTCAAGCTGCTCCTGAGGATTTCTGAATGAGAAAATCCATCCCCTAGCTAAATATCAGAAATACATCTCTATGTAAATAGGTATAATTTTTCCGCAAAGCTTATCAGAGAACCAACCTTTCAAGGTAGCCACTATGTCTAAGAACTTCAATGTAAAGAAAATTATATTTTAAAAATCTCCAACAACAAATTAAGAAAAAAGTTCATTTTCTGGTTAACTACTTAATAAATTAATTCAATCACATTTTCCACTAAACACACAAATATTCAAGACTACTTAGACTACTCCTGGATGGATCACCAGATTGGGAATAAGAGAACAAAAATCTTTTTCTCAGATCCACCAGACTTACTAGGCAACTTTATGTAAATCATTCACGTTTCAGATTTTGCATCTATATTATAGGACCACCATTTGTTGAAGACCAGCTGGAATAGAGCAAAGCCCAAGACTGGCTTCAGTCTGTCCCAATTAAGTGTTAGGACCATGTTTTACTTTAAGAAATCTAAATTGCTCAATATAATTATTTGGACTTGGGTTTCAGAAGGCTTGAATTCAAGTCCTAGCTCTAGCATTTACTACCTAAGTGACTAGGCTTGAGCCTGTTTCCTTCTATATAAGAAGAGCATCTCACTCACTAGAGATAGTGAAGAATGGGCTTTAATAACCCTTAAGGACTGTATAAACATGAGTAATATTACTATTTTATTCTAAAAGAGTTCTTATTTTTACTTACTCTGCTCTAACAAGAGGTTCATTTTTTCCTATTATATTTTAATCATGCCCTGGGGTTAAATACTATGAGCATATCAAAGAAACAATTAACTTTAGCTTCTGCAATCTGAAAGATGTTTTAAGTACAAGCTGCTATGTTATGAGCTCCAACTTTTCTATTTCCTAACTTTCATTTAAACTAGTATAATGCTTGACACTTTTAAAATACTTTTTCTTAGCAATACATTCCAATTCTGATGGCAAAAACAAAGCTCCTTAAGGTGGAAAGAGTAGCATTAAAGTCTGCCCCTTGGCCTAATCTTGGCACTACTAAAAGGAGTGGCCTAGAAGAGACTGTTCCCTTTCAAAATAATATACATGCAGGTTTTCACTTGCGTAATCGGCACAGTTGTGCTTTTTGGGGGGGGATGGTAGAGGGAACGGAACTGATGCTAAGGTGAAAACAATTTCCCTTGTCTGGTAGGGTCAATTATACACCTCATCGGGTTTCTTTCCCGTTTTGTTCCTTTTTTTTTAATACGTAGAAGTATGACTCTCATCCACAAACGGGGCTGGAGGCGGGGTCTATATACTGATGCGGGTCAGAATCGATCTCTCCCCTGCTAGTGCTCCAGGTCATCGTCCCCCCTCCCCTACCCCTCCCGAGGCCTGACAGACACTTGTTTGCTGCCCAGCAGAGGCCCCCTCCGAAGTTTCCTCTTCTGGCTGAGCCAGAGAAGGGCGCTAAATCGAAGCCCATCTACACACGCAAAGCTCCCTGGAAACCCAGGTGACCGACCGGGTAGCCTGGCCGGGACTGTTTCTGCCCGGAGGAAGACGGCCGGCCCTGACGCGGTACCGGGGCCCACCAGCCTACCGCGCTGCCGGGGCCCACTTAGCCGGCCGGCTTGCAGCCACGCGGAGAAACACTGGCAGGAAAAACCCCGGCTTTGCAGCGCCACCCTCTCCTATCTCGAGCACGCAGGCACGCGCGCGCGCGCACACACACATACACACACACACACACAGACACACACGCACACACACAGACACACACACACAACAAAGGAGGGCAGTTTGGGTCGTGCGTTGGACAGCAAGCTTCCCCTCCCCGCTTCCCCTCCCCCCGCCTCGCTCCCACCGCGAGGGTCCGGGCCGGGCCTCAGCGGCTCTCCCGGGATGAGTCCGTACAGCGCGTGCAGCCTCCGCCCCCGGGAGGCGCCCGCAGCAGCGCCCCAGCTCAGAACGGGGCGCACGCCCAGGCCCTGGCCCGGGTGACGCGGCCGCGGAGGCCCTGGCCCGCCGCTGGTCCGCACTGCCCACTGCCCACCCGCGGCCACGCACGGACACAGCCTGCCCGCTACCCCCCAAACCTGATCCTCTCATGTAAGCCCTTCCCAACTGCACCCCAGTAACCAACGGCTCTTCAGGCACCCCTCTAAAAGCTCGTCCCTGCCTTCAATCATTCGAGTCCGTGGGACAGACTCTCCCCCACCAAATAAACTTCTCCAAACCACCCTTCCCTCCTATACCCTATTTTACTACTGTGCAATGAGCGTCCTTAATGCCTGCCTAATTCTAGCTTCTTCATAAATCTCTTCAGACATCCCCCAATTATCTATACAAAACTCCTCCATAAATAACTTCAACAATCATCAGTTTTCTACTAAATGAATTCCTTAAGAAGAACATCCTCAAATACTGTATTTCACAAACATGAACTCTAAATAACTATTCTTGACTACTTTCAACCCCTCTAATCTAGCCTTTCTAAATCTTACAAAAAACAAGCCTCATGCCCCTCAGCTTTGGTGAATCTATCCTAATTTTTGGACCCGCAATCCCTTATCAAATGACTTTCCCCAATAACCAACCACTGAAATAGCTACTTCCTAGACATAACACCAAATTACCAACAATGACCTTTTCAATAGTTCTCTAATAATTCCCAATTTTGAGTCATTACCTCTTTATCATTAAAAATCCCCACCATTAAATAACATTTCCCCAAAGCCTCTAGTTATGGAACTCAATCAAAATAACAATTTCTCTAGATTATTTTACATACCAAGAGTTATATATCTATGTGCTCCTCCAGGACACACTAGTTCCCCACCTCCCCGCACACCCCAGCTCCATTTCTGTCTTTGTATATACCCAGCACCAAGAAGGTATTTAGCAATACTGTAGCAAAGAAGTACTAGGTACTTCACAAATGCCTGTTGAGCATTCTACTAATTAGTTATGATTTTGAGTACCTTTTTAAATGTGTAAAAATGTAAAGGATTGACCTAGGACAGGGATGGGGAACCTGTGACCTTGAGGTCACATGTGACTTTTGACTGAATTAAATCAAAAGGCAGCACTTAAGGTATCTAGAAAGCCACATGTGGCCTCAAGGCTGCAGATTCTCCAAGCTTGTGCTAGTGTAACATGAAAACTAAGATTCAGGAAGTTTAAGTGACTTATCCATGGGTACACGGAGAGGGTCAACAGGGGGTTGCCATTATGCCTCAGAACAAGGTGCTTTTGGCTAAAGGTACCTTGGAACTGTCTGCTCAAATTCCCTCCTTTCTTTGATAAGAAAACCGAGGCCCAATAAGGTGAAGTGGTATAAGAGGGCTACTTCGGGTCCTCAGGCTCCCACCTCTACGATACATCCACGATCTAAAATTCTAGCTCTCCAATTCTTAGTCTATACACCCACAAAAAGAGAGGAACCAGTAAAGTATAACACTAATAAGCATTTTCTTGGTTGTTAAATTCTAACCCTCTACAGAAAACACACATCTCAACCTAGAGTTCCAAGCAGACAAATCCTACATTCCCATTCACTTTTCCCTAAATATTGTCTTTAAATAACCACCTCGTATCTCCATTATAAGCACTCTCGATACCTTCCTTCACAGATTATCTTCTCTCAGTCATATCTCCTCCCCCCCCCCAATAAGATTCTGGTTCAAACTGGAGCCAGACACACTTTATCAACCCCAATTGATCCAGTATTTCTTCTCTGGTCTGCAACGAAAGTAATGGAATAATCCAGGGAAGAGCTTGAAATCAAATCAAAACCTTGGGGTTCTGGAATAGCCCCAGGTTCCAAATCCGCTTCAATAATCCATGACCGGACCAGATGGCCTTTGGCTTCCCAGAGTGAATAAGTACCCTAAGGCTAAACGTGAACCAAATTAATATCGAGTGTGGGCAAAAGGCCCAAACAAACTAGTGGTGGTTTTGCCACATTCTTCTCCCTATCACTTCATACTTCCATCCTAACTAAACATGCCCTTTTCCAGACACTGTCCACCCTAACATCCTAAATCATTAGACAGTCTTTATCTGGCATAGAGAATGCTGGGAATGTAACCTAAGTGAGAAGAATACGTCTCAACACTCAAAAGACTCCAAAGTAGAACGTCATCACAGGAAAACAATATACGTTGATTATACCACCATATAAATAGGACAGAAAAAAAGAAACTATATGCTTTAATGATAATGACCAAGTTAATTCCCAGGTAGAGAAAAATGTATCCTCTTTGCAGAAATGGAGGCCAATAGCTATGAAATATTACCTATGCTATCAGACACAACTGATATACTGAACTGAGTTTTTTTTCCCTCCTTTTTTAATCTTTGTTATGACATAGCTAGATGGAAAGGAGAAAAGGGAGCAATGTATCTTAAAAATGAAGGTAATATAAAAACAAAAGATATCAACAAAAATAAAAGTTTTTAAAAAGAGAAATAGCTGTCATGTGTAAGAAATTGTACACAAATTTATCTGGCCTGGAAGAAGGTTAAGAAGTTATAATGAAGATGGGAATGAACACTTCAAAAGGACTCAAAGTCCCAAAAAAATAGAAAGAACTGAGAAACCTCTAAGATTTTAAGGGGATGCAGAATTAGGGAGAAGCAAGAAAGAATAAAAAGCAGTGATAGATAAAATTCCATACTGCTAATGAATAAAAGAGCAAAAGGCTGGAGGTAGGAATGTCACCAGAACTAAGATCTTCTTAGAGTTGCCTAGATTAGGCCTAATATTCTAGTAATAAAAATCCAAGAAACAGTACAAAAGAACTTCAAATGAGTATGTCAGAATGTGAAGGTCAGAAAGGTGGATTATTGGGAAGAAAGCTACATAAAAAAAATCAATTATCTTCACAGAAACTGTGTGCAAAACAGAAAACAGAAAAAAAAAACAGGAGAGAATCAAATGACTAGAGTTAATAGATGTGGAAAACATGTATACAAAAGGCAAAGGAAACCTGACATAGATGAGGATGTTAAAGGGCAAAATAAAAAAGAAATTAGCAAAGGACACAAAAAAGAAATGATTCTAGAAGAATGAAGAAAAGCAAAACAATACAGTGTGATTTCATATTCCTCAGGATATCACCTCCTTAATTTTACTCATCCATTTTTATTCATTGTATCTAATGCTTATAAACACACAATCATTAATTTTCAGAGTTACTAAATTTTAGGCAAAAAATAAGTAGTCTGGAGAAGAACCTATTTTTACTTTTCATCTTTATCATTTAACAAGTCACTTAACCTCAACAATTAATTACAGACCCTATCTACAGCTTCACACCATAATAAGTTTCTGGAAATCAGGAACCAAAGTCTTATATTTCTTTTGGCATTCCTCACAACACCTAATGGGTTAGTACAAGCAGAATAGCTACTCTTTTTTTTTTGGCCTCCCAACCCTTCCTGTTTCTGTTATATGTTGTATTTCTCCCGTTCATGTTCAAATCCAACTCAACTGCCTACCTACCTATCCTATACAGAATCCCTGTCTGCTAGATGGTGTGGTGCATAGAGCACTAGTGCAGGAGTCAGGAGGACCTGAGTTCAAATCTCACCTCAGACACTTCACACTCACTAGCTGTGTAACCTTGGGCAAGTCACAAACTCCAACTGCCTCATCCTGGATCATCTCCAGTCATCCTGATCAATATCTGATCACTGGATTCAGAGGGTTCTGGAGGAGAAGTGAGGCTGGTGACCTGCACAGCCCTCCCTAGCTCAAAACAAAGTCAAGTGCAAGTCATGTCATCATTTCTCTGATGGCATGGTCTTCTTAGGCAACAAAGGACAAATATATATACGTAAACAAACTCTGATCTAATCCAAAAGCTTTTTAACTTAAGTGTTTTCTCCACCTCTTCATGCAGCCTTACCTAGGAGATATGACTTCTTTGCATTCCACCCTTCCCCCACACTATTGTATAGAAAAGGAAGAAGAATCAGCTTTAGCTCCACTATCTCTTCCAGATCATCAACATCAAAGCTTTCTCTTTGTTAAGTCCAAGCTATTTATCCACCAGTCCACCTTTTTCCACATGGTCCTTATCATTATTTACCGATTTCCTGAATAGTCGGTCGTACTTGACTTGCTAAAGTCATCAATTTCATCTCCTGCTACCATATTTGGCAACTTCACTATTTATGCTGATGGTTCATGAGACCTGACTTTCAAGTTTCTTGACCTTAACTCCTGTTATCTTCTCCATTTCATTTCAGTACCCATTAATACAGTACATATCAACCATTGCCCTCCAATGCTGAGTTCCCCTCTCAGTTTATAATGATTTTACATTCTACCTCTATGAGAACCACACAAGATAAAATGAACCATTTGGATTATGTAAAATTTAAAAGTTTTTGTACAAATACAAAGTAATAAAAATTAGAAGGGAAGCAGGTAACTAGGAGAAAATCTTTGCAACAAGTTTCTCTGATAAAGTTTCTTACAGACTTGGAAATGAGACCAGATTAAGGTTTTATATCCAAGTCTATAAGAAACTGATCCAAATTTATAAAAATAAATGTAATTTCTCAATTATGAATGGATTTTTAAAAGGATTTTTAGAGGCAGATTTCAAATGAAGAAATCCAACCTATCAACAATCACATGAAAAAATTCTCTAAGTCACTAATAATTAGAAATGTAAATTAAAGCAACTCTGAAATTCCGCTTCACACCTGTCAGACTGGCAATGATGATAAAAGAAGAAAATGTCAAATGTCACAGTGGCTATATGAACTAGTGATACACTGTTGGGGGATCTGTGAATCTATCTAGCCACTCTGGAAAGAATCTGGAACTATGCCCAGGAAGAAACTGTGCCATACCCTTTGACCCAACTACATCACTAGTTGATCTATAACCCCAAAGAAATGAGAAAAGGATCTATATGTATAAAAAATATTTGTAGTATGGCTTTTCATGATAGCCAGAAAACAAAAACTAAGTGGGCTTCCTATTGGGGAATGGCTAAACAAACTGCAGTATATTGACATAGTGAATTAGCATGATGATGAAATGGACAACTTCAGAGGAAACCAGAAAGACCTTTCTATACCGATGCAAAGCAAACAGAAGCAGAATAACAATTTATTACAATAACAATGTGATAGAAGAAAAAGAACTGAAAAACCTTAGAACTGGGATAAATGGAATGATAAAACCAGGAGCTCGAAAGAATGAAGATGAAACATGCCATTCACCTCCTGACAAGAGATAATGAATTTAAAATGCAGAAATAGAAATGTCTTTTCAGAAATGGTTAAGGTGGGAATTTGTTTGCTGAACATAAGTATGCATTGAGAGATCTGGTTTGGGGTTTTGCTTTTTTTTTTTTTTCAATTTACTCCACGGTTGGAGAAGTGAGACATTTTTTTTTAAACTTGAAAATATTACTGAAAAATAAAAATAATAAATTACTTTTAAAATTCTACCTCTATCACTCTCTTAGCAGCTCACAAACATTCTCTCAAAACAGCAGACCAAAACTGTGCAGGTTCCCTTCTCTCTTCTCCTCCGCCTTGAATTCTATGGTAAACATCTTGCTTTTCACGGGTCTGGTCTGGCTCCCTTGATTTCTGCTGTGCCCACCATGTCAATGTCTAAACATCAGTTATGCCCACAGTGCCAAAAGTTACTAGTCATAAATGACTCAGCCCATTACAAATTCAGTGCTATCTAACCTTAGTTAGGCCTTACTGCTGCTTGCTCACTGGCTATGACATTCCCCAGAAATAAATTTCTAAAAACTAATTATTCTACTCTCTGTCTCCCTCACTCTCAATGACCTCCCTACTTGGCTAAGACAAAGTGATAAAGGCCTTCTGGCATAAATGAGCTTCCTTAACTTCTTTCCTATCTCCAAATTTCTCTGACTCTCCAACCTACTGATGACCTCTTCTCATGTTTAGGATGAAGTGCACCTCCTCCTTCCAAGGCTGCCTCCAGTAATTGTTCCCGTTTAGCCCTGGCCAACTCTTCGTGACCCCATTCAGAAGTTTTCCTGGTCAAGATACTGATGTGGTTTTCCATTTCCTTCTCCAACTCATTTTAGAGATGAGGAGACTGCGGCAAACAGGGTGAAATGACTTACCCAGGGTCGCAGGTCTGAACTCAGGTCTTTCTGGCTCCAGGCCCTGCACGCTATCCACTACAGCCCTTTGGTTCACATTCCTTCAAACATTCCCTGGGGTAAAAGTTTTAACTCCATGAATTACGCTATTCTCTTCAATTGCTTCCTCTGTTCTGTCTACAATCTCAATCACAGTTCTGCCTATATATATATATATATATATATATATCTATATATAGATATATAAATCTTCATCCCTATATATATATATATATATATATATATATATATATATATATATATATATATATACACATCCACTTCAAGCTGCCATTCTTTTATCTTCAAACATTTTGGGGGGAGGGGATGTAGGCATTTGAGGTTAAGTGACTTGCCAAAGGTCACACTGCTACTAAGTGTCTGAGGCTAGACCTGAACTCAAGAAAATATGGCACCTAGCTAGCTACCCTTACCTCCAAAATTCTTAAAGAAGTCATCCTTGTTTTTCTTTCTTTTTCAGGACAGGAGGGGAAGGAGAAAAGGTAGTCTTTTGTTAAGTGGCAAAAATTAAATTAATTTTTTAAAAAATAAAAGTTATCTTTACTTCTTTACCTCTCTCTTACTGTTTCCCCTTACAACATGGCTTTGGTCATCAGTGATCAACTGAAACTTTACCTTTTGAAGGTCATTAATGATAACAAAGTACAATTTAAGAATATAAGGTTTAGAGAGAAAGGACTGAGTACAAATTCCAGTTCTGCCACTAACTGCGTGACCATGGGCAAGTCACAACCTCTCTAGGCCTCAGTTTCCTCATCTGTAAAACAAAGGTAACTAAATAACCTCTAAATCCTAGTAACACTACCATAGCCATGAGATATATAGTGTGCTGTACTAGATAAAGAGCTGGTCTCAGAGGCAGGAAGACCTAGTTTCAGTCCCCACTGTATATATTCCCAAATACTTAGCCTCAGAGCTCCCAGGCAACTTTCTAAGATTACAAATTTCAGAAAAGCTGCCAGCCTGCACTGGTAAAGCAAAATCTTAGACCTGTGTAATCCATGTTATCAGCTTACCAAAAAAAAGATATCCCATTTGCCAAATCCAATGCCTCTTTCTCAGTCTACGTTCTCAACATTTCTGCCACATTTGATGCTATCTAACCCCCCTCAATTCCTAATGACTGTCACTGCATTACCCCTTAATCATTTTTCCTTCTGACCATTCTTTTGCTGACTCCCCTTTCTATATTCTCTCCTACAGTGATTCCACAGCTTCTACTATGACCTCTAAATGGACAAATCCCTGTCTCTAGTCCCAACCCCTCTCCCAAGCTCTACTCCTACATTTCCACTGGCCTAGTGGACATCTATACACACATGCTTACTAATGATTGCAATTTAATGTTTAAAACAAAAAACCAAAACCAATTCATCTTGGTTATATGCTATTCTCTGTCACCCTTGACAGAAATCCTGGAATTATCTGACATCTTCTTTGTCCCCCTCTTTTAATTTTAATTGCCAAATATCATTTACTCTTTTTCATAAAGTAGCTCCAGTTGGAGCCTGCCTGTCCAACTCCAAGATTTCTATTATTAATCTTCATAATAATAAATCTCTATAACAAATATTTATTAACTATAATAATCCCATTCCCAGTGTCACACAGAGCAACAAAAAGTGTACTGAGATGAAATCCTATACTTACTGTGTGACCTTGGGCAAGTCATTTAAATCTCTCTGCACCTTTCTTCATCTGTCAAAAAAGGGGGTTAAATCAGATGAATTATTTCTAAGATTTCCTCTAATTCTTACATTCCATGATTGCTCATTTTCCAGTCTATCCATATCTCTAACTTCCTAATGCATCAACTATAATCATGTCATCAAAAAATTAATGGCTCCCCATTAGCTACTGATTAAAAGCTAAACTTCTTTGTCTATAATTTGGGGATCCAATCTGCCAAAATACCTATTTTGCTATTTCCCCACATGTCTGTATTCCAGACAATCTGAATTTTATATCCCATTCCTCAATATATATTATCCCTGTCGTCCACCTTCTTCTCTGCTATTCTCTCTGCCCTCCCCAGTCTATGCTTCATGGTATAGCTCAAATGCTATCTTTCCCATGATGTCTTTCCTGATCAACATGAAGCCTGTTCTTCACTTCTCAGCACTCCTAGAGCATTCAATCTGTACAATTTAGAAGACATTTATCAAATACCATGTAGTACTATAAAGATCTGATTATACTGGTACAGTTCGACATACGAACAATGCTTGGCAGAGATACTCAATAGTACTCAATATATACTTGCTGAATAAATGAGTTCATCGCACATATATATCCTCATATACCCACACTACACTATATTCCAAGTATATTAACTCAACAAGTATTTATTGAGCACAAGTGACCATTCCCTATCTCCACAAAACCACCTAAAAAATCTGGTGATTCCAGTTGCTCCACACTATTGTTTTTTCTACTACCCTCTACGAATTCCCAGATATTTTCAACTTAATCTCTCCCAGTTATGACTCCTATTAGCATAAATGGCTATACAAAATCAGAAAAAGTAGGTATGGTTTCCCAAAGCACTATGGAAACCTATGAAATGATAGAATTTTGATAAACTATCTTCATTATAAATGTCACTCAGTAACTTCTACATCTTTCCAATCTTCTCTTAAACATTTGTATACTCTCATCTTCTTCCTCCAGGTTGCTCTTCATGTAATCCTATTCAGAAAGTCCCCTCTTCCTTTTCTCCAAAACATCCCTGTCTCAGTTCACTGTAAAATACTAACAGGTGTATTCCAAACTACCACAATCCCCTTTATCATCTCTACAACACCTATTCCATTCTCCCCCGTTTCCTCTATCAGATATTTCCCTTCTTTCTTCATCACAGATTCCTTTCAGTTACTGCTTACACAAAATTTTCATATCCTCTACAACGATCCATCAAACTCAACTCTTAGTCTTTCTAGTGATTTCCCAAAACTATGACAAAAGTCCTTTCATTCATTCAGACATCTAGACTACATTTAGATAGGAGTTTGATTCCATTCTGTTTCCCTCCTGCATCTCCAAATCCATTAAGTTTTCCTAGTGATTCTAGGTCATAATGGTTTCTCCCTTCTCTGAACTCCTTTATCGTTTTTTGCTGTTTCTCTCACTTTGATACTTAATCACGTATTTCCTTATATTGTGGAATATGTCTAGGTGGCATGTGTAGTATACCAGAATACATATATCCAGGAGACTGCAGTCCTTCAAAGTGGTCACTTGTAGGGTAGGAGGGTCTACATTTATTTCAATAATGTTTCCCTTGTTTAAAAAAATTTTTTTTGGAACAACATTGAGATAGCTATAAACTTTCCTACTCTTTCCATACATGTCTCACTACCTTCTAGTCTAAAATTTTAACCAAAATCATTATCTAGTTTGATCATCCACCTAATTCACTAGACTTAGTCCTGAATGACCTGGTTCTATTCAAAAATGCAAAACATATTTAAAGGATCACAGAGAATGTTCCAAAAAACCTGCAGATGGCTCTAAAGGTAATTCCAAAAGAGAGGTTCTAAAAAACATTTTGAACAATGGCATCCTTGAAATAAGTTTATTATTCTACAGGGTGACAACAATACATATTTATAACTTACAACAAGGTTGTTTTTTTTTAAATCTGTTATATTGACACTTCACATTATTACTTAACTTTTTCAAGTGTTTTATTTCCCCTCAAACAGACAAGAAATTATGTTGTACACTTTTCTTAATCCCTGAAGTATGTAATAGCAAATATTTCACAAACTGAATCAAATCCTTGCATCAATACAAATCCCACCAGGCCTACAAGCAGTTATAGAGTGGAGAACCAAAGACTAAACCAAGTTCTATCATAGGCCAGACTAACTCCAAACCAAAGAGAATCACGTTTGGAAAGAACCTTTGGGTCACTTTATACATTAGATACTGTTGTTAAAGCCCCATTTTCACTCATCCTACCTTTTCTAATTTGTCCTGTCCAATCTCTTCTACACTTCACCTCCTGGAAAAGCTAAACCTTTTTTTCTCTCCTCCCCATGAACAGTCCCCCTGCCAAAACCACCTTCCATGCACTTTCATTTTTGTCTTTGTATCACTAAAGTGCCTGGCATGTAGCAGGCACCCAATAAATGTTTTGGAATTTAATCAAACTGAATACTGCTGTTTTCCAAAAACATCATATCCCTTCCTACTACACAATCCTAATTCTCCGTCTATCTTGGAACGTCTCACCATTTTCCTTACCAGTAACACACTCATGTGTGATACATGAGGTAGCTAGGTGTCACAGTGAATACAGAGCGCTGAACCTGGAGTCAGGAAAACCTAAGTTCAAATTCAGGTTCAGACAATTACTAGTTGTGTGACAATGAGTAAAACGCTTAACTTCTGACAAGCCTCAGTCCTTGTTCCTAAAAAATTAGGAATAATACTAACAGTACCCACCTTCAAGAGCTACGGTGAGGATCAAATGCGATATCTGTAAAATAATTTGCAAACCCTATGCTAGCTTTCTAACAACTAATTCAACAAACATTTTAAAGTCATTACTTTGTGGTTAGCAATGTGCTGATTATTCTAAGGGATATGAAAGAAACAGGATATGCATTCCTTTACAGCCCCCCAGAATATACTAGCCTTCAAGAGATTAAAATCTAGCTGGGGAAACAAGATGGACATCCATGAAACAACCAACAGAACAATTCTTAGGAAATACATAAGCGGCTGCATTATTGTATTTTGTTTATACTATATGTAGGTGTTAAGGTAATTAAAATTTGGGAAAATGCAGGAAGAACTGACTTTATTTAGTCTGGCAATGTTTGCTAAGGAGAGAAATCTTAAGATGAACCTCCCAATATCTGTAAGCACTGTTTAATGGAAGGATCATTGGACTTAGAATCACAACAGGATTGCAGTTCTAATCCTTACTAGTTTTATGACCAGGGCAATTTAACTTGAACCTGTCCCCTCAATTATAACAAGGGGACATTAACATTTATACTTCCTATTTCATAAGGTTCACATGAAGAAGATAAAATACTTTGTAAAAGCGAGAGCACAATATAAATGTGTTATTAGCACTGCCTACATGCTTCTCACGTATTCATGTAGAAATCCTACGTAGGTCAACATTTTAAACCATTCTGATACCTCAAAAACCTTCCTTTAAAACTATCACCTATCTCTTCAACTATCCTATTGAGGCAGCATGGTATAGGGGAAAAAATAAAATACTTGGAGATAGAATACTAGGATCCCTTTGTGACTATGGACAAGTCACTTAATCTGAGCCTGAATTTCATCTATAAAATACGTTTTTTTTCCTTATAAGCTTCAACTGTCCCTGACTATAACTAAAGTCCTCCAAGTACTTATAAATGCCCTCAGATTCATGAACCATTGTCATTCACCCTTTACATAATCTTATCCTCCTTCCACAAATTAGCTACCACTTCAATTCTGCAGTAACACTACCCCTCCTTTTAAAACAGAAGATCTACGATAAAGGACTGAAAAGGGTATTAGGAATTGCTGTTCAGTGGCCTTCCCCCGCACCCCAAATAATTCCAAAAATCCTCAAGAAGAACATCACACAATAAGCCTAGTAACTATCTTCAAACTCTAAATCTCACTATCTAGCAGCTTTATTAATCTGAAACTTGAATCCTTTATGCTACAATTTAAAGATTTTTTTTCTCTGATTTCCACAAAGCTCATTGGCTCATGTACTCTTGGAACTGAAAGAAATCTTAAGAGACCAGACAGTCTAACCCCAAGTGGTCAGCATACCTCCCCAGGGTCTAAGGCTCACTATTTCATAAAGTAGTCCTCCTTTCTAGACATACAACACTGATACTTATTACCCTGTTATTCCCTCAAAGGCCCATCCAACAACACTTCCCTTGCTGTTCCTCTCAAGTTGTCTTTGATATAATGCATTTCATTTTCCTTACCACTCTCACTTCTCCCGTTGTCCCTACATATAGATCTCCAGGGTGCCACTTCTAATGGTTTTTCCCCTTCAAAGATACCTGCCCTTTCAGAGAATCCCTTCATCTGCCCACCTCAAACTTCATATTTTCAATTCTCCCCTCCCTCACTCTGTTCATAACCTTCCCAAGACACCCCCATCCCCTATGAACCATCTTGTCCCCTATGAAAGCAGTTAAGCCAAGTGTGCAATAAAGAATTCTATCTCACCTTTCTAATCCAACTCAATTTTTAAGTTCTTAAGGTAGGTCTCAGGGTATATATGACTACAGAACAGGGTTGCTCCTTGGAGATCTTTCCCAGAATGATTTTTTAGTGAACAAGTTCGGCTAAAATCAGTCTTGTTCGTGTTATGGAAAGATTCTGGTATTCCTTCCTGGTAGGATCCAAAAGACACTCAGCCTGTTAGGGTTCCTCAACACAGACCACAGAATAACAAAGAGCAAGTCTTGAACTCCTTTAGTCACCCAAAAGACTAGAAGAGACTTCTGAATCAACCCAAACCCAGGGGCACACCTTCTGGGCTTGGGCTAATATATTTCTCTTCATAGGACATCTGCTGAAGTAGAAGAACACAGAGGAAATATCTGTAAGAAAACTACTCCTGACACCCTCTTATGTCAGATACCTTCTCTCTTCCTCTGGTACCCTCATCATATCTCAAGTATTCCCTCCCAACATCATGTGAACATACCTGAGACTTCAGTTTCCTCTCTGGCAAAAACAGGAAGTTGGACTAGATGATCTCTTAAAATAGTCTTCCACTTCTAAAACTTTATGAAGCAAGTCTTTCCCAACCACCCCATCCAACTCGGGGTCCTCCAAAACAGAAGCTGGGATTTAAATATATTATTGAACATGGCACTGGACTCTTCCCTTTTGTCTAACATTCTAGCAATATACCTTCTAGACTAGATCTGATATTATGGTCACAGCTCTCTTGCATCACATTGGCAATATAGCTGACAAACAAACACATCCAATAAAGTTATTTCTATTTTGGCATTTTCCAGAATGGTTTTCATTAGACTACTGCTAGCATTTCAAAATCATAGCTTGTTGCCTTCATTCCAGGACTATCAAAAAGGTTCAGGTCTGATCTAGGCCTCAACAGAATTACCTTAAGTCATCCTGGACCCAATGAAAGCTCCAAGATCCATCCCCATAGTGAGTCCAAAACACAGGCTAGATGCAGCTTATGAGATGAACAGAATGACAGAACAAGACAGGAGTCCTGAGTTGATACAAATCAGGGTCAGGAGGAGACCAGGTCCTCTCCAGGGCTTCCCTCTTATTCAGCGACCCTTCACTCTCCTACCTCTGTCTCTTAACACTTAAAATACCCTCTTGCCTTGGACTTATGTTTTTATTACTAGATATTCCTCACAGGGATCCACTCCTTTCCACCTTTCCATCCACGTTCCCATACTGAGCATCACTGACTCCTAAGGACTTCTCCTGATACCCCTTCATTCCTCCACCACAGGAAACCCTCAGAGACTCCTACTGTGTCCTGAGATATACCCTTCTCTCCAGCCCTGGTCCTTCCCATCTTCCTAAAGCCACGGACTCAATCAGCACCAAGTTGATGCCTACTGTGTGTAAAATATTCCCTAACTCCGCACATCCCTCTGCCACCTCTCCCTCCTCGCCTCTCATGCCGGCTGTGCTTTCCCTTCCATCTCACCCTGTCTCTCCTCTTCCCTTTTAAACATTCCCTCCTTCCCGACATTCCCTCCACACCTCTGACAGTGCCTCCCCTCACACCTCAATCCTTCCCCACCCCCTCCTACTCCTCTGACATCAACTTCACACTTGCAGCCCTCTGTCCGTCCCTTCGGACAGCCCTTCACACCTCGGGGACCCCCCCCACACGCACACACAGACAGACAAGCACACGCGCGGCCCCCTCCCCTCCACTGACATCCCCTTTACCCCCAGGTCCGTCCTCCCTTCCATCACTCTCCAGGCAGCCCCCTGGCTGACAAGCCCTCGTCCCCGCAGCTCCGCCGGTCCCTCCCCCGCAACACTCCCCTCCCGGCCCGGGTGGTCGGGCCCCCTCCTGCTGACACCCCCCTCCCGCCCCCCGCGGTCCCTCCCCTCTGGACACCCCTTTCATTACCCCTCGGCCCCTCTCCAGAGTGCCCCTTCTCCCTCCCTCCCTCCCGCCTCGATCCTTCCCTCCCTCCCGGGTCTCCTCTCCCCTTTCCCCCCCACCACTACATCCATCCCTCCCCCTCAGACGCTCCCCGCATCTGCGCCCCTCCCCCGCGGCCGTTAACGCCGCGCGCTCCCCTGCCCCCCCTCGCCCCCGCAGCCGCGCGCTCTCCGCCGCCCCCCCCCGCAGCCGCGCGCTCCTCCGCCCCCCCCTCCCCTGCAGCCGCGCGCTCTCCCCCTCCCGCCTGGAGCCCAGGCCCGGCCTGCCAGGCCGTGCTCTTTACCGCGGGCGGCGAACAGCGCGGTCACCAACCGGGGGCGGCAGCGGTTCCGGCCATTCTACGGGCCGCGAGAGGAGGGGAAGGGGGGGAGGGGGGAGAAACTTTAGCGGTGGCAGCTTCGGCAATAGCTCCCACCCCTGCGCCTTTCTCCTCTTCCTCCCCCTCCTCCTCCTCCTCCTCCTCTTCCTCCTTCTCTTCCTCCTCCCAGAGCAGTCGAGATGCAGACATGCCCCGGCTAGAGCGCCGCCGCCGCCGCCGCCGCCGAGGTGCATTGTGGGAAACCCCGCACGGGAAGCGCTCCACGTCTTCCCTCCGCCCGCCCTGCTCTAGCCGTGAACCTTCCCCCTGCTGAGTTCGGGGAAGGGATGCCCGGGAGCGAGCCGGAGTACGCAGGCGCACGGAGCGCGCGCTCCGCCGCAGGGAGCGCGCGCCCGCTCCCGAGGCTCCCGGCTGGGGCCGGAGCGCCAGCCCTTGGGGCGAGCCAGCGGCCGCTGCGGGGGGACGTTGGGAGAGGAGCTCTCGGTTGGAGCGAGGCGTGCCGAGGCGGCCCGGATTCCGGGCTTGGGGCTCCCAGGCCGGGAGCGGGGCATTGCTGCGGGCCGCCCTGTGCCCCCTGTGCCAGCGGAGGCGGCAGCTCTTGGCCCTTGTCGCTGGAAGGGCCCGCGCTGGCCGCCTCTGAGGCAGAGTAGTGAGTGGTAGGCGGGAGCTGGGAGCTGGGTGCTGCCCCGGCTTGGGCCCCGAGGGAAGGGCCTTGGCCCTGCGGCGCGGTGGGCTGTGACTTGGAGGAGAAGCGGAGAGGAGCCTGTTTGGGTCCGGATCGGTCCAGACGTGAGCGTAAAGGCGCTCCCAGGGACGGTGGGCAGCGCCAGGCTCGCTTAGGCACCGAAATCAGTATTGTGGCTTTGAATTCCGCCCTGTGGGGACATCGGCACCCCCGGAGGAGGACGCCCTGTTCAGAGGAAGGCTCGGTCCGCGGGACCTCTGGGGTAACGCCTGTCCGAGTGGGGTGCGGTGCGGATTCCCCTGAAAGTTAGGATGGGCGGGGCCCGTCCTGCTCGGGAGACCCGCGGGAGGAACAGGGACTTGCCCAGGGTCTCCCGGTGAGTGGCCGCTGGAAGCGGATCCCAGCTTGGCTGCTTCCCTGGTTTCCCTGTCTGTACCTGCCGAAGCCTTTCCTTCAGCTCCTGCGTTGTTGGCACTGTGAAGCATAAGCATTTCCCACTGCTGATACTCCAGCTTTTCAGTCCGGTTAGTGTGCACAAGGTGAAGCTCATCCCACCTTGGGTACAAAGCAGTTTAGGGCTACTGATGAAGTTTAATACAGGAACAGATACCTAAGAATATTGGCTAATACATAAAATACTCCCCATGGTTTTCCTTTTGGTAAAAAATAGGTATTACAGACTTCATAACCGTCAATAAAAACAAATAAACATAAAGTGAAGAGTAAAACCACAACTGAAATCTTTAACTTTTAACAGCTTAGACAACAGTTAACAAGCACAAAATATTTTTTGTTTTCTTTCCTCCAAGTGTATCTGAAGTTCTGCTATCTTTTGATTTGTTTTTTTCTTTTATATATGTAAACAGCTGTCAGCATATGTACAATTCTAGCTCTACTGGTCTCAGTATCATTTCTAGTACCATCTTTCCATATGTCTTTACATGCTATTTATTTTTTGTAGCATCATGATACTCTGTTACATTTGGAGGAGAGAGAAGGAAGAGGATTAGGACCAGTGTTTCATTGGTTTAGGGAACTCCTTGTGTTAAAAAAAATAAAAAAATTCTACCAATGCAAATAACCCACCATCTGTAAGTTAGGGTCTAAGAGAGTTGCCTGAATTCTTTAGCTTAGGTGACTTACCTGACCATACAGCATTTGTCAGAGTTCATCTAAAAACTCAGGTCTTCCCAATTCTGCCACTTTTATACTCTATTTTCAGGCTGTTTCTTTACTTTGACAAACTATAAATGAATCATTCTCCAATTATTGAACATATAAGTTATTTTCAACTTTCTGATATTGCAAATAGAGTATCTTTGTGTATATAGATTCTCTTTCTTTTTAATGATGTGTTGGGATGAAGTCCTACTAGTAGAATTACTGCTGGGTCAATAAGTATGGTCAGTTTTGTTATTCTAAATTCATATTATCATGTTTGTGCCCCACTCTTCGTGACCTCATTTCAAGTTGTTTTGACAAAGATAGTGGATATTTCTTTCTCCAGCTCATTTTTCAAATGAGGAAACTAAGGTAAACAAGGTAAAGTAAACTTTTCAAGAGTCACATATGGGTACGCACATGCACACACAGGTGTGTGTGTGTGTGTGTGTGTGTGTGTGTGTATATATATACATATGTATGTATATATACATATATGTTCAACATAGTATGGTAGGGTATTAGTTGCACTTGTTATGACAAGCTAAACTAATACAGTAGGATACTGTATAAGCAATAGAAAATGGGTATGTCATTAGCTAATATTCCTTCCATGGATTCCAAATGATTCTCTAGAGAAAAACAAAAAACAGCTTAAAAACCTTACCCTAAACTCAACATCTTTGCATAATCAAAAATGGTGAACATTGGAGAGATTGATGCCCCAGTACAATACTGATTCATCTATGAGGACAAGCTGGTTGAATTCTTTACATGTTCTGAGTCAGCTAAGCTACAGTGCAATTCATGCAGCTATAGAATTTTATATAAATGATACTCATGGGGAAAATCAAAAAGTAGCTCTCTCTGTAGCCCACTACTGTCTGAAAAGACAAAAAGAGTTATAGGAGCCAATGCTACTAAATTTTGATTTAACTTTGTGTCCTTCCTAACATGTAGCTTTGCATTTCAAAGCAGGGCATGGTTCTGGAAAGCTAACTAGATCTGGTTTTTTGGTCCTTGTTTCATTATTTGTTGTTTTACATCAACTAACCATGAAGCTACAAAAAAGTTTTATGACTTTTTATCAGAGTTCTTTCTGGATACAGCCTGTCCCCTGAACAATTTGACAGTCTGATGAAACTGGTCTGTTTTATTAATGCTTGCCAGCTTCTTAGCAGGTGCTTTTGAATAGCTCAGAATAAGAACAGAATGACTATTTTTTCATGTACTGATGCTGCAGGTTCCCAAAAAATAAAACTGGAAAATGTCATCACCCTAGAGCTTTTAAAGATGTCACACATTTACCTATTGTTTTAAAAATGCATATATTTTTTCTTTTTTTCTTCCACTTAACTGGTTATACCATCTTTTTCTACTTGCGAGGAATGTCACCAGCATTATAGCTTATTTGAGGATACCAACTAGCTGCTAGACAATTGTATGACCTGACAGTACAGGTTTAGTGTCAAGAGTTGTTGTTTTTTTTTCCTTTGTTTAACTGTCTTTAGACCTGCCAGTGTTTACTCAGTGTGCCTATGAACCAGGCTGCTACTTAAGACATTTATTGAACGAACATTTCTTATGAGTACCAGTACTGCTGAATGTGCTGGAGCTGGTGGGAGGAGATACAAACATGAATAAAGCATAGTCCCTGCCTTCCAGAAGACTAGAGATGATTAGTCTAGAGAAGAGAAGGCTTCAGAAGTGAAAAAATAGCTGTCTTCAAGTAGTTGGATGTTCTTTATGTGGAAAAAGGTTTAGACTCTTTATGCTTGGCTCCAGAAGGCAGAATTAAATCCAGTAGGTAGAAGTTATAGAAAGGCACATTTCTGCTCAACATAAAGGGAAGCTTCCAAAAAATTAGTTTTATTAAACTAGGATGAGAGTGCAATAGAGGAAAAAGGGTATTGATTACATTAAAGTGCAAATATTCCAATGGAAGCTAGACCCTTATCCATCAAGGATGGTGAAGATGTGATTCATGTTTTTGGCAGGATTTATACTTGGTGACTTGTCAAGTCTCCTCTAACTCTACCATTCTTTGCCTCTATGACGATATTATTAGATGTGCATAGGTAAATATGATACAAAATAGACAGGATGATAAATACATAAGAGGTGTACAAGGTCCCAAGATGTTAAATGAGGAAAGGATCGCTTCTGACTGGAGAGATTGGGAAGGGCTTGGCTTTTAAGGATGGATATTACCAAGTTAAGATGAGGGGAAGGGTATTCCAGGCAAAAGCAGTAGCACACCATGGAGGTAAAAGAGTGTAGGACAAGTTCATGGGACAAGAACTTGGGGTAGGAAGCAGAAATCATGAGGGTGACATGGGATCAGGTGGAGGAGCATAAGGAAGTACCAGACTGTGGAGGGCCAGAGCCTTCAGGCAGAGTAATTTGGATTATATTTGGCAATGGGAAGCCATTAAAATTTTTAAGCAGTGGAATGATATGATCAGAGATGTACATTAAGAAGATTGATATTGCAGTCATGTATTAGATTAAATGGTAGAAAGATTTGAACCCATGAGAATCACAAAAAGCCAGTAGTCCATGTGAGTGATAATAAGGGCATGAATAGTGAAAGCAGGAATAATAAAGAGACACATGCAAGAAATATTGTGGAAATAAGTTTAAATTTGATTTATTGGACCAGAGAAAGAAAAGAGTCCAGAAGCATAACGTTATTAAGAAACTTAACAAAAAAATTGACTGACCCTAGAGACAAGAATATATGACATAAAAGAATTTTAATCCATTGTAATGTTAAAGATAGAAGATTTAATGTCTGTGCCTGAAATTCTTTTAAAAGTCAAACATTAAGGGAATTTGAAAGAAATGGTTGTCTAGAGTATGGTAAGCAAGACTTACCATAAACACCCTTGTACAAATCCTTGAAGTGACAAGGGAAATGCCTTCGTATTCCAAGAAGAAGCAGTGGAAATGATAATAAAGGATAGATAAAAGCTGATCAGTAGACTACTGTAACAGGACTGTTTATAATACAGAAGATAATTTTTTAATTCTGATGACAAATCAAACAATAGGAGGCATTTGAGGCACCTTAAGGTTTATACAACACTTTCACTCCATTATCTCACTTGATTCTCTCAACAACCCTGTGAGAGAGGTGCTATTATGATCCCCAGTTCACAGATGGGGAAATTGAGATTCAGAAAAGTTAAATGATTTGCCCAGGATCACAGTAAGTACCTGATAGAGGATTTGAACCCTAGCCCTCCTGGCTCCAATTTCACTGCTCTATATCCACTATGCCCTACTGATAACTAAAGATACAGACAGTATCACTGAAAAAGAAAATACTTCTAGTGTCAGTAGTCCTTCAGCTCCAAGTTGTTAATCTTGACTCCATGAACTTGTATTTTTTAAAATTTCAACAACTATATTTCAATATAATTAATTTCCTTTGTAATCATATGTATTTTGTTTTCTGCATTCAAAAAGAATCTGAGAGGGGATCCATAGACTTTGCCAGACTATCAGAGGGATTCATCACACAAAAGAGATTAAGAACTTCTGCTCTATACCATCTACATTATACTTTTAACTATATTTGCAACGAATGATGGTCCTGAGTCAACAAGAAAAAGTTGAATTGTGTTCAGTGTGTACTAAGAAGCCAAGGAAATGTTTGGTGTATATTTGATAAAGATTTCCTTCAAAAAATTAATATGGCTTAGGGCTTTAGCTGGTTAAATATCAAGAAAAGTTGCTTACCTCAAACACCTAAATCACAGATAATGCCAACTATGGTATTACCATAAGAAGAACAAACTTTTAAGTATAATTCCCTTAGATTATACAGTTACATATTGAAGGCTATTCCAGTGTCACACTATTACCAGAGTAGAAAGAATATAGGAGACAGGAATGACTTGGCAGGAAAAAAGGTGTTACAGTGCCAGGATATATTTTAATGCTGACTGGTAACATCAAATGTTCTAGAAAACATGAACTATGACAACATGAATTTTAGCACCTATTTTAACACTACTCCTTATTGACTAAGATAATCACAATACAGCTATAGGTATCTATCATAGGAATAGATATGTTTATGTGGTATTTTACAATTTACAAAGAACTTTTTTCATAACATTCATATAAGTAACATTTATATTTAGCATATACATTTTTCTCATTTTATAAATGTGGAACTTAGGCTCACAGAGGTTAAAGATTGGAACTGGCACGCAAACCGTGTGTGTGTGTGACTTCACGCCCTTAGTGTTTATTTCCTACTTTCAGGAAGCTAATCAGCAAGATTAGTTGGGGAGAGGGTCAGAAGTTGCAGGTGTATCTGATGTTAACTCTTGTGACCACAGTCAGGTCTCCCTTGTCCCACTTCCTGTACCTGTACATAATAATTTTTATGACTTCAGCAAGGTCTGTCAGCACTTACCTGGTGGACAGCTCTTTTGCCTCTGACACTGACCTAGAGCTAAAATGAGATGAACTATAACAGTACAACCATCCCAACTGTAGCTAGGGATACTCCCCTCTCAGCTAGCCCACTAGAATATGTTGTGTGAGCTGTGAAGCCCCAATCACATGAGAGAAGGAAGAGGAAGAAGCCATGAAGAATTTGAGAGTCAAAAGGATGAGGGAGAAATAGAACCGGAAGGGAAAAGAAAAGGAGGTTGAGGGGGAAAGAGAAGAAGAAAAGTAGGATAAGAGGGAGGAAGAAAGGGGAGAAGGAATGAAAAGCAGAATGAAAAAGAAGTAGCTTCAGAAAGGAGAGAGGAAGGGAATCAGAAAAAGTAGGAAAAGTTGGAGGAAGGAGGTAGAAATAATAGAAGGAAGAAACAAGGGAGTATAGGCTCCATGTACCTCACCTGATAGATAGTGAATCTTAAAAGTTTTTTTCCTTCTCTGCTGCTGAAGACCTTAATGTACTACAAAGGAACCCAGAATTTCTGCTCTTCACACACCTTGACATACAAGTAATCCCAAAAATCTTAGTACGCTGACCTTATAGACTTTTGAGATGCCGTGTATTTCCCTGTGTTTGAAGATTTTATTTAATTATAAGTTTTGCTTCCAAAGGATTCATTAGTCAAAGGGGCACAATCTCTTTGTTATTAAACCTAAGTTGTGTCACATCCTTCTTTCTTTCTTCTTGCCCATTCCTCCCTTTCTTATTTGGCCCCCTCTGTAACCACTTCACAGCTCTGTTCCATTCTATTCTAAAGAAGGTATTACTTAAAATAACTTAAACTTCCTCTTAGTCTGACCAATAGTTAATCTAACTGGTGCTAATTTCTACACTCTTACCAAGGTCAAAGCTTCTAATCCTGATGTACCTTAAACAAAAAGTTGTGAAGGGAGAAAGAAACAAGCATTTATAGCACCTAATATGTGCCAGTTACTATCCTCACAACCACCCTGGTAAAAAGGTGTTATTCTTATCTCCATTTTACAGACTAGGAAAGTGAGATCTACAGAGGTTCCTTGTCCAGGGTCACACAACTAATAAACTGAATTTGAATGTAGATCTTTCTGATCTTAGCCAGCATCCAATCACATACAGTGGGATGGACTGAAATTAGTAAATTGTGCCATTCATTCAGTGACCCAAAATTTCATTTTCTTTTGTAAATAGCATTTTTTTTTCAGTTTTCAACATTCCTTTTTTTTATCAGATTTTGAATTACAAATTTTTCTCCTACCCTCCCTACCCACCTCTTCCCCAAGATGGCAAGCAATCTGATGTAAGTTATACATGTACAATCATATTAAAGATATTTCCACCTTAGTCATGTTCTGAAAGAAGAAACAGAACAAAAGGGGAAAACCAGAACAAAGAAAAGTGAAAATAGTATACTTCTATCTGCATTCAAAGTCCATAGTATGTTCTCTGGATATAAATTGCATTTTCCATCATGAGTCTTTTGGAATTCTCTTGGATCATTGTATTTCTGAGAAGAGCTAAGTTTATCATAGTTGATCATCACATAATATTGCTACGTACAATGTTCTCCTGGTTCTGCTCACTTCACTCAGTGTCAGTTCAGTCTTTCCAGGTTTTTCTGAAATCTGCCTGCTCATCATTTCTTATAGCACAATAGTATTCCATTATATTCATATACCACAACTTGTTCAGCCAGTCCTCAACTGATGAGCATTCCCCGAATTTCCAATTCTTTGCCACCACAAAAAGAGTTGCTTTAAATATCTTTGTACAAATAAGTCCATTTCCCTTTTTTATAATCTCTTTGGAATAGAGACCTAGTAGTGGTATTGATGGGTTGAATGATATGTACAGTTTGATTGCCCTTTGGGCATCATTCCAAAATGCTCTCCAGAATGGTTGGATCAGTCAATGATCCCAAATTTCACAGAAGCATAATATCATAGGCTTAGATCTGTAAGGAATCTAAAAGATCAGCTAGTCCAGTTCTTCCATTTTACAAATGCCTGAAAAAAATCCTTTTAAAATCTTTTTAACATCAATATTCTTCCAATGTTCCTATAGATGTGAGTCATACAATATCACAATGTGCAAGAAATCAAAATTTTAGGTAACACAAAGGATTTAAATAGGGTTCAGCTCGTTATTACCAGTGTCACAAAAGATATTGTCAAAGAGATACATGTCAAAAAAAAAAAAAGTGAGCCAGTCTTGAATAGTGAGATCAAGGGATCAAAGGATAATAGATGAAAACCCATGCACTGAATTGAACCATGGGAAGAGACCTAGGAGAACGGCCCCAGAACATTGACTGACTCTCCTATAAAACATTTACAGGAAAAAACGGATAAGAATCATACAGGATAAGGTGGAGATTGTCATCTGTATCATTGAAAATACGATTACAGATCACTGAAATATTGAAATGAGTACATGAATAATTATAAGTGTATATCACCATACACACATGTGTACATGTGTGTGCATGTGCTAAATCTATCACCCTTCTAGAGGGGGTGAGGGGAGATAATGTGCTTCATCTTCTGACCTCTGGAATCAGTGATATGTCATTGACTTGATCACAAAGTTGTTTTTCTTTATAATGTTTTCATTGTAAGAAATTTGTTCTCTCAATTCTGCTCATTTTGTTCTGTCAGATCATACACGTCTTCTGAGTTTCCTCTGAAATTATCCACTTCATCATTTGTTATAGTATGATAGTATTCCATTATATTCATATGTGATCATTTGTTTAGTTATTTCCCATTGGATGGGTATCTCCTTTGTTTCCAATTCTATGGTTCTTTGTCACTATAAAAAAGAAATATTTTTTGTACATGTGGATCATTTTCCTCCTTTGTGGTCTCCTTGGGGTAAAAGCCTAACTTTGGAGACATAGTTCCAAAATGTTTTCCAGAATGGCTGTACCAATTCTCAGTTCCACTAATAGTCCATAAATGTACCTATTTTGTTATTGCCTCTTCAACAATTGTTACTACCATTTGTTGTTGTTATCTTTGCAAATCTGATGGGTATCATGTGGAATCTCCAAATTGCCTTAATTTGTATTTCTCTAATTTTTAGTTACTTGGAGCATTTTTTTCCTTGTTTATTGATGACTCTGATTTCTTCCTTTGAAAACCACTTGTTCATATCCTTGATCATCCATCTATTAGGGAAGAGCTCTTATTCTAATAAATTTGAGTCAGTTCCTTTTAATTCTATCCCTTATAGAAGGTCTAGTTCCTTGAATGTAAGATCTTTGCCAAAGAAATTTGCTGCAAGCATTTTGTATGAGTTACCTATTTCCTATCTAATTTTAATACCATTGGTTTTATATGTATAAAAACTTTTAAATTTTTTATAATCAAAATTGTCCCTTTTGTCAACTATAATCCTCTCTTTCCTTTACTTGCTCATGAATATTTTTAATAACTTTTGTTTTTATTTCACCATCATTTCTAAATAAAACCTTCCCTCTTCTGTCCCAGGAAACAATTTTTTGTAACAAAATTTTTGTAAATTTTTGTAAAAAAGGAATGAAAATTTTGATTCAGTTATCCAGGGTAAGACATATATTTTTTGGTCATGGCCAATGTGGGAATTATTTTGTTTGACTATGAATGTTCATTAGATCATGAGACCTCTTAGAATTACACAGCATTCATGCTTTGTTGTTTTCATTTATATCATTGTCCTTGTAAATATTGTTTTCCTGATCCTACTTACTTCAGTCTGAATTAGTTTGAATTCCCAATATTCTCTGAATTCTTTATATTTGTTGTTTCTTATGATATGATCCTTCCTGACATGTATGTATCAAAATTTGGGTAGTCATCCTCCACTCCCCATTAGGGAATATGAACTTTGCTAACCATTCCTTCATACCACAAAACATTCTGATTTTAATATTTGGGTATTTAAGGGACCTTTCTTTCTATTTTATATTTCCTTTAGTGTATTCACTTAATAATGCAAAGGTGTGAAAGGCTATGGACATTTTTTTCTTAATTGTTTTCTAGAATGATTGGAACAACTCACATCCCCATCAATAGAATAATTGTTTATCTTCTTTTAGCACACCTCTCACTCCTCCATCCCCCACCCCAACATTGATTATTTTCACCTTGTCATCTTTGTTAATTTTCTGATTGGAAGGTAAAATTTACATTTCTCTTATTATAAATGATTTGAAGCAATATATTTTATGGTTGTAAAAGTTTGAAGTTCCTCTTTGCAAAATGTTTATTAATTTCCATTTACTCCAGTGGTCTTTCTTGGACATAGAGAGAATAATCACATGTCATCTGGTTCCTGTCCTTTCCACCCATTTTGCTGCTCAGAGCAGAATGATATCATCACAGCCTGTAAGGGAACTGGGCCAGAGTCTCTAAATGGGCAAGTCTAACTTTTTGGTGGTTCTGCCTAATAGAGAAGCAGTAAGGTATGGAGCAAAAAACTCTAGGATGAGAATTGAGAGCTCATTATTGTTTACCTGGTAAGAGTTCAACTAGAGAAAGGTAAAAGGTCACTGCCACTCCCTTCTTTACTCCAAGTCCCTTTGGTTGAGGGGGCCTAGGAAGCCTAATATGGGCTATTCTAGAAGAAAACTTAGACTCCATCTAGTTCAACCGATTTATTCATAAATTAGACAATGAAAAATAGAAATACTAAGTGACTAACCCAGTGTGAGAGTTAGAGGCAGCTAGGTGGCACATTGGATAAAGTACTTGGTCTAGAGTCAGAGATACTCATCTTCCTGAATTCAAATCTGGCCTGAGACACTAGCTCTATGACCTTGGGCAAGTCACTTAACCCTATTTGCCTCAGTTTCCTCACCTGTAAAATGAAGTGGGAAAGGAAATGGCAAACCACATCAGTATTTTTGCCAAATGGAGTCAGATGTGACTGAAAAAATAACTAAACAACAAGAGAGAAATGGGGCAATGAGAACTTTGTTGTTCAAATACATTTTACTGCTTTGGAGTCAAAATGTTCCAGGTGCCCCCAAGAGGTTATTGTTTAGAATGGAGACAGATTTGTGCTTACTGATGAGAAGTAAATGCATATGGGGCAAAGCCAATATGGCAGAGTAGAAGCAAGGACCAGCTTGAGCTCTCCCCTCAAAACCCTCAAAAAACCTGTAAAAAATGACAACAGAAGCCACAAAATGACAGATTGAAGCAAATTTCTAGCCCAAGACAATCTGTAAGGTCAAGAGGAAGGGTCTATTGTACTGGGCTGGGAGCAGAGTGCAGTCCCATGTGAGCCTCATCAACATAGATGAGGCTAGATCAGGCCTTAAGGGGACTGAATCACTGGAAGCTGCAGCAGTTTCCAGACTTCTCAACCTACAAATGCCAAAGACAGCTCACTGAAGAAAATAATTCCTTCAAAATTAGAATGAAGCAAATGGAAGCTAATGACTTTATGAGAAATTAAGAAATTATAAAACAAAACTAAAAGAATGAAAAAAAAGAAGACAATGTGAAATATCTCATTGGAAAAACAACTGACCTGGAAAATGTATCCAGGAGAGAGAATTTTAAAATTATTAGATGACCTGAATGCCATGATCAAAAAAAGAGCCTAGGCATCATCCTTCAAGAAATTATCAAGGAAAACTGTCCTGATATTCTAGAACGAGAAGGTAAAATAGAAATGGAAAGAATACACCAATCACCTCCTGAAAGAGATCCCAAATGCAAAACTTATAGGAATATTGTAGCCAAATTCCAGAGTTCTCAGGTCAAGGAGAAAATATTACAGGCAGCTAGAAAGAAACAATTCAAGTACTGTGGAAATCAGGAAATCAGAATAACACAAGATTTAGTAGCTTCTACACTAAGGCATCAGAGGGTTTGGAATATGATATTCCAGAGATCAAAAGAGATAGAATTAAAACCAGGAATCACCTACCTACCAAAACTGAAACTAACACTTTAGGGAGGGGAAATGGAATTTCAGTGAAATAAAAAACTTTCAAGCATTCTTGTTGAAAACCAGAGCTGAATAGAAAGTTTTACTTTCAAATACAAAAATCAAGAGAAGGTAAACAGGAAAGAGAAACCATAAGGGACTTATTGAAGTTGAACTGTTTACAGCTCTACATGGAAAGATGATATTTGTAACTCATGAGACCTTTCTCAGTATTAGGGTGGTTGGAATGAATATATGTGTGTGGGGGGGGTGTATGTGTGTGTGTGTGTATATATATATATATATATATATATATATATATATATATATGTATGTATATATGTGTATACAAATATATGTGTGTGCATGTATATATATGTGTATATGTATATATGTGTGTACATATATGTAGAGAGAGACAGAGGGCACCGGGTGAGCTTATTATGAATGGATGATATCTAAAAAATAAAATTAATTGTTGAGGAGAATGTACTGGGAGAAAGAGAAAGGGATAGGTAGAATGTAGTAAATCATCTCACACAAAGGAGACAAAAAAGAGTTTTTACAATGGAGGGGAAGAGGGGGAAGATGAAAGGGAATAAGTGAGCTTTACTTTCATTGGATCTAGTTTTACCCTACAGGAAGGCAAGGGGGAAGGGGATAAGAGGGAGGATATGATAGAAGGGACAGCAGATTGGGGGAAGGGATAATTTGAAGCAAACACTTTTGTGGAGGGACAGATCAAAGGAGAGAACAGAATCAATGGAAGACAGGATAGGATAGAGAGAAATATGGTTAGTCTTTCACAATATCACTGTTATGGAAGTGTTTTGCATGACTACACATGTATAATCTATATGGAATTGTTTGCTTTCTCGGTGAGTATGGGTGGGGAGAGGGTAAGGGAGAGCATATGGAACTCAAAGCTTTAAAGATGAATGTTAAAAATTGTTTTTATATGCAACATGAAATAAGATATGCAGGCAATGGGGTACAGAAATCTATATTTCCCTACAGAAAAACAGAAGGAAAGAGGATAAGGGGGAGGGGTGTGATAGAAGGGAAGACAGATTGGAGGAAGGGGTAATCAGAATACACATTGTACTAGGGTAAGGGAAGGGGAGAGATGGGGAGAAAATTTGAAATTCAAAATTTTGTGGAAGTGAATCTTGAAAACTGAAAATAAATTTTTCAAAAAGAAGCAAATGCACACCACCCCCAACCCAATGTGACCACTCCTCCCTCTAATCTAAGAAAGTATCTAGTTTCTTGTGCTCTCCCATTCATTCACCAAACAGCTATTAATCACACAATGGATAGAGCACAGGCCTAGAGTCAGGAAAACCTGATTTCAGATCCAGCCTCAGACACTTACTAGCTGTGTGACCCTGGATAAGTCATCTAACCCTATTTACCCCCGTTTCCTCATCTATAAAATGAGTTGGAGAAGGAAATGGAAAACCCCTCCAGTATCTTTGCCAAGAAAACCCTCATAAGAGGTCACGAATGAACATGTCATGAACAACAAATGTTCTGAGCACCATGTTAGATACAGGGAGATGTACTGCTGCTGTTACTCTCCTCCTTCTCCTCCAAGTCTTCCTCCTTCTCTTACTACTATGACTAAGAATAGTTCTTTGTAGCTTACAAAATGCTTTCTTCAGAATAATGTGATTAAGTACTAGGTGCTAATTAACCCCCGATGAAGTGGTTGCATTATTCAAACTTGCGTTGTATATTTCCAGTTTATTTACAGTTACCTTTAAATAACTTATGATGTAGTAAAGGAGATACGGAGTTCATTTAAGTACTAATGTGTTTCCCTTGAAGAACAGCAAATTTGCAGGTGTGAGAGGCAAGTAACAAAGATAATGAAGTATAAGGGCATACATCCTGCTCAGACTGTATTTGAATCTTAAAGAAAGTGAGTCTACTTTTCAGACGTGAGTGGATCACATTGTCATCTAGTCATTGCCCCTTCCACTCATTTTGCTTAACAGTCCTGAATGATAACATCACAGCCCATATGAAGATGTGACCAGATCATGCTGTGCCTTGAAAATGGTATAAAACTTTGAGTGGGCTCATTTGAACCTTGTAAAGGATATGAGACTTTGAGTAGCTCTTGTATATGCAAAGGCTAGGAAAGCAGCTAAGCTTGCCACCAGGGCATAGATTACCTATAAACCCTTTCCTTATTAACAGAGACTAATAGGAGAACTGTGTTGTTGTTTTTTTTAAATGAGGAACCCTGAATCCCATCCTTCCTTTGTGGTTATTGGACAAATGCCATTGGTGGCAAATTGCCATCATAGGCAAATGCCTATCCTCAAAAGGTGAAGATTTGGGAAATGCATGAGGTGGTCAACCCAAGTTATGGCAAAACCTCCCACCAAGGCAATTTGATCCTGAAAAGGAATAGTTACCTAGTGGAAAGGCAAATAACTGGATGACCCCACACTCTTCCTTCCTTCCTGGGAGGTGGCAAACTTCCGAGCTGATGTCCTGAAAGAGTTGAATTGGAAAGGCTTCTTCCAGCACTTACCCCAACCAAGGATTGCCACTGAACCTGAAGCTAGAGGTGATTGACAGTAGCTGACCATCAAATAATAAGTCCAAGGAGTTCAGCAGAATTTGACCAGCCCAAAGCAGGAATGAATACTGCATAAAAAAAGGAGACCCTGCAGTATCAGGAGTTGTCAGTTGCCTTTGACATACTTGTATCCTAAATATATGACTCGCTGCCATTGTACCTTAAATATTAGACCACTTTTTCCATATATGTTGTGTATATTTGTATTAGAGTATACCCCAAGTTCATGGGAGGTTTGATTTTCCCTATTGTTTTTACTAAGTTCTCTTGGTAAATAAATAACCTTTGCTAAGCACTGATTGTGTTTCCTAGCTGCTTTTTAATGGGAAACAAACTGATAGGGGCTTGTAAGCCACAGTGTAAGGGATAGCCATAAAGTTGCCCCTTGAACCTTGAGGAAGCTGCCATCCTCATGGGATCCAACCCATCAGAGCAAGCTGGAGTAGTACAGAAGGGACATTACAGTAATAACTTAGATTTACATAGGACTTTAAGTTTGCAAAGCACTTTACATATATTATCTCATTTAAATCTCAAGACACTATTTTAAAGATAAGGAAATTGAGTTATTATAACTTGCCCAAATTAAAATAGTTATTATGTCTGAGACAGAACTTGAATCCATGTCTTTCCAACTCCTAGTCTAGTGCCTATCCTCAGAGCCACACTGATAAAATAGAACAATATTAGTATAGAGGAAAGAGCACTGGCCTCAAAAAATTACTTTTTGTCTGTGGGTTTGAGTATCCTCACTTATAAAGTGAGGAAATTGAATAGATAAACTTTAAGTTCCCTCCTAGCTCCAAATCTATCATAGGAAGAACATGAGGAAAAGATAAAGTGTGTTCAGTTTGGAGGACCAGAGGCTAGGACAATCTGTGGCTTGCCTGCCTTGGGGAAGGAGGCCAGTTCAATCTGCTTCTGAGCTGCTTCACTCTGAGCTGTAATTAGAGAATGGAAGTGACCACGTGTCCCATTTTTTGAGGATACTGCGGGCTCTGTCTGGCTCTAGCTTCATCATACTTTAGGCATTTCCCCATATCTCTCCTCTTGTGGTTCTCAGTGATCTATTTCATGGACAAGACTCCAAGGAAGGAACAGAATTGAGTAGGAGGGAAGAAACCTTCTTTTCTATGGTCAGTGTGTTCTGGAATTGAGGCCCCACCAACGGCCCCACCATCAGTGCTGTCTTGGAAAATACGGGAAATAAAGGAAAAGCAAAACTTTGAAATCTTGTGACAACTTAGAGCCTTGGAAATGAACACAGGCTAAACATAGTGCTTGACTTCTTGAAAATCATCTTACCACAAAAATTCTGCTTGATTCATTGGGTGGGCACTGGTCCTGCCCACATTCCCCAGAGTTTCCCTCACCCTTTTCTTATTTGGCCATCCCAACCCCCTTCCCTGTCCTTCAAGTCCCTGGTGTTCTGTATCCAATTCCTGTTATTTCTCTGCAGAAATTGCTCTGTTCCCACCCCTAGATACAAAATCCCAGGGAAATATATGGAGTCAGCCCCACTGCATGGTCCCAATGCAATTATGATAATGTCTTGGGTTTCCCCCCTAGACCTGTGATTTCGTTGGTGTAGGGAAGTTCTAATGTGGAAACTCCTAGCACCAGGGGAGATACACAACTTATCGAGAGTCAACAGCAACATCAAGAGATTAAGCAACTTACCCATAGGCACAGAATTAGCCTATCTCAGAGGCAGGACTCGAACACAGATCTTACCTCCAAAGATCATGAAATCTCAAATACTAAGCTGAAATGGCATGTAAATGTTATCTAGTATAAGCTCTTCCTTTAGCAGGTGAATGAAATGAGACTTATAGAAGTGAAGTGGTTTATGAGGGTGACACAGTGGCCAGTGGTATATCCACTATTGTGACCCAGTCACAGTCTTCCTTCCCCTGCCTTCTGCTGCCTTCCACAAACAAGTCTCCATCCTCCAAATCATGTAGCCTCTTGTCATGTGTATATATTGATGGATAAACAAGCTATGTCTCTGGTCCCTCCAAGAGAACAAATAGCATTGGGTCAGACAAAAAGAATACATCAAAGGAAAATTTTAGACATCAGGAAAAGGCACAGAGTCTAGCATTAAGGAACCACATCTGCAGCCACAGGGACTGTTTTGTTGTTGTTGAGTTGTTTTGCAATCCTGTCCAACTCTTTGTGACCCCATTTGGGGTTTTCTTGGAAAACATCCTGAAGTAGTTCACCTTTTTCTACTGAGGAGGAAACTGAGGCAAAAATGACTTGCCCAGAGTCACACAGCTAGTAAATGTCCAAGACTGCATTTGAACTCAGGTCTTCCTGATTCCAGCCTATGTGTTCTATCCACTGGACCACCCTGTTTTGTACTCATGCTATATTTCCTAATTGAATTCAATACCTTCTAATAGGAACTCATTTTTCCTTCATCAATTCTTGAAAACCAGCACCTCAGGGATACTTTTACTTATTGCTTGCATACAGGATCTCCCTGAAAAAAAAGAAAGGTGGAAAGGAAGGTACTTAGTATATGATATGAGTCAAGGAGGGGGCAGGTTTATTATTCTTATGCAGATAGCAGTGCTAAACATGTAAAGAATCACAGTGTGCATTAAAGGAATTCTGTTCTGGATTCTGTAACTCAACTTATAACTACTGGGACAGTCTGCTGAGATGCTGTTCGGGAGAGAAGAAGCATTAGACTGACTACCAAACTGAAAGTCTGCAGAGCCTTTGTGCTGGTTTCATTGTTGTATGCCTGTAAAACATGGACAGTCTATCATCTCCATGCCAGAAAACTGAATCGCTTCCATTTGAACTGTCTTGGGAGGATTCTGATGATTACCTGGCAGGATGACAAATGGCAAAAGAGGTACAATAAGCCAATGAGGAGAAAAATGCCTCAAAAAGGAGAAAGGGTCAAATGGAAAAGGAGGTCCAAAAACTCACTAAAAAAATAATTCCTTCAAAATTAGAATGGAGCAAATGGAAGCTAATAACTTTATGAGAAATTAGGAAATTATAAAACAAAACCAAAAGAATGAAGAAAAAGAGGACAGAGTGAAATATCTCATTGGAAAAACAACTGACCTGCAAAGCATGGGAACAGGTACTTTTCAGAGGAAGAAATTAAAGCTATCTATATAGTCATATGAAAAAATGTTCTAAATCACTATTGATTAGAGAGATGCAAATCAAAACAACTCTGAGGTACCACATCACACTTATCAGATTGGCTAACATGACAAAACAGGAAGATGATAAATGTTGGAGAAAATATAGGAGAGTTGGAACACTAATTCGTTATTGGTGGAGCTATGAGCTGATCCAACCATTCTGGAGAGCAATTTGGAACTATGCCCAAAGGGCAACAAAAATGTGCATACCCTTTGACCTAGCAATATTGGTTCTAGGATTATGTCTCAAAGACATCATAAAAATGGGAAAGGGTCTCACATGTACAAAAATATTTATAGTAGCTCTCTTTGTGGTGGCCAAGAACTGGAAATTGAGAGGATGCCCATCAATTGGGGAATGGCTGAACAAGTTATGGTATATGAATGTAATAAAATACAATTGTGCTATTAGAAATGATGAACAAGAAGACTTCAGAGAGGTCTGGAGGGACCTATATGAACTGATGCTGAGTGAAAGGAGCAGAACCAGGGGAACATTGTACAAAGTAACAACCACAGTGTGTGAGAAAGTTTTCTGATAGACTTAGCCCTTCACAGCAATGCAAGGACCTAAAATATTCCAAATGAACTCGAGGCAAAATGCCTTCCACATACATAGAAAGAACTATAGAATTAGATCACAGAATAAAGCAGAATGTTTTCTCTTGTATTTTGTTTTAGTTTTTCTCATGGTCTCTCCCATTCATTTTAATTCTTCTATGGAACATGACCAATGTGAAAATGTGTTTAATAAGAATGTATGTGTAGAACCTATATAAGATTACACTCTGTCTTGGGAAGGGAGTGGGGACAAAGGAGGAGGAAGGAGGAGAAAATCTGACTTATGATTGTAGAAAACTGAAAACAAATAAATTAATAATAATTAGAAAAAACTGACCTGGAAAACTGACCTGGAGAGATAATTTTAAAATTATTAAATGACCTAAATACCATGATCAGAAAAAGAGCCTAGACATCATCTTTCAAGAAATTGTCAAGGAAAACTGCCCTGATATTCTAGAACCAGAGGGTAAAATAAAATGGAAAGAACTCACCAATCACCTCCCAAAAGGAAAACTCCTAGGAATATTGTAGACAAATTTCAGAGTTCTCAGGTCAAGGAGAAAATATTACAAACAGCCAGAAAGAAACAATTCGAGCATTGTGGAAACACAATCATGTTAACACAAAATTTAACAGCTTCTACACCAAGGTATCAGAGGGCTTAGAATATGATAGTCTAGAGATCAAAGGAGAGAGAATCAAAACCAAGAATCAGCTACCCAGCAAAATTGAGAATACTACTTCTGGGGAAAAAATGGAATTTCAGTGAAATAAAGGACTTTCAAGCATTATTGTTGAAATGATCAGAGCTAAGTAGAAAATTTGACTTTCAAATACAAGAATCAAGAAGGGCATGGAAAGTTAAACAGGAAAGAGAAATCATAAGGGATTTATTAAAGTTGAACTGTTTACATTCCTCCATGGAAAGATGATATTTGTAACTCATGAGACTTTTCTCAGCATTAGAATAGTTGGAGGGAATATATATGTATATGTGTGTGTATACATATACATATGTGTATGTGTATATATATACACATACACATATACATATGTGTGTGTATTTGCATATGTGTGTATGCGTATAGAGAGAAGGGGGGCACATGGTAAGCTGAATATGAAGGGATGATATCTAAAAAATAAAATTAAGCGTTGAGAAGAATGTACTGGGAGAAAGAGAAAGGGAGAGGTAGAATGTAGTAAATCATCTCACATAAAAGAGTCAAGAAAGAACTTTTATAATGGAGGGAAAGAGGGAGAAGGTAAGGGAATAAGTGAGCCTTACTTTCATTGGATCTGACTTCAGGAGAGAATAACATCCACACTCAATTTGGTATGGAAGTTTATCTTACCTACAGGAAAGCAGAGGGGAAGGGGATAAGAGAGGGGGACAATAGAAGGGACAGTAGATTAGGGGAAGGGGTAATTGGAAGCAAATGCTTTTGTGAAGGGGCAGGTCAAAGAAGAGAATAGAATCAATGAAGGGCAGAACAGGATAGAGAGAAATGTGGTTAGTCTTTCACAATATGACTATTATGGAAGTGTTTTGCATGATTACACATGTATAACCTATATGGAATTGTTTGCTTTCTCAATAAGGATGGGTGGGGAGGGGGTAAGGGAGGGAATGTGGAACTCAAAGCTTTAAAAATGAATATTAAAAATTGTTTTTACATGCAACTGGGAAATAAGATATGTAGGCAATGGGGTGTAGAAATCTATATTTCCCTACAGGAAAATAGAAGGGAAGGGGATAAGAGAAGAGGGGAAGGGAAGGGGGGGGAATTTGAAATTCAAAATTTTATGGAAGAGAATGTTGAAAAGTGAAAATAAGTAAATTTAATTAGGAAAAAAACCACAAATGCTCAGTTTCTTTAAGAATCTAACCCAATTGTCAATACAAGTATCACAATAGCTCAGATTCTTAAAATCCCATCTACCACCAACCACTGTTTTAGTAAACTGAAAGAAGGCTTGGACATAATTCGTTCAAGGCAGGACCTATGTTGTTTGCTCTTGAATTTCAGGGTTCTCAACACCCACAGACCACAATAATAGGAGGGTGCACTAAGTCATTTCTGTGTTTCACTCTCAGCTCTGCTTGTGACCCTCCAGACTTAGTTGCCATACCTAAGCTATTTCTTCACCGTGGAAACTTACTCAGGGCCCAGGGTTTTTTCAACCTGTACCATCCCTCCACATTTCCAGTCTCCCTTCTTCCATTGATGAGTTCTTTCCATCCCTCATTCTCCTCCCAGGCTTTGCTTCTGACTCTCTGGATTTTGCCACAATTCCCTGCACAGCTATCTCCCCTGTCCTACCCCTCCTCCTCTTTTCAATTTCATTTATTTATGTATTTATCTTTTTCCCATGGGAGGCATTTATGAAGAACTCACAAAGTACAAAGCACTGTAGTTAAGTCTGAAGATGCAGAGATATGCCATTGTCCCTCCCTTCAATATTTAATTAATTACATTCAAATTAATCATCTAATTGGAAGCTTAGAACTTGTTAAATGCCACCCATTCTTTTTAAAATTAAATTTTATTTTTTTATCTGTGAAAACTTGCCTTTTCTCCCTGCAACCTCCCCAGATCCTTGCTTTTCAGCTCCCTGTTATATCGTTTTCCCCCAGAAATATAAACTCCATAAGAGCAGAGAATGTCATTCTTTTTGTTTGTATTTGTGTCCTTACTGCTTAGCATAGTGTCTTCCTGCCCTCCAGCCTTCCAAACCAAGATCCATGTGTCAGGCTGGAGACACTGAGAAGCAAGCAATAATAGGGGCACAAGGTCAGATATATGCAAGCAAATCTTGTGAAAGAAGGAACAATCCAAACAGCAATCTCTTCTACCGTCCTTTTGCTGTTGTCCAACCACAGGCCTGAAAAACAAAGGGAGTGGCTCACAGTGGCCTCTGAAAGGGGTAGCTTTTGCTAACAACATTGTGGCACAAAATAATTATAACTAGGACCCTTTAGGTGTTATCATGTCTAAAGCCCAAAGCTGTTGGACCAGTAGGGATACAGACCAGACAACCACAGAAATAGACACAAGGAACATACCTTCCATTGTGTCCAGCTATGGAGGCTGGGTACACAGGACAGAGACAAAAGGAAAAACACCTGAGAAAGGTTTGGATTAGCCTTGGTGTGTCAGGACCTTATTTCCAAAGTAATCATTCATTTTGCAACAATAGATTTGTGGGGAAAGATTCAGGGAGCAACACTAGCTATATGGATTGCTCCTTGCAGCTTAAAATGCAGCTAATTCATCAAAATGGAAGCATAGGGGAATTTTCCAACATTACTGTGGCAGCTGAGAGTGATGATTATTAATAACAAGTTATAGGGGAGGTCAGGCTTTTTTCCCTCTCCTGCTTCCTTGTTCAAAGCCCAGCCTTTGAAATGCATTACTGATCTCTGTCAAAAATTTACTCCACCTAGACCACCTTATCTAAGGTAAATTCCTGCCTGTTTTTTTCCTCTTAACCAATTTTGGGTGGAGGTAGATCCTTTGCCTGGGGGGTGGTCTAAGTGTACAAATGGTCTCTGTTCAAGAGTGACATGTTGTCACTCTTTCCACCCCTCATTGGAGTGAGCCCACTTCTCATTGTAATATTCATTCTCTCATTAATTGTTAACCCTCAGGAACATCCACTCTGCTAAGGGCATATAAATTGTGAGCCCACCACTATGAGGAGTTCTTGACATTCAAGAGTGCCACTGATCTCTGTTATTAATAATAAAATGATTAATTACCCAGAAATTATATCTCAAACTTTTTAAATGCCATATAGCTCCTTACTTCTCTCATGTATCAGTTGCTTTCCTTGCGGCACTAATACAGTATAATAGTATAATAATTAAAATTGCTTGTCAGTAATTATAATAACTTTTTATTATAAACTATCCTTTTTAGCAAACACACAAAAAGGGTTGTAGCAGGATAGCCAGGATGACCTGCCAGCATAGGTTCTTAGATCTGCTTTTCTAAAAGGAAAGACACTTTTGAAAGGGTCAAGAATCTGTTTTAATTACATTCACCAACACAGAAAATACAAGCAGAGAAATAAAGACCAATAGACAGGACTTCTAACTATCTAAACATAAGCCATATATACATCAGAGATCAACAGACAGATCCAACTGTCTGACCATTACATATGAACATACATAGTTACCAAAGAGAGAAGTACCAACATTTGAGTTTTCAAAGCCAAGGGCTGTTTAATGGCTACCCAGAGTCTTATCTGGCCACAAACCTTCTTCCAAAGAGTAAGCCCCCAAAGCAAAACTTCACCTCAGAGTATATATACAAGAACTTCTCAATGCTGGAGGGCTTTATCACTATTCGACCTTGACATTTTCCTTTCATATATAGAGGAGTACAATTCCATGAAATTATTTTCCTTTTTGTCCCTGAGCTTAGCAGGGGCTGCTCTAAACTTCGGTCTTCAGAGTAGACGTTTTTTAACTCCCACTGACAGAAGGCTAGACACCTTTCCACAAGGATGGACAACGTGGCCCTTTCTCACAATATCTCCCCCTCCAGTGTTTCCATGACCACTGCCCTGCCTTTCCCTAGTCTTCCAGGCAAAGTCTTCACAGCAACATTGGAGTATATTCCATCTGCCATCAGCTGTGCTCGGATGCCACTCCCTGTCAGCTCTTGTTCTGGGCACGGGAATTTCAGAAACTCCATAGGTTGGCTCCATTTGATAAGGCTGCCATTCCCTTTCATGTCCATTTCCAGTATATCTGTTTGGAAGACATCCTTGTCCATGGCTATTGTCAACCCCTTCACAAGGACACTTCTTTTGGTCTCATTTGGGTCCTTGTCTAGCAATTCAGGTGGCCACTGAATAGAACAGGAATCCCTACTCCTCCATGTTTCTTCCTGATCTCCTTCACAATGGGAATTTTGGAGGAGACCTTGGCAGGAGTCTGGGTCCCACTGCAGGGTAGAAGGAATGGTTTCTAGATTCCACGTGGAAACTGTAGCATGGGTGCAGGTCTCTGCAGTCACCTCCTTATTCTCCCCAGGTGAGATGCCCCTTAGTTCAGCTACTGTATCCATTCCTTGAAAAAAGAACAAAATTTATGCGGAGCATTTTTTCAGGCACTCTTTCCCCTCTGAATACTTCTTCAGTCCCTTAAGTTCCTTTCCTCACCTCTTGTCTACTACTCACTTCAGTCCAGAAGATTTTGGACTCACACAGAAATCTCTAGTCTCTACATAACAAAAGATACATGCCCCTATGCCAACTTTGCAGCTTATAAAGAAATTCATAAACATTTCATTTGAATAGCCACCATACCTCCTGACCCAGTATCTCATTAGCAATTAACAAAATTTCTGCTAATCAAGCTTCCTTTAGTGGGCTCCACCTAAGGCCTACTAATGGGTGAGGAAAGATCTTTAACTCCCACAAGGGGGAAAGTAAAACCCAATGGGTCACATAGCCAAAACTATTCATATTTTTAAAAAGAAAATAACACATTAATGCAACAATAGCACTAATGCTTATTGATTCTATGAGTCCTCCTAGTTTCTTTTCCTTCTCCAGACACATGAACCTTTATGGCTATTCTTTACACAATTATAATTAAGGTATAAGCTCTTCTTTTAGTTCTACCTTCTTTGTTTTGCCTTGTTTTATTTCTCTCATTTTCTTTATATCCTTCATATTGGTCATTTTTAGTGGTGTAGAATTACTCCATTGGTATAGCACAATGGATTCAACCATTCTCCTAATATGGGCCACAAGAGTTGTTTTTCTCATTACTAGCTATAAAACAGCAATGGATATTTTTTGTATAGGCAGATCTTTTTCTTTTCTTTTTTTACTTTCAGCCTTAGGAATATGATTTTTTAACTTCTATCCTAGCAGTAAGATCCTTAGATCAAAGATTCTGGTCAGTTTCATATTTTCTATTGCTTAATTGCTTTCCAAAAAGGTAGTGGTACCTTACCAATGCAACTAACAACCATCAATGCTTATTCAAACTAGCAATGCATTTTTGTCACTTTAATAATTTTTGCCAAGGTGATGGATATATTATTTCAATTTTCATCTCCCTAACCATTAAGTATTTGAAGCACTTTTCCAGTGATTATTTTGTGTTTCCTTTTTATAAATGACCTGGTCATCTCTTTTCTCATTTATACCTCAGAGAATAAGTTGTACTCTTATGAATTTATTGAACAACTGACATATTTATCACTTTGCAAAGCACTTGAAACACCATTATCTCATTTAATCAATATGACAATTCTGGGAAGTAAGTACTGAAAGGAATTATTGTCCCCATTTTGCATATAAAAAACTGAGGTTTGGAAAAGTTATTTGACTTAGCTATGGTCATGAAGCTGATGAGATTTGAACCCAAGTTTCCCACAAAGGGTTATCAGAGAATTAGGACAACCTTCGTTGACAGCTTATTGAAATTTTCCTTATAGAAAGCACAAGAGGAGAATTTCAGTAAGCCTCAATAATATCAATAGTAGCTAACAGTCAATCAGCACACATATATTAAGCACTTAACAACATGCCTCTAACACTAAGCCTTGGAGATACAAAGAAAACTAGTCTTGATCCTCAAGAAGTTTACATTCTAATGTGGAGAAAACATATACATAAATTGGTACATAGAAGGTTGAAAGTAAATGATGTAGAAGTAGAGGGAAAGACCTTGGAAATTTACGGGACTGGGAAAGACCTCCTGTAGGAGGTCGTACCATGATCTTCTTTTTGAAGGAAACCTTCAATTACAAGAGGCAGAAGTTAAAGGAGTGAGCATTCCAACCAGTACAAAAACATAGCAACAAGAGATGAAGTATTCTGTGTGAGGGATAAAAGAGGTCAGTAAAGGAGAATGACTATGGAATCCAAAAGATCAGAACAGGGAGGAAATAGAAAGTATATGGAATGTGAGTTCTTGGGAATTCTGTATGCTTGGGATCTTATAGAGTAAGACTCTTGAGCCTTTCATAAGGCTTGTAGTGCCTGATCTGGGAGATTAACGAATACGTAACAACACCTCCTGGTTGTGCTCACTGGAAGTCATGGGGCAAAACTTGCTTCTTCACCAGAGACGCCAAATGTGGATAATCACAGATGTTCATTTCACACTCTGTGACTTATTTTAGTTACATATTTTACAGGGACTGTGTATGTCAATTTTCCTTTATTTGATGCAATTTTCCCCAGACCAACATTCATTTTAATTCATAGTCAAGGTTCTTTCTCTAACTTCTATGCATGCCTTAGTCTTGGAGGCAGATCATGCAGCAATCCAAGCAGTCTCTTGACAAGAATGGAGGCATGTTTTAATGCAACAGGTCCCAAAGTTTTCGGTCTTTGAATACACTGTGTTTTTAAAAATTGTTGAGAACCTCAAAGAACTTTTGTGTTTGTTAGTTTTAATTATCAATATTTGCCATAAAAGTGGAAAATTTTGAGCTATTTATCAATTAATTTAAAATAATCATAAACCCATTACATTTTCAAAACTATATTTTCCATAACAAAAAAATTAATGAGAAGAGTAGCATTGTTTTACATATTTTTACAAATCTCTTGAATGTCTGGCTTAACAGAAAATGGTTGGATTCTCCTATCTGCTTGTGCATTTGATCTGCTCTTTTGATTGCCTGACACAAATATGTAATTGGAAAAGGGAGTGGCATTTTAATAGATAAATAACATCTTAATATTGTTATGAAAAGAGTTTTACCCTCAAGGACCCCTTGAAAGGATATTGAGAATCCCCAGAGGTCTGCAAACTCCACTTTGATAACCACTCGTGTGATGGCTAAAGCACTGGGCTTGTACTCAAGAAGAACTGGGTTTGAATTCTGCCTCAGATATACAATAGCAATGCGACAGAGCACAAATCATTTAATTTCTCTTAGCCTTGGTTCCCTAAGGAAGTTAGAATCGTGACCTCTAAGGTCACTTCCAGCCCTTAAATCTATTATCCTCTGATTCCCAAAGAATAGTAGTCATCTTGTCTACCACTCACAGAGATCTCCTGGACCAGTCTCACCATGTCCCAGTTTGCCTTTTGTCTGGTAAGACAAATTCCTTTTAGTGAGTACTTCTCATTTTCAAGATTTTTTAGTGGTTCTTTTTCCACTTGCATTGGAACTTTTATTGTACTGTATTTTTGGTAGCTGCCCTCACAGTCCTTCAACCTGGATCAAATTATGCTTCCTTCTCATTTTGAAATATCTTCCCTTTTTTGTCCTCTTTCCTGCTGCTTTCATTGTTTGCACAACCCAAACTCTTTCCTCAGCCTCTCTTTTTTCCTTAGCATAATTGTTATGGAGGTTACCTGATGTCATTGGCCTTTCCCCTCTTCTCTATGAAATAGTTGTAACATTCACAGAATCATGGGTTCCTAGAGTTGGAAGGCATCTCATCTACCATTTAGTTCAACTTATATCCAGAAAGGAACCCCTATTGTAATGTATCTGAGAGGAGGTCCAATCTCCAGGGAGGTCCTGAGTCAGCTCATTCTGGTTATGGGTAGCTTCTTACTGTGAGGAATATTTTCCCTGACATTAAGCCTAAATCTGCCCCTTTGCAACTTTTTACCCACTGGTTCTCCTCTCGGGGGCCAAGCAAAGTAGATTATTCCTCTTCTACATGTCAGTCCTTCAAATATTTGAATACAACTATTATAGTATCCCCAGATTTCTCTGAGCTAAGCATCCCCATTTACTTCAACCTGTCAACTGTTCATTGTTTTGGAAATGGAGAGGACCAGTGGTATCACAGGATGATGTTTTGACTTGCATCAGAATTGGATTTAAGTGAGGCAAGGTCACTCTCTTTTCTGTTATCACAGTCCAGCAGCAAGATAAAGGTCAGAATGACTGGTAATGACCCAGATTGCAGTGGATGATCTTGCCATCTTCTATGTTTCACCAAGCTCTAAGTGCTCTACAACAACTGCTTCCACCACCTTATTCATGCAAATTGTGTCTCTCTTAATGCGACCCAACAAATGGAGCTGCCATATCACATGGCTGAGTTACGTTAAGCTTGCAATGTATTAAAGCTCTTAGAATTTCTTCTGATAAACTTCTGCCTAACAATACCTTTCCTATCTTGTGCTTGTGAAGTTGATTTCTTTTTATCCCGAGAGTAAGACTTTATATTTATCTCTATTGAATTTCATCTAATAATACACAGTAGTAAATGATCATAGTAAACTTGTGTTTGATAAATGTAAAGATTTAAGCTTTGGGGATTAGAATGGTCTATTTGATTAAAAAAAATTTGTTAGAAAAACTGGAAAGCAGTCCAGCAGAAATTGGGTATAGATCAATATCTTATACCATTTACCAAGATAGGTCAAAATGGACACATGACCTAGATATAAAGGAAGATGAGAAAAATGGAACATAGAACACATTACCTATCAGATTTATGGATAGAAGAACTGATGAATAAACAAGAGACAGAGAGCCTTGTGAAGTATAAAATGGAAAATTTTGATTACATTAAATTAAAAAGGTTTTGTACAAATAAAACCACTGTAGCCAAGATTAGAAGAAAAGAAGAAAATTTGGGTGGTGGGAATTCCATAGACAGTTTCTCAGATAAAGGTCTTATATCTCAAATATACAGAGACTATTAAATTTATGAGAATAGGAATCATTTCCCAATTGATAAATAGATAAAAGAGATGAACAGACAGTTTTCTGATGAAGAAATCAAAGCTATGTGTAGCTATATGAAAAAAAAGTGCTCTAAGTCATTATCAGTTAGAGAAATGCACATTAAAACAATCTTGTGATATTATCTCACCCCTATCAGACTGGCTAAAACGATAGAAGGGGGAAAGAACAAATGTTGGAGGGAATATAGGAAAATTGGGACAGTCATACAATATTGGTGGAACTGTGAACTTATCCAGTCATTTTGAAGAGCAGTCTGGAATTATGTCCAAAGAGTTATAAAACTGTGTATACCCAATAACCCATCAATACCACCATTCAGCCTATTTCCAAAGATTATTAGGAAAAAAAGAAAAGAACATATATGTTCTAAAATATTTGTAGCAACTCTCTTTGTAGTGGCAAAGAACTGGAAATTGAGAAGATGTCCATCAATTGAGGAATGGCTAAACAAGTTGTAATATATAGTTCTGATGAAATACTACTGTGCTATAAACTTGTTGGTTTTAGAAAAACATGGAAAGACTAGAGTGAAATAATGAAAAATAAAGGAGCAAAACCAAGAGGAGGTTGAATACAGTAATAACAATATTGTTCAAAGAATAACTGTGAGCAACCAAGTTATTCTGAGTACTATAAATACTCAAATCAACTATAAAGGACCCTTGAAGGAAGATATTGGCCATCTCCAGAGAAAGAACAGATAAATAAAAGTATGCATCACTTGTTTTCTAACATATCTTTATAAATCTGTGTTCTGTGGTCTGGGATGGGAAGGGAGGGAGAGAAATAGTTCAGAACTTAAAATGTAATGAAAAATAAAATTAATTTTAAAAATAATTTCATCTTATCCCATCCTTTTGGATTCTACCACTAGTATCCAATACTTTAGCTATGATATGCACCTTTGAAATGTCAGCAATTTCAAAATTATGCTATGTCATTATTCAAGTATAACAGAGGAAGGGAAACTGAGGCATTCCCCCACATGAAAGAGCCTGAGGAGCCTGCTTCAGGAAAGGCAGGATAACATGTAATGGAAGTACCTTTGGGAGATTTAAAGTATGTACAAATATTCTGTGACTGGTTTTAGTCTGCTGACCACATGGTAAAGAGAAGTGTCTTTGACTGACCACAGAGCTGAAATTTAGGTGCTTTCAAAACAACTCCTAGCATTTCATGGCCTTCTCTTTTGACCTGGGCTCTACTGGGACATCTGGCAATGGAGAACAGGTACAAGCTGCTGGTGGTTTCTGGGTAGGGAGGGGCTTTGGACAGACTGGCATGAAGCCAAGAGTGCATGGCCTTGTAATTACTTCGATATCTCTTGTGTCTATTATTTCCCACTCCTAGGTGATGGAGATTAGAGATTACTATGACCTTGTGAATTTTGCAAATCACTGGGAAGTTCAGGAATGGCATCCATGCTGGGCTTTAGAGACAACCTATCCAGCATCCATGCACCAAGGAATCGCTTTCAACTCTTGAAACTATCAGCACCCAGCCAATCATTGTCAGATGTGATATGGACTCATTCAGCAGCAAGGCCACATTTGAATGTGAATCTGGTGGGACCAATATTATGTAGAAATTGTGGTAAGTCTGAACTCATTCTCCCTAAAGACTGAGATGGCATGGGGGGGGAGTGTGTCCTCCCAAGTGCTGAGGGAGGAGAATTTCTGTTCCTCTGGTTTTGCTAAATCTTTAAAACAAATATTCCTTTATAAATGCAAATTTCATTCCTGGCAATGAAGAGTTGGGAAAGGAACACTGGAATGAGGACTTGAGCTGGCAGCATTAATGTAAGATGACTCTAATCCCTCAAGTAAACCTGTAAAGTTTAGTCAACTTGCCTCACAGGGAATAAGACCAGAGATCTTTCACTCTCTCTTTTATAGCTTTATCTAGGGCAGGGTTGGGGAATCTGCAGCCTCGAGGCCACATGTGGTCCTTTAGGTCCTCAAGGGCAGCCCTTGGACTGAATCCAAACTTCATAGAACAAATCCCCTTAACAAAAGGCCACATGTGGTCTCCAGGCCACAGGTTCCCCACCCCTGACAGGAGTTAAGGGCTTGTTCAGCTATAGTATGAGCACCTTGCACTAAGCAGGATGTGGGGGGGAAGTTCACCTTATCTCCATTCAGAGAAGGGGACTTGGGGTTTTGGCTTTGTTTAATTTGTCTTTTTCTGAGGGAGGAGCCAAGATGGCAGAGTAGAATGATTCACATATGCTAGCTCCAAACCCACAGCCCATAAATTACCTATAAAGAGGAACTTCCAATAAATTCTGGAGCAGCAGAAGCCACAGAGCAACGGAGTGGAGGAGATTTCTGTTCCAGAGAGCCCTGAAAAACCAACACCAAAGGTCCATCGTGCACCCCACTGGAGCAGAGCCCAGCCCTGCCTTGGCCACTTGCTCCTGAGAGAACCAGATCTGAGCAGGCTTCAGGGACAGAATCTCCAGTGGCTGCGAAGGTCCCTCAACCCACAGGTACACAGGTCAGTGAGAGAGACTTCTGGAGTGGCCGAGAGGGGAGTGGGGTGTCTCCATAACTCAGGCCCCCTCGGGAGACAGCAGTGGGAGGAAGCAGCGGACAGGAGCTCCCAAAGCAGGCAGGAGCTCGGATCCATTACTGAAGGTCTCTGCATAAACCCCCTGAGGGAACTGAGCCTGGGAGGCGGCCCTGCCCCCACCTGAGAACCTGAATTTAATCTTACCCTGAATAGCAGCTGTGCCCGCTGCTGAATCCCTGAGGCTGGGGAGCAGCATTTGAATCTCAGACCCCAAGCACTAGCTGGGCAGATCTAGGTGGGGATGGAGAGGAATCTCAGAAGTCAAGTAACTGGCTGGGAAAATGCCCAGAAAAGGGGGGAAAAAAATAAGACCATATATGGAAGGTTACTTTCTTTACCATCAGGTAAAGACATAGAAGTCAAGGTCTCTGTATCCCAAACATCCGAAATAGATATTCAATGGGCTCAGGCCATGGAAGAGCTCAAAAAGGATTTTGAAAATCAAGTTGGAGTTGGGAAGAGAAATGAGAGAGATGCAAGAAAGGCATGAAAAACGGGTCAATACCTTGCTAAAGGAGAGCCAAAAAAATGCTGAAGAAAAAATAATTTGTCTTTTTCTGTTCTGGGTACAAGCAGCAGAGTCCCCAGCCCCAGGATCTTAAACTAGGGTGACCTTGGAGTCAGGATTCCAGGCTGGATATTTCTGCCAATCCAGTAGAGATGCTGAGGGTCTCTTAAACTAAAGGAATACAAGCAGTGGGGGGTTGGGCCAATGGCAGAGATTAGACTTTGGTACTATTAGGGCTACCAAAAAATACTGGGGAGGGCTGAAATATAATATGCCTGACCGTTAGGCAGTGGGGGAAGGGGGATAGAATAGTCATTTCTATACAATTATCTTTGATTATGCCTGTGAGTGGAATCTTTGGGTCAAAGGATAGGGATATTTTAGCCATTTTCTTAGCATAATTATAAATGCTTTCCAGAATGGTTGGATAAATTCATAGCTCCAACAATGTTATATCAGTCTTTCCATGACTCCTCCAACACTGATTATTTTTTAAATACATTTTCATTGATCTCTCTTTTATTTTTTACATCATAATTTGGTTAGCCATTTCCTAATAGATGAGTACTGCCTTGATAATAAAAAGCATGCTGCTATGAATTTTTGGTATATATGGCGCCTTTCTTTCCATCTTTGAATTTTTGCAGGTTATACTCCTAGCAGTGGAATCTCTGGGTTAAAGAATATAGATGTTTTAAATCTTTTTGTGTAATTCCAAATTACTTCCCAGAATGTTTGGATCAGTTTATAGCTCCACCAACGATGCATTACTGTGCCCTTCTCTCCACATCCCCTCCAGTATTGACTATTTCCATCTCTTGTCATCTTTGTCAATTTGCTGAGGGGGACGAAAAGTCTCAGAGTTGTTTATCTTACTGTTAGTGATTTCAAACAATCTTTCATATAGTTGTGTATAGTTTGCAATTCTTTTGAAAATTGTTCATATTATTTGACTATTTATCCACTAGCAAATGACTCCCCTCAATAGAACTATTTCTTTTGTGTCTTCAGAATTTCATTGTTGAGAATTTTCCCACCTTTCTGATAGAACTTGAGGAGAGGAATCATGCCTAGCCTTCCTCTGAACCCTTTAAAAATCTGCTTTCTCAAAATCTGGGGGGCATTTCAGACAATGAATGGCTTTCCTCTCCTATATCACAAATTTAAGGAGAAAGAAGTCACTTTCCCTCAATGTCCCCATCATTTCCATCCCAGAGGCTAGTTCTTCCCTGTTAATAAGAATCAGAGCCAGAATAGAATTTACCCTTATTTCTGTCTCCATCTTTTGAAGGATGAATTTTTAAAATTTAATTTAATTTTTAAATTATTAAAGCAAGTCAAAAAGTTAGTATTAGCTGCTTTCCTTTTGGCAGACAGGGATCAAGCATCTGGAAAACTGAAGTCCCCCAGCATTATGATAAGATGTTTCTGTACCACACTGTTTTCTGAATTCTTTATCCATTTCTTCCTTCTGTAGTATAGTTTGATCAATCAAATTAATAAGCATTTATTAAACCTTTATTAATGTCAGGCACTGAGCAGAGGGTAGCAATATAAACACAAAAGGAGCCCTCAAAGAGCTTTTTCTCCAATGGAGAAGGAAGCATATACATAGAGGTAGCATTGGTGGGGTGATTTGGTAAGCAGTGTTCTTATCCTTCTCCCCCCCCATTATGGACTTCCCAATATAAATATTTTCTCTCTGGTCTGGGAACTGTAATAGGAGGACTCTATAATTCTCTATCTTTCTATTTCTGAGAGCTTCGCCAGAGACAGCACTCTTGTAAACACCTCAACTTTAAATCTCTTTCTCTTTCCTCTTCTCCTGAGATGCTCCCCCTCAATTGCCCCTTTACAATTAAAATCTCTGTAAGTATACCCAGACTAGTAAATGCCTATGGTTTTGTCTGTTTCTAAAAACAAAGTAAAGTGAACACACAGCAAAGCAGGAAAAGCTTCTAGCTCCCATGAGGGAGGTCAGGGGAAGAAAGGAAATATAGAATTACAGCCTTGGGGTTTGTAGTGGGTGGAAGTGGGGGTTCAATAGCACAGCATCTGTGTTGACAATCCTCATTCCTCAATCCCAGAATCCTGACTTTGTAGTAAGGCAGTTAGGCCTTCCACTCTCTCAACCCTTCTCAACTTTCCGTTACTCCTCCAACTCCACAATAGACCCTTTTCCATCTCTGATTCTTCTTCTTTCTCCATTAAAATGACTTCACCAGGCAGCTGATGATTGTCTGCTGCCTTCAGCCTTCAGCCTCAGGTCAGACTCAGCTGGAATTTTGACTCAAAAATTTCAGGATATCTTATTTAAGGCTGATTGAATCTCCTCTGGTTTGGCTAACTTGGGATCTTGGCTCTGAGGCTGCTATAGCCAGGAAGCCCAGAAAGGAGACATGAGAACAGGGTTGAACCAGCAAGCAAACGTCCTTTATCTTTAGCCTATTTTTTCCTTTTAAACTCAATTTTTCTTTTTTTTTTTTCAGTTCTAAATTCTCTACTTCTTCCTTTTCCCTCGCCTACCTGTTGAGAAGACTTGAAAAATAAAACTCATTACAAATAAGTATAGACATAGAAAATAAATTTCTGCATCAGTCATGTTCCAAGGTGAAAAGAGTAAGATTAAGAAAGAAATAGAAGGAAATATGCTTCATCTGCACAAAGTCTACCAGTTCTTTCCCTGGAGGTGGATAGTTAGTCTCATCATGAGTCCTTTAGAACTGTGTTGGTCAGGGACGCTAAGTCAATCAAACTTACTTCTCTTTAAAAATTTTCATCCTGGTTCTGCCCACTTCACTTTGCATCAGTTCATCTAAGTCTTTCCAGATTTTTCTACAATCATTGTCTTCATTATTTTTCACAGGTCAATAGCAGTTCTTTGAATCCATATACCATAACTTGCTTAGTCATTCCCCAATAGTAGTGGTGATAATGGACATCCTTGTTTCACCCCAATATTATTGTAAAAGTATCTGGCTTATCCCCATTACAGATAATACTGGTTCTTGGTTTTAGATAAACTACTTATGATCTTGGGCACCTAGGTGGTAGGGTGAATAGAGTGCGAAGCCTGAAGTCAAGAAGACTTACTTCCCTGACTTCAACTCTGACCTCAGATATTTAGCAGCTATGTGACCCTAAGCAAGTCACTTCATCCTATTTGCCTCAGTTTTCTCATCTGTAAAATGAGCTGGAGAAGAAAATGGCAAACCACTGCAGTATTTTTGCCAAGAAAACTCCAAACGGGGTCACAAAGAGTTGAACGTGACTGAAACAGCTGAACAATACAGCATTTAAGCTTTTAAGGAAAGATACATTTATTCTTATACTTTCCAGAATTTTTAATGGAAAAGGGTATTATATTTTGTCAAAAGATTTTTTTACATCATAATAATATTATTTTTGTTGTTTTGTTGCTGATAATGTCAATCATGCTTAAAGTTTTCCTAACATTAAACCACCCCTACGTTTCTGGTATAATCTAGACTTTTCACAGTTTATCATCATTGAATATATTGTTGTAATCTCCATGAAAGCATTTTACTTAAATTTTTTTTTATCAATATTCACTAGGGAAATTGATCTATTACTTTCTCTTTTTTCTTTTGTTTTGTTTTGACTCTCCCTGGTTTAAGGAACAAGACCATATTTATGTTACAAAACTAATTTACAGCATTCCTCCTTATTTTCCTGTTTTTTCCAAAAAGCAGATATCATATTTAAATTAATTGTTCTTTAAATGTTTGATAGAATTCACTTATAAATTCATCTGGTCCTGGAACGTTTTTCTTAGGGCATTTATTTGTATCTTCTTAGATTTCTTTTTCTAAGATGGGACTATTTAAGTATTCTATGTGCTTTTCTATTAATCTAGTCAATCTATATTTTTGTAAATATTCATCTATTCCATTAAGATTGTCAGTTTTAGGGGCATATGATTGGGCAAAAGAGCTACTAACAATTACTTTCTTTTCTTCTGCCTTGCTTGTGAATTTTCCTTTTTCATTTTTGATACTGATAATTTGCTTTTCTTCTTTCTTTTTTTAAAAATCAAGTGAGCCAATAGTTTATCTATTGCCTTGGATTGTTGTTGTTGCTGTTGTATTTTGCCAAGAAAATGTTGCTATTTTCATAAAACCAGCTCCTAGTTTTATCTTTAGTTCAATGACATTTTTTAACTTTCAGTTTTGTTAAGCTCTCTTTTGATATTCAGGGTTTGTATTTTAGTGTTTAACTGGAAGTTTTTAATTTATTGTTTTTCTAATATTTAGTTGTATGCCCAATTTGTTGACTAGTTTTTCCCCCGAAGTACTGTTTAACTATATCCCACAAATTTTGGAATGCTACCCCTTTGTTGTTTTACCTTTAATGAAATAATTGTTTCTTTGACACTCTGACTCAGGATTTAGGATTGAGTTATTTCATTTCCAATTTTTAATTTATGCTTTGGCTGTAATTTTTATTTCATTATAGTCAGTAAAAGATACATTTAATATTTCTGCTTTTCTGCATTCAATTGTGAGATTAATGCCCTAATATAATTTTTATGAATGTACCATATACAGTGGAGAAACAGATATACTTCTATTTCTGTTGAATATTCTCCAGAGGTCTATCATATCTAACTATAAATTGAGGTCATATTTAAGGATAAATTGAGGCCCCCCACTATTATAGTTTTATTTTCTATTTGTTTTTGTAACTAATTTATACCTCATTCTCCTTTAAAAATTCAGATATTATATATTCAATATTAATAGTATGTTATTACATATGGTACCTTTTAATAAAATTTAGTTTTCCTATTTATCTCTTTTACTTAGTTCTCCTTTTGTTTTTGCTTTGTCTGAGATCATGATTGCCACATCTGCTGTTTTTACTTCAGCTAAAGTATAATAGATTTTGTTCCAGCCCCTCATTTTAATTCTATGTATATCTTTCTATTTCAAGTGTGTTTCTTATAAACAACGTATTCTTTTATTCTGGTTTCTAAATCATTCTGCAGTGTTTTACAGGTAACTTTATCCCATTCATCTTCACCGTTTATGATTGAAAACTGTGTATTTCATTTCATTCTATAATCCTTATCCTTTTCTTTTTTTTTTTTACTCTATTCCCTCTGTTAGAGTCTGATTTGCTTTTGACCACGGCCTCCTTGAAACTACTCTCCTTCTTATCCTCAGTCCCTTCCTTTCTCTTAACCCCTTTCCTTCCTTGTTCCCTATTGGGAACAATTTCAGTTGAGAATGAGGCTCATGTGTCACCCTCTCCCCCCGAGTGCCATTGTATAAAACTTTCCTTGTGTGACGCATTTATGTGAAATAATTTTCCCCATTCTTCCTCTCCTTTGTCTCCTCTCTCAATGTATTGCTTTATTTGACCCTTCATTTTTTCTTTTGAAATCATCCAAAAATAATAACTCACACCCAGGCTCCATCGAAGACCTCTGATCATGACACAGTTCTGAGGGAGTATGTGGATCATCTCCCCATATAATAATATACCCAGTTTAACCTTTTTATGTCCCTTTGATTTCTCACTCATACTTACCATTTTATACTTCTCTTGAGACCTGTGTTTGAATGTCAGATTTTCTATTCAGCTGTCATCTTTTCATTGAAAGTCATCTATTCCTGGGGGGCAGAATAGTATGGAGGGAAATATAGTTAGTCTTTCAAAATATGACTATTATGGAAGTGTTTTGCATAACTACATATGTATAAATTATATTGAATTGCTTGACTTCACAATGGGGATGGATGAGGAGGGAGGAAGAGAGAGAAGTTGGAACTCAAAGTTTTAAAAATGAATATTTTAAATTGTTTTTACATACAATTAGGAAATAAGATATACAGATAATGGGGTATAGAAATCTATCTTGCCCTATAAGAAAATAGAGGAGATGGGGTTTAGTGAAGGGAAGGGTGTGATAGAAGAGAGGGAAGATAAGGGGAAGGGGTAGTCAGAATGCATGCTCTCTTGGGGTGGGTGGAGGGGGGAGATGGGGAGAAAATTTGAAACTCAAAATCTTGTGGAAATGAATGTTGAAAACTAAAAATAAGTAAATAAATTTTTAAAAAAAAGGAAAATCCTCCATTTCATCAACTAAACTTTTTTCCCTTTAGAGCCTTATAATCATTTTTTAAAATATAGATTATTTTAGGGTATCATTTTAGCTCCTTTGCCTTCCAGAATATCATATTCTAAACACTCCATTCTTTAATAGTGGTGGCTACTAAATCTTGTGTGATTCTGACTGTGGTCCCACAGTAATATAATCCTTTCTTTCTAGTTACTTCCAGTATTTTCTTCTTGACCTGGGAGTTCTGGATTTTGGCTACAATTTTCCTGGAAGTTTTCACTTCATTGTTTCTTTTAGAAGGTGATTTTTCATGAACTTTCAATTTCTACTTAAAAATAGCATTTTGTACAGTTTTATAGCCCTTTAACTCCATCAACATTGCATTAGGATCCCAGTCTTCCCACATCCCCTCCAACATTTATCATTTTCCTTTTCTGTTGTCAACCAATCTGATAGGTGTGAGGTGGTACCTCAGAGTTGTTTTAATTTGCATTTCTTTAATCTATAGTTATTTAGAGCATTTTTTCATGATTATAAATAGCTTTGATTTCTTTGCCTGAAAGCTATCTGTTCATATCCTTTGACCATTTATCAAAAGGGAGATGACTTGTATTCTTATAAATTTGACTCAATTCTCTATATATTTGAGGAATGAGGCCTTTATCAGAGATACTTGCTGTAAAAATTTCCCCCAGTCTTCTGCTTTCCTTCTCATTTTGTTGCCCTGGTTTTGAGTGTGCAAAACCTTTTAAATTCAATATAATCAAAATTATCTATTTTAATTTTTTCCATCTCTTGTTTTCTCCTAAATTCTTCCTTTATCCATAAATATGAGAAGCAAACTATTGCATGCTCCCTTAATTTGCTAATGGTATCATCCTTTATGTCTAAATCATATACCCATGACTTTGTCTTGGTATATGGTACTTGACATTAGTCTCCACCTAATTTCTGTCATACTGTTTTAGTTTTCCCAGCAGTTTTTTGTCAAGTCATGAGTTTTTGTCCCCAAAACTTGGATCTTTGGGTTTATCAAATATTCATTGCATCCTGTGTCATCTCCAGTCGTACTGATAAATATCAGGCCACTAGACCCACATGGCTCAGGAGAAGAAAATGAGATTGGTGACCTTGCACAGACCTTCCTCATTCAAATCGAAGTCAACTGCAAGTCATATCATCATCTTGATGTCATGGTTCTCTTCGAGAATGAAGGACAAAACACACACACACAAAATACCAAGGCAATTTTTTTTTTTACAATTTATTGAAATATAATGTTTAGGTTCTTTTTCGTTCATGACTTTCAAGTAGTCCATTGATTCTTAAATGAGCTCTCCTCAATCTATTTTCCAGGAGAGTTGCTTTTCCAATGAGACATTTCACATTATCTTCTATTTTTTCATTCTTTTGGTTTTGTTTTAGTGTCTTTTGTTCTCATAAAGTCCTTAGCTTTCATTTGCTCCATTCTAATTTTTAAGGAAGTATTTTCTTCAGTGAGCTTTTGGACCTCCTTTTCCATTTGACCAATTCTGCTTTTTAAGGTATTCTTCTCCTCATTGGCCTTTTGTGCCTCTTTTGTAATTTGGCCTACTCTGTTTTTTAAGATGTTATTTTCTTTTTTTTTTTTAATAAATTTATTTAACTTTTTACATTTATTTTCACAAGATTTTGGGTTCCAAAATTTTCTCCCCATTAGTCCCCTCCCCCCTCCCCAATACGCTGGACATTCTAATTACCCATATCACCAATCTGCCCTCTCTTCTGTCATCCCTCCCTTCCCTTACCCCATCTTCTCTTTTGTCCTGTAGGGCTAGATAACTTTCTAT
>CM053771.1:283405964-283436657 GCA_028658325.1 Potorous gilbertii
AGGAATGAAGGAATGATCTTCTCAAGAAAATAACCATCTATGGTCTTAGTTTTTTTCCCTTTTCTGGGCATTTTCCCAGCCAGTTACTTGATTTCTGAGAGTCCTCTCCACCCCCTGGCCCTGATCCGCCCAGCAAGTGCTTGGGGTCTGGGATTCAAATGCTGCTCCCCAGCCTCAGGGCTTTTGATGGCAGGCCTGACTGCTCTTCAATGGGAGCTTATCTGCTGGTTCTCAGGTGGGGGCAGGGCCACCTCTCAGGCTCAGTTCCCTCAGGGGGTTTATACAGAGATCATTTGTAATGGAGCTGGCGTGGAGCTCCTGCCTGCTCTGCAGGCCAGAGCGGCCTCTGCCTCTGCCGGGGCCTCTGCCGCGGCCGCGGCCGCAGCCTCCCAAGGGGGTCCAAGTCCCGAAGATACCCGCTCCCCTCTCAGCCCGTCTCTCACTGACCTGTGCATCTGTGGGTGGAGGGACCTTCGCAGCTGCCGGATATTCAGGTCCCTGACGCCTGCTTGGGTCTGCTTGCTCCTCTCAGTGCAGTGTGGCCGGAGTCGGGGAGGGGAGCGTTCCACAGGGCAGGGCTTTGCTCCCGTCCAGAGTACCTTTGCGGTCGGTTTTTCAGGGCTCTCTGCAACGGAAATCTCCTTCACTGTGTTGCTGCGCGGCTTCCACTGTTCCATTATTTGTCAGGAGTTCTTTTTACAGGAAATCTATGGGCTGTGGTTTCGGAGCTAGCAAATGTGAGTCTTTCTACTCTGCCATCTTGGCTCCGCCCCAAGATGTTATTTTCTTTCGGTGTTTTGTGTGTATGTCTTCTGTCAAGCTGCTGACTTGTTTTTTTCATGATTTTCTTCTATCACTCTCATTTCCCTTCCCAATGTCTCCTCCTCTTCTTTTATTTGATTTTCAAAATCCTTTTTGAATTCTTCCATGGCCTGAGACCAATTCATATTTTTCTTGGACGCTATGGATGCAGGAGCTTGACTTTGTTGTCTTCTTCTGAGTGTGTGTTTTAATCTTCCTTGTCACCAAAGTAAGTTTCTATAGTCAGAAATTTTTTTTTTCCTTGTTTGCTCATTTTTCCAATCTACTACTTGATTTTTAACTCTTTGTTAAAGTAGGACTGCGCTTCCAGGGTAAAGGGTACACTGTCCCAAGCTTCAGGGCTTTTGTGCATCTATTTTCAGAGATATTTCTAGAGACCTGTAAGTTTTCAGTTCTTTTAAGGTGATATGATCAAAGGCAAGATGTTTACTCCTCTTCTGGCCTGTGCTCTGGTCTGTGAGCAACCATAAGCAGTTTTCTTTCCTGCCCTGGAACTTTGAGGAAGGTCCCCTCTTCACTGCTGCCGCAAACTCTGCTATGCATGCTAGTGCTCCTCCTAGCCCTGGGACTGCCACCTAGGACTGCAACCCAGATCCAAGTATGGGTAAAGCAACAGAGTTCTGCCTCATTGATAACAAAAAGACCCCTTTAATCTCCTTCTGACCAATTGTTCAACCCCCTTACCCTCTGTGGGCTGAGAGCTCCAGAAGTAATCACTGCTGTTGATTCAGCCACTCCCAAGGCCTGCTCCTGATTCGCTGGGGCTATGCTGGTACAGTCTTCACTGGACTGTGCTCTACTCTCACCCAGGTCCAACAGGCCTTTCCTGCTAACTTTTTCTGTCATCTTTGGTATCTGTGGGCTAAGAAGTCAGGAAACTGCCACTGCTGCCAGTGATTCAGTCACCCTGCTTGAGTTTGCTAGGGCCTGTCCCTCTCTCACCCTGGTGTAACAGACCTTTCCTATTGACCTTCCACGCTGTAGGTATGGAAAATTGTTTCACTCTGTATTTGCTTAGGTTCTGCTGCTTTAGTATTTGTTTAGGGGCATTTGTTAAAAGTTTTTGGAGGGATTTGGGGAAAAGCATAGGCAAGCCCCTGCCTTTATTCTGCCATGTTGACTCTACCTCCTTCTTATAACTTTCTTGCAGAGCTTTTATTTCTTTTCCTATTTTTTTCCTCTGCCACTCTTATGTGGGCTTTGATATATATATACACATATATATATATATATATATATATATGTATATATATATATTTTTTTTTTTTTGCTCATTTTTTAAACTTCTTTAACTTTTCTAAGAATACTTGTTGGGTTTGTGTCCAATTAATATTTTCTTTGAGATTTTACTTGTAGATATTTTCAAGTCATTATCTTCTTCTATGTTTGTGCCTTGAACTTTCCTCTTTCCATAGTAGTTTTTTATGATCAGATTCTTTTGTTGTTGTTTGCTGTTGTTTCCATCCTACTTCTTAACTTTGGACTTTATATTATGTTGGGCTCTGCTCACTTCTGAGGTGGATGTCTGGTCTGAGCTTCTGTCTTTAATATCCTTCTGCTGCTTTCACAACTCAATCTGAGGGTCTGAAGGCTTTCGTTGTTTCCAAAGTGGTGTAATCCAGGGAGAAGTCTGTTCACAATTCTCCTTGTCTAAGCTTTGTAAGTTCCTTACCCAGCTTGTATCTGTCAGTTTGTGTGTGTAATTGAGTTTCAATAAACTATTACTGGACTTAGTCACTATTAACCTGCTAGGAGGTTCTCCAGCTTCAGAATGACTGCCCTAACTTTTCCATTGCAGGTGTTGGGCTAAAGATAAGAACTGAGTCACTGCTCTGCTCCTGTGATCACACAGTTAAGTTTCTAGAATTTATTTTGTACTTCGTATTCAGCTAGAGCTCCATGATCAGTTACAGTCAAATGCCTGTTCCCTGGACCTATGACCCAGAACTGGGTAATGTGTGACAGAACTGCCAAATAGTACTTGTTCCTGCTCTCAGATCTAGCTCAGAAATCCCCTGGGATTTCTATCTTGACTTCCTTTCTATCTTCCTGTTTCCATTCCTTTCTATCTGCCACCATTTTCCCCTGCTGCCAAGCTATGCTCCTGATCATCCCCCACCCCAGTGTTGTCAGACCTTTCAGTTTATTTTCCTAAGCTGCCTTGTATTGGAAATATGACTCACTGTGACTTTTTCTTGGCCATCTTGAGCAGAATTCATCTGTCACATTTTGTAGGTTGTTGTGGAGCAGGTGTATTGGGAGAGCTAGATCAAAATGCTGAATCTTACCATCTGCCATCTTAACTCGTACTTGTTTAACCTTTATTTTCAACACCTCCTTTTAACACAAACCTAAGTTGCCTTGGTGAGAAACTTCACCCTAACTTAAAACAACCACACAGTTCACTTTCCAAATCTTTACCTCTGCAGGATAGACAATGGCCATTTGTCAAATAATCAACAAATAGTTCTGGGGTTCAAGATTCCTAGGTTTAAAAAATAATCAAACATTTCTTTTGGTGGGAAAAAGTAGAGGCCATCTATACGCTGGGGCAAATTCATTGTTTCTGCTAGAGGTTCAGCTGTTTTTCTTGGCCTTTTCAAATGCAAATAAGTTGCTCACAGCCACAAATACTTTCGGAGGTACAAATGGGCCTACTTAACGTCTTATATCCTTTTCAAAATATAAAATAATACAATCAAATACAATCAAATGCAGGCAGAATGGAATGCATCCTCCTTTATATCACATTGCCTCTGTTATTTGCCCCTTAGTCTGGAAAATTTTGCAAAGAGTAAAAAGGACAGACTATATTTATGAAATATATACAAATCTAATACAGAGTAATGTTGAAGGGGAAGGGTTGAACAGCTGGAGATTCCAGCTGTTCCTCTGACCTCTGATGACAAAAATCATTTGTTTCTTCTTCCACTGAGCAGCATCACCTTTTTCAAATCCTCTCCACCAGGCTTCTCCCTCTCATTTCTGAATTTCTTCACAAGAATATAGTTTCCTACAATGCAAATGCATCTCTCCTTTTGGTCAGCTGCTAACATTTAAATAGTTCTTTAAGGTCTGAAAAGTGCTTTACATAGCTTCATTTATTGCATCCTCAAAGCAACCTTCTGAGGGAGATACCACTGTTATCCCCATTTTACAGAAGAGGAAACAGAGGCACAGAGAAGTTGAGTGACTTGCCCAGGGTCAGAGCCTTTCTGAGCCAGTGTTTGAATTTGTCTTCCTCTCTCCAGGTCTGCTTTCTATCTGCTGCACTACTTACATGACTCTCATCTTTCTTATTTCTTTGGAGTAAAGTTATCAGTAGAAATTTTAAATGAAAACAGTCAATACAACAACACTGAGATCTTTAATCCGAGCCAGTGAGCTGCAGTCCCAAATGGCATACAGAAAATGCTAGAGTACCCAAGGAGGAGTCTGGAAACAGGGTTTATATAGGGTACTAAGGCACAGAATCAGTAAGCTGCAGTGGGTTAGGAAGGGTTAGGGATGTAATGGTTTTGCTAGGTAAGTTGTTTTGTATAACAAGTAAAAGCCCATAAAGAAAACTAGGGAATCTTTGGAGGGGAGAATTTGGAGGTCTACAAATTAATCAGAGGCTGGAAGGGACAAGCTCTGGTCAGCCCTGGGGCAATTCATTTTCCTGGGGACAGACACTAGGGCAGCTTCAGTCAATTCTTAGTCAACTGTGTTTTTCAAAGTATAACCATCATTTCTTAAAAAACCTGAATTTATGTGAACTGATGCAGGGTGAAGTGAATGGAACCAGGAGAACATAGTACACATTAACAGCAATATTGTACAATGAATGACTTAGCCATTCTCAGCTATACAATGATCTAAGACAATCCCAAAGGATTCATAATGAAAAATGCTATCCACCTTCTGAGAAAGAATTGATGGTGTCTGAACACAGCCTAAAAAATACTATTTTCACTTTCTTTTTGTCTTTTTTGAGTTTTTTTTCCCACAAAATGACTAATAAGGAAATGTTTTACAGGATTGTACATGTATAACCTGTATCAAATGGCTCACCATGTCAGGGATTGGGGAGGAAAGGATAGGGAGGGAGAGAATTTGGAATTTGAAACTTTTTTAAAATGAAGGCTAAAAATTGTTTCTACATCTAATGTGGAGGGGGAAATAAATATTATTTAAAAAAATAAAGTAGATCCATCCTGAACTATATTATACTCATGATTTTCATCCCACCAAATCTCAGAAATACCTAGAGTATTAAATACAATTTGTCTCCTTGTACTAGGACTTCTAGTTCATCTCGGTTGCTGCCTACACTTTGGACATTTGTGTACAGACAGGAGGCCATGAACTATTGGCTCCTTTCCTGAATTTTATCCCCTGTGAGCTTCTGGGTTTCTCAGCTGTTGTTCTTTCTTCTCTGTAGTTACTTTCTGTGTTAACAAAATGACACGCATAAGATTTAAAACTGGCAAGGATCTTAGTTGCTATTAAGTGCAACCCCTTCATTTTACAATTGAAGAAACTGAGGCTGTGAGAAGTTAATGATGTGTCTGTCATCACACAGCTAATAAGGGGCAAGGTCTGAAGTTGAGTTTTCCTCATGCCAAGTCCAGCAGTGCACTCTATTCACTGCACCATCTAGCAAGTTCTGAATGGCATTAGTAGAGGAGAGGGGCACACCAAGAATCATTCTTCATAGATTCATAGACACAGGTATCATATATTCATAGATTCTGAGTTTTACCCACATCATTTCATTGGGGTCTCACTACAACCCTATTCGTGGCAGTTCAGTGGCACAATGCATAGAGTACCAGAACCTAAGTCCTGAGTTCAAATGTGGTCTCAGACACTTACTGGCCTTGGATGAGTTATTTGCCCCTATTTTCCTCAGTTTCCTCATCTGTAAATTGAGGTGGCGAAGGAAATGGCAAACCTCTCCAATATCTTTGTCAAGAAAATCCCAAAACAGATCCACAAAGAATCAGACAAGACTGAAATGACTGAATAACAATTGCCATATGCAGTAGCTATAATAATAAGTAGACACTGAAAGTGTTCTTTCAGACACTATCTTTTTAGCCAGCTGTTCATTTCTCAAATAATTTTTCCTCTTTTGTGTCCCTTGCCTTCAATGAGCATCAGTGAAGAAAATACCACCTGTAGCTCTGTGGTTTCAGTGTTTTCCCAAGACTTTGTCATCTTTGGCAATACTTTCTTGGTTTCTTCTGACAATATCATTTGTGCCTAATGAGTCACCAGAAGTGGGTGTTGCTCAATTGTTTTTCAGTCAACTCTTCATGACCCCATTTGGGGTTTTCTTGGAAAAGATATTAGAGTGGTTTGCTATTTCCTTCTCTAGCTCATTTTACAGATGAGGAAACTGAGACAAATAAGGTTAAGTGACTTGCCCAAGGTCACACAGCTAATAAGTGTCTGAGGCCATATTTGAACTCAGAAAAGATGAGACTTCCTGATTCTAGGCCCAACACTCTGTGCACTATGGCACCCCCCACCCTCCACCCCCCACTAGCTGCCGGGAAGTAGGTAATTGTAATCTACTTTCACAAGTCTTGAGAGATTCTCTGTTTTCTCTTGACTATCTTCCCTGGGAACAGAGCAGCTCTCCTGTCATGGAATGACTGCCTCAGTACCCACAGCAAGGAATAACCCACCAACTCTTTTCTTCTTCCTCGATCCTTAATGGATGATCTTCTATGACTCAAATTTATTAATCTTTGGAGGACAAATAGCCACTTTCTTCTAACAACGTCCAACTCCTCTTCAGGAGGAGCTTCAGGTTTTGTGCTTTAGCTCAAAGGGTTCAGCTATCTTTTTTCTTCCCTTCCTCTTTGACATTCTTCTTTACTTTAATCTCCTGACAAAAGTCCTGTTTACCCTTTGCACTTCTGATTTATTTTCTCCGTTACAATCACACTTCCTTTCTTTTTAAATATACTTCGTTGCCCTGATAACCTAGAGTGTGGCCCCCTCCTCTTTAAGTCCCTTCACCCACTTTTCTAAGAGGGAGATAAGCTTATATTTAATATACAGAGAAGTCATTTGGCTTGACAGAAATACAAACATCACACATTCAATACAAGTCGTTAAAGAGTTCTGGATTCTAAGCCTTATTTCTTTAACTACTTGTGTTATAACTCACTTCTTAAAGACCCTTATAGTCTGTTATCACCTCTTTAACAACTCTATATTTTTTCCCTTCCGTCTCTAACTTACTTATTTCACAACTCAACATTCTAAGAACCACTTTTACATTCGACTCCTCCACCCCAATCTATAAATAAGCAATGAAAATATAATCCAAAATACGTCCTTAGAAGGAGACACTCAGCTGTTGTCAGCATTCTAGGAAGAGCAGGCCTTAAGGGGCTGGGTGGTGGAACAAAGCAGCGGTGGTGACCTTACAGATTTTCCTGGAGCAAAATTACTTCTTTGGAGAACCCTTCAAGTAAGAAGCAACAGATGACCCACCTCTCACCTCAGTACCAGTATTTCTACTGTAGTATTTGAGAGAACGTCAAACAGCATGGTTGCAAGCACTTTTTGAGCATTAGGTGAAAGTACACAAGGGAGAGAGGAATTGAGGCTAAGAAGCAGAAAACCTCCTCCAGTATTTGGTACTGAGTTTCAGTGGTGTGTGTGTGTGTGTGTGTGTGTGTGTGTGTGTGTGTGTGTGTGTGTGTGTGTGTGTGTGTGTGTGTGTTAAAGGGAAAAAGGGCAGAAGGAAGACATTATTCCAGGTTTGTGGTTCTTGCTGTTCCAGGATGCACAACCTACAATGAGCTCTAGAAAGTGGGCAAGTTAAGTAGTGATCATGGCTGTGGTTAGAACCAGACTGGTACTATTTGTCTGAATTGTGCAGGGTGCCAGGAATTGGGTATAGGTAACTGGTATAAAGTTATTATTTCATCAGCTTAGGTGCAGGCAGGGGAAGAGGAAACTTTCCAAAATCAACTTGTTACATTTTTACAGTTTTAACCATACATTGAAACTTAACTACAAATAACTCCAACCAAAGGAAGAGAGGTTTGTTTGTTTTCATAATACCCCTAAATATAGACTTAGCTGTTACAGGAATCCAGAAAAGCAGTACACACATGATCCTATCTCCTCAGTGTGTAGAGCCAAGCATTTCTGGGGCTAGCAAATTGAAGAATGAGGCACTTGGACACTAAATTCAAAAGTATATTGCCACTCTTCAGTAATAAGGTTTAGGGTGATTACTTTGAAAAACCTCTTCCAGGATCTTTGGTTATTTTGTTGTAAAACTGGTTCACAGTCCAATGCCTAGCTTGTACTACTCTGTTCTTTTTTCTCAATGGCATCCATACTTGCTTTTGAAAATGATGTCTAAATTGTCTTTGCATGTAATTGGAAAAAAGTAAAATGCTATTAAAAATTTTTTAAAAATTAAAATGATGTCTAGTGAGAGATAGATAGACAGATAGATAGACGCCCAATGCTTCACCACCCCACTTCTTTGCAGAAGAAGTCAGAGATTATGGCTATGGAACATCAGACTTTTTTGATATGTTGGCTAGTTTTGTTAAACTCCTTTCTTTTATTCTTTACTACAAGGAATGGCTCTCTGGGAAAGAAAGAAAAGAGGACTATATTGGGAATTGTATGTAACATAAAAACAAAAGATATCACTAACATTTTTTAAATTTTGTATATATTTAGTATTCTATTTTCCCCAGTGTATCACTAAGGCAATATTCACAGCACTGACAGCAACTATGAATATGCTGGGATAATTCTGAATCACAAAGTATAACAGAGTCTCCATAAAGAAGGTGAGAGAAAAACATTTATTCAGACACCAGAAAGCCAAATCCATCATAGTAACCAAGAAGTCAATACTCATTATCACTGCAATACCATTCACAACCTTCCCCTCCTCACCCCTGCTGGGGCCTTCCCACAAGTAAACACTCACAACCCTATCTGTGCCTGCCTGCGTCCTCTCTCTCCCTCTGCTCTAACCTCAATCACTCCCTTCCTCACAGTTCTGCTCCACCCTTACTGTTCCACTCATTCAGCAAACTCCTCCCACCACATGTGCCTTAGGCTTCCAAGTGATTTAAGCAGGTTACATGGGCCTATTAATGGGTGGGAAAGATCTTCAAAGTATGCAAAAGTACATTAACAATACACCCAGTTACATTTAAAATAATTTTTAACATTTGTTTTTAAAACTTTGAGTTTCAAATTCTCTTTCTTCCTCCTCACCCCCCCCCCCCAATTCCATTGATAAAGCAACCACTTTGATATAGGCTATACATGTTTATCATGCAAAATATATCCATAATAGCAATGTTGTATCACTAACATCTCTAAAAACAAAAGACTGCCCAGTACACTAATACTTTATTGATAAAGCTGTGGATTATTCCAACCATTCTTGATATCACTTTGGAACTACCCAAGAAAGGTGACTAAATTCTTTACTATCCTTGTTGGTTACAGTCCTGGTACAATGATTCACTCAATCTAAAAGTTCAGATAAACAGTGCCTTTAAGAAAAACAATATTCAGAATTGAAGGAACAGTAAAAAGTAGTCCACCGGAAAAGTTCATCCATCAGTAGGGAAATTAAGAGGGGGTGCCATCTCAGGAGCTACACACTTTCCATCTCCAGCCTCCTAAAACTGTCCTTATATCCTCCCTGCTCAAAGAATCAACAGCTCTGTCCCAGATAAATCCATCTTTGGGCAAAGATGCCCAACAGCCCCAGTCAGTGGTATGGCCATACAGTCTTAAGACTCAAGACTACCCCGTTCCCCAAATATCCTGGCCCATAACATACAGCCTATTCTTGGAAATATATCCCAAAGAGATCAAAGGCAGAAATAAAGATTAAATATATACCAAAATATTCATAGCCATACATGGCAGCAAAGGTAAAAAATATTTAAGTACTTATTATGGGCAGTTTAGGCCACACAGTGGATAGAGCATTGGGTTTGGAATCAGGAAGACTCATCTTTCTGAGTTCAAATCCAACCTCACACATTTACTGGCTGTGTTATCCTGTATATTTAGCTCTGTTTGCCTCAGTTTCCTCATCTGTAAAATGAACTGGAGAAAGAAATGCAAACTACTCCAGTATCTTTACCAAGAAAAACCTAAATGGGATTACAAAGGGTCAGACATAATTAAACTGACTGAACAATATTATGTGCCAGGCACCATGCTAAGCACCAAGACCTAAAAACAAAATAACTATAACTATAATAAATGTGGTATATGACTTTAATAAAATAACATAATATAGCAAGAAATGTCAAATGTGAGGAATTCAGAAAATATGTCAAGACATAGTAGCAGATTCAGAATAAAACAGAACCCAAAAAAAAGAGTGATTTGCACAATAATTACAACAATATGAGTGTTTACAATCACGAAAAGGAAGTCATACCTATTGTCAGACATAGTTGATGTGTTGGTTGATTTTGTTGAACTACTTTTTTCTTTGTTAAAAGAAATAGGAAGGGAATAAGCATTTATTTAACATTTACTCTGTGCCAACCACTACTGTGCTAAATGCTTTACAAATATTGTCTCCTTTGATCCTCATCATATTTCTGTGAGGTAGGTACTGTTAGTATCCTCATTTTACAGGATTAAATGATTTGCCTCAGGTCACATAGCTAGTCAGTGTCTGAGGCTGGATTTGTACTCCAGGCCTGGCACTCTATCTGTTGCACTACCTAGCTGCCCAAAATGGAAGATGCACAATAGTAAATTTCACATCACCTCTTTCTCTTTAAAGTACTCTGGGAAATTATTGTCACTATTATTCATTATTGTACTAGAAATGTTAGAAATAACAATAAGAGTAGAAAAAGGAATAGAGGGAATTAGAATATGCAACGAGGAAACAAAACATAGATGATATGATAGTATACTTAGAGAATCCTAGTGAATCAATTAAAAACTAGATCAAATAATTAACAATGTTAGTAACGTTGTAGGATATAAAACAAGCCAACATAAATCATCAGCATTTCTATGTATTACCAGCAAAGTCCAGCAGCAAAATATAGAAAAATTCCATTTAAAATAACTGTAAACAACATAAAATACCTAGGATTCTACAGGAATTGTACAAACACAATGACAAAACACTTCACACAAATAAAGTCAGATCTAAATAGTGCAATAATATTAATTGCTCATGAGTAGGCTGAGCCAATATAAAAAAATCACAATTCTATCTAAATTAATCTACTTAGTGCCATACCAAAGCACCAAAAATTATTTTATAGGCTAGAAAAAATAATAAAATTCATCAGGAAGAACAAAATGTCAAGAATATTAAGAGAATCAATGGGAAAATATGTGAAGGGAGTTTGTCCAGTCATACCAGATCTCAAACTGTATTATGAAGTGGTAATCATCAAACTAATTTGGCACCGGCAAAGAAATAGAGTGATTGATCAGTGGAATAGATTAGGTACACAATGCATTGTAGTAAATGATTATAGCAGTTTAGTATTTGATAAACCCAAAGATTCAAGTTTTGGGGACAAAAACTTATGATTTGATAAAAAAAAAACTTTTGGGAAGACTAAAACAGTATGGCAGAAACTAGGTATAGACTAATATCAAATATCACATATCAAGATAAAGTCAAAATAGGTATATGATTTAGACATAAAGGATGATACCATTAACAAATTAAGGGGGCATGCAATAGTTTACTTGTCAAATTTATGGATAAAGGAATAATTTAGGAGCAAACAAGAGATGGAAGGCATTACAAAAAATAAAGTGGATAATTTTGATTATATTGAATTTAAAAGGTTTGCATACACAAAACCTGTGCAACCAAAATGAGAAGGAAAGGAGAAGACTAGGGAAAAATTTTACAGCAAATGTTTCTGATCAAGGCCTCATTCCTCAAATATATAGAGAATTGAGTCAAATTTATAAGAATACAAGTCATTTCTCCTGTGACATATGAACAGGTAGTTTTCAGACAAAGAGATCAAAGCTATTTATAATCATGAAAAAATACTCTAAATAACTATAGATTAAAGAAATGCAAATTAAAACAGCTCTGAGGTACCATCTCACACCTATCAGATTAGTTGACAACAGAAAAGGAAAATGATAAATGTTGGAGGGGATGTGGGAAGACTGGGACGCTAATGCGCTGTTAGTGGAGTTAAAGGGCCATAAAACTGTACAAACCTTCTGACCCAGCAATACCTCCACCAGGCCTGTATTCCAAAGATATTTTTTTAAGGGAAAAGGACCTACATGTACAAAAAATATTTATATTTTGTGGTGGTAAAGGATTGGAAATTGAAGAGAAGCCCATCAAACGGGGAGTGACTGAACAATTTGTAGTATATGAATGTAATGCAATTCTATTGTGCTATAAGAAATGATGAGTTGGTAGACTTGAGAAAAACCTGGAAAGACTTACATGAACTGATGCTGAGTAAAGTGAGCAAAACCAGGAGAACACTGTACACAGAAGAAGCCACATTGTACAATGATTAACTCTGATAGACTTGACTCTTCTCGGTAACACAATCATCTAAGACAATTTCAAAAAGCTAATGATGGAAAATGCTATCCACATCCAGAGAAAGAACTATGGAGTCTGAATACAGATCAAAGCGTTCTATTTTCACTTTCTTTTTTTTTGGTTTTTTACTTCTCATGGTTTTTCTCTTTTGTTCTGATTCACAACATGACTAAGGTTTATGTTTATGTGTTTAATATGATTGTACATGTGCAGCCTGTATCAGAATACTTGTCCTCTTGGGGAGGGGGAAGGGGAAAGAGAAAGTGAGAAAAAAATTTGCAACTCAAAATCTTAGAAAAGCGAATGTTGAAAACTATCTTTACATATAATTGCAAAAAATAAAATGCTATTAAGTGGAGGCAGATCAAAATTTTTAAAAGAGAAAAGAACCTATTTGTACAAAATGTTTGTAGCAGCTCTTTTTGAGGTGGCTAAGAATTTAAAATTAAGAGGATGTCTATCAACTGTGGAATGGCTAAATAGGTTGCAGTATATAATTGTGATGTAACATTATTGTGCAATAAGAAATGATGAGTAGAATGATTTCAGAAAAACCTGGAACGACTTACACAAACTGATGCAAAGCAACATGAGCAGAACCAGGAGAACAACGTGCATGGTAATAGCAATATTGTATGACAAACAACTGTGAATGATTTAGCTATTTCAGTAATACAATGATCAAAGACAATCCCAAAAGACTATGTTGTTAATTACATCCAGACAAAGAACTGATGGTGTCTGGATGCAGACTGAAGAATAGTATGTTTTCTTTTGTTTCGATTTTTCCCATGGTTTCTCTCATTCATTTTAATTGTTCTGTGAAACATGACTAATATGAAAAAGTGTTCTAAGAATATATGTGTAGAACCCATATAAGATTGCATACGGTCTCGGGGAAGGAGAGGGGAGGGAGGGGGAGGAAATTTAAAACATATGGAAGTGATTATTGAAAACTGAAAACAAGTAAATTTTTTAAAAAAGTTTTGAATTCCAAATTCTGTTACTCTCTCCCTCCCCTCACCCCTTTTAGGTCCTTGCATTGCTGGAAGGGCTAATTCTATCAGAAATAGTCCTCACATACTGTGGCTGTTACTGTGTTTAATGTTCTCCTGGTTCTGCTCATTTCACTCAGCATCAGTTCATATAAGTCCTTCCAGGTTTTTCTGAAGTCTGACTGTCATTTCTTATAGCACAATAGTATTCCATTACATTCACTTACCACAACTTGCTCAACCATTCCCCAGTTGATGGGCATCCCCTTGACTTCCAGTTTTTGGCCACCACAAAGAGAGCTACTATAAATATTTTTGTACAAGTGGGACCTTTTCCCATTTTTATATTTTTGAGATACAGTTCTAGAAGTGATATTGCTAGGTCAAAAAGTATATACATTTTTTTGTAGCCCTTTGGGCATAGTTCCAAATTGTTCTCCAGAAACAATGAATTAGTGTTCCAACTCTCCCACATCTTCTCCAACATTTATTATCTCCCTGTTTTGTCATGTTAGTCAATCTGATAGGTATAATGTGGTACCTGAGTTGTTTTGATTTGCATCTCTCTAATCAATAGTCATTTAGAGCATTTTTTCACATGACTACAGATAGCTTTAATTTCTTCCTCTGAAAACTGCCTGTTCCTATCCTTTGGCCATTTATCAAATGAGAAATGTAAAATTTATTTTTATATGTAATTGGAGGGGGGGATATTTATTTTTTAAAGAGGATAAAAGACCTATCTGTACAAGAGTATTTATAATAGCTCTTTTTCTGATGACTAAGAGTGTGAAATTGAAAAGATGCCCATCAATTGGGGAATGGCTGAATAAGTTGTAGCATATGATTATAATAGAATATTATTGTTTTGTAAGAATGGTGAGTAAGATGATTTCAGAAAAACCTGGAAAAACTTACATGTACTGATTCAGAGTGAAGTGAACAGAACCAGGAGAACTGTGTACACAGTCACAACAATAATGTACAATAATCAATTGTGAATGAATTAACTATCTCCAAGGACTCATGATGAAAAATGCTGTCTGTCTCCAAATAAAGAACTGGTAGAGTCTGAAGAAAGACTTTCTTTCTTCCTTCCATCCTTCCTTCCTTCCTTCCTTCTGTCCTTCCTTCTTTCCTTCCTTCCTTTTTCCTTTTTTTCTTTCTTCCTTTCTTCTTTCCCTTCTTTTCCTTTTTTTCTTTCATTCTTTCTGGTTCAAGTTTTATTTGACAAAATGACTAATATGGAAATGTGTTTTAAATGACTGCACATGTATAACCCATATAAGATTGCTTATTGTCTCAGGGAAGGAAATGGGAAGAGAGGGAGAAAATTTGAAACAAAAATTTTTAGAAGTTAAACATTTGGCTTTACATTTAATTGGAGGAAAAATAAAATATTATTAAAATAAAGTGCTCTGCAAAATATAACCCAGATGAAAAACCCATGTAAATAATCTAGTTACCAGGCCCCAGCTCTGGCTAACAGGAAAAATCTCAATCAACAGACCTTGAAGCTGGTATCCAGCACAAGCTGATTTTTGTTATGACCTGACTTGACTCAGTTGTACCCCTAACTCACTCCCACTTCCCACAGAAAAAGAAGGATGATTATTTTGGGTTGTCAGCCTAGTGCTTTTCTGTATGTGAGTAGGGGTAGCAGCTTGGGCTCTTCCCCACCCCCTTCCATGGAGCTTAACCCCAGGAAGTTCCTACTGTTTAGGTGTATCCTAAGAGAAAAGGAAATCCCAATAGGGTACCTGTTTATCTTTCTTTTTCTGTGGGAAATGGGAGTGAATTAGGGGTACAATTGAATCAGTCAGATTACAGCAAAAATCAATAGGTCCCCTATTGGGAATCCCTTTTCTCCTAGGAAGCTCCTCCTGGGCTAAGTTCCTTTGGGGTGAAATCCCATGGAACTACCCCAACTTGCACATGGAAAAGTACTAGGCTGGCAACCCAAGATAATCCTGAATTCAGGTGCTGTTATGGTTTTATGATCTGTGCCAAATAGTTCTCTATGGTAAAAGAAAAGGTCTCCAATTGTAGAATGAGTTGGCTGGTTTCAAGGTCACTAGCATTAGTTAAGGTTCTTACTCAGGCCTTCCAGAGTCCAGCCTCCATTCACTACCACCAGGTACTTATTGACAGCAATTGGCCCCAGGCTATTGGTCAGCCACATCCTGGCTTTCCGTGTCAGCCATTCTCTTCACTGTTGCATCATCTCCGAGCCCCAGCCAGCCCGTTTCCTGGCCTGAGCTCCTGCTGGTGGATAGATGTTCCTTACCCTTTGGAGTTAGACTTGGCAGTGGCCCTATCCCCACCCTTTAGAGTTGTTGTGCCCAAGACACTGACCTTCCCTCCCCCACAAGCCTCCCAATTCACCTTAGAAGTTGATTATTCTCAGCCTTAATTTGAAATCCTGCTGAGGGTTTGTTATTGTTTTTGTCATTTTTTTAAAGCACAGGCCCATGACTTCATCGGTATAGGGAAGTCTGAATAAGGAAACTGGACAGAGGAGCCCCCAATGAGGCAATTTAGAAAGCTGTCTGAGGGCACTGAAAATTTAAGCCTCAGAGAAGATATGAACTCACATCCTCTGGTTTCCGAAGTTAATTCGATCCTGTGCTGCTTCCAAATAAATTTGGCTTTTAGTGCTGCTAATTGTGGAAACTTGGTGGTGAAACAGATAAAGAACCAATGACTTGGAATTAGAAAGGCTTCACCATGTGCTCCTGGCCAACTCATCAAACCTCTTGGAGCCTCAACTTCCTCATTTGTAAAATGGGCATACTAGCAGTCCTCCTCACACCCCTCACCAAGATGTAGTGAGGATCCAAGAAGGCAACACATGTAAAGCATTTTCATTGTTATTAAATAACCCTAATGCAAAATGCCTTGGTAGGGGTAGGGGGTGCTTAACTCATTTAATCTAAGGTTTTATTAGTGAAGTTTGTATCTTTGCTCCAATAATATGAAACCAGATCAAAATTTATTTTTCGTTTTTATATTGAGTTTTTGCAGTGATATGCTCATTGAACTAGCATATTTAGCTTAAAGACATTAAAGATAACAGCATCGGTGGTGTGTGGCTGATGCCTGGGACATGCTCCCTGACACAGGTGCAGAAATCATAGGCGTTTGTCAGGTGGTAAACCAACCTTCCTGTTTTACCTCTCCCATTTCTTCCTCTCTTTCCTCCCTATGCAAAAATGTTCAACAGAGGCAGCTGTAAAACATTTTGGTAACAGAAAACCCAAAGCTTCACACTTGAGATAGAGGAAAAGAAACCACTAAAGTTAGGAGCCTGGGATGATTCTTAAAAATACGCATCACTTCCCCTTCTCAGGAAGGTAAAGATGATGAGGCTGCCAAGTGGTAGAGTGTAAAGAGAAGAAGATCCGGGCCAAGTCTTGGGGGATGCACTCAGTGAACAAGTAGGATGTGGATGATGATCCAGCAAAGGAGACTAAGAAAAACAGGCAGACAGGTAAGAGGAGAGCCGAGAGAGCAATTTGATGAAAACACATGGAGGAGAAACAGCACATCCAGGAGGAGAGGGTGACCACCAGTGCTGAAGAGACTTAACCAAGATGAGGATTGAGAAAAGGCCATTAGATGTGGCAATAAAGGACTCAGTAACGCTAGAGATCATCTCAGTTCAGTGATATCAAGTCAGATTTTGGAGGACATAAAAGAGTAAGATATAATTGGCAAAGAAACAACTTTTTCAAAGAGTTGGCTGAGAAAGGGAGAAGAGCTAGGGAATGATAGCTGGCAGGGATGATAAGTTGTAGGGAGGTTTTTTTCCTAAGGCTAGGGGAAGCCTGGGAATGTTTCTAAGCACAGGAAAGAAACTTGTGGAAAGGTAGAAGTGACATGATAGTAGAATCAGTGGGCCAGAGGAAACTGGAGGAAGTGGGATCAAGAGATCACAGTAATGCTGAAAGAATGATAAATATGAAAAATCTATCAAGGCCTGGTAGGAACTGATGCAAAGAGAAACAAGCAGAACTTGGAAAATGACATACACAAGGACAACAGCAATGCAAGTGGGAAGAAAAGACACCAGATGGTATATAGCTCTAATGATCAAGTTTGGCATCCAAAAGAAAAAAGGAGAAGAAATTGCATTTCCCTCTTTTCTTTGGAGAGACGAGGGGAAACACCGAACATACCTTTAGTTGTAGTGGATGATTTGGGGAGTTTTTCCAAATAGTTTTTCTCTCACTCCATTTTATTCATTATTTGTGTTCATTCACAAGTGGTAGATATCTGGATAGGAGATGGGAGAGGGAGATATTTGGAAATGAAGGTGATATAAAAAACAGAAGGATAACACCAAGGACTTACAATAAATTTACATTCTTTATCTTGATTTTGTTTGATTATTTACCCTTGTTGATGACTCTTGGATGAGTGTTTTACCTTCTCTGCAGGGCATCAGTCATTACCACTGAATCATAACCCTTTAAGGACTAGCAAGTCCCACCAGAAGGCATCCTGTAGTGGAAGGATTCCTGGATTGGGAGAATTTGGGTTCAAATTCTGACTCTGTTTTTTACTACCTATATTATCAACAGTCTAGGATAATGCAGTGGAAAGTAGGCTGGATTTGGACTCAAACGACCTAGGTTCAAATCCTAGTTTTGCTTAACTGGATGACCATGGCCAAGTCATTTAACCTTGGTTTCCTGAACTGAAATATGAGGAGGTTGGACTAGATGGCCTCTAAGTAGTTGCATATACATATGTGTGTATATATACATATGATTGTGCATTTGTGTATACACATATATATTTTGTTCAGTCATGTGTAACTCTTTATGACCCCATTTGGGGTTTTCTTGGCAAAGATACTGGAATAGGTTTGCCATTTCCTTCTCCAGCTCATTTTACAGATGAGGAAATTGAGGCAAACAGAGTTAAGTGACTTGCCCAGGGTCACACAGTTAGTAAGTGTCTGAGGTCAGATTTGAACTCAGGAAGATGAATCTTCCTAGCTCTAGCCCAGCACTCCATACGTTGCATCACCTAGCTGCTTTATGTACGTGGTGTGTGTGTGTACATGTATAAATATATATATATACACCCCCACACACATATGTCCATATGTTTGTTTATATACATATGTATATATATATACATATGTATATATATATACACCCCTAATCTTCCAAGCTTAAACATCAAATTTCTGTCTATACAATTTATTAACAGTATTACCATAAAAAATAAGCATATAATTACTTACAATGCTTCAGCTGTAAAACAAAATGACAACCAGAGTCACCCCTAAACATCACTGTACTAAGGTAAGCTAAGTACCCCCATCTTGCTATTTTTAAATATAACTGAGATCTATAATGAAGTCACATAAATCACCACACCATAGTGGAAAGAACATGGAATTTGGAGTAAGAAGATTCTCACTAAAATCTGACTCTGCTACCTGTATGACTTTGAGCCAGTCACAACCTCCCTAAGCCTCAGTTTACTCCTCTGTAAAATGAGGAGATTGAACTGTATGACTTCTCAGCTACCTTTCAGCTCTCAATCCAGCTCTGGGTCAAAATGCTAGCTCCGCTAAGGACTATCTGGGTGACAGTGAGCAAGTCATTGAACTTTTTGGGCATCAGTTCACTTAACTGTGAAGCTGGGTTCAAACCTGGGGCATTTTCAAAAGACTCTCCTCATTGATGAAAAGAAAGATGACTAATGTTATATGCCTACATGAGGGGCAGAATAGGTAAGAAACCTCAGGAGAAAGGAAACATTCTTCCCTCCTACTTTGAGAGAAGAAAGATGGTTCCAAATAGACTTCCTGGACAAACTAAGGAGAAAGAAAAGTCCTTGGGAAATGGCAGACATGTAGACGAGCCAGCACCTCAACATGTCCTTCATTTACTACTCACCTTCATTGGAACTTTGGGGGATTTCCCTTGGGGTGAGATTGGCAATGCCATCTTGCTTTCGATATCTAGCTCCCAGTGGAAGAACTTATTTTCTCTGTTTGGAATACTCTAATCCAAGGGTAAGGAATGAGGCCACATGTACTCCTCTATGTCCTCAAGTGCGACCCTTTGACTGAATTCAAACTTCACAGATCTTCTTAATAAAAGGGAATAGAGACTCATCCATATAATTTCAATTATTTCTTTCTGTTTGCTATTGGAATAAATGGATTTACTCACTATTCATTCTCTGTGATGATCTTTTGTGGAACTCATTTCTTCATTGTTTGTCCTTCATTCTTGAAGAGGAAAAGGACATCAGAAAGGTGATGTCATGATTTGAAAGTGAATTGGATTCAAGTAAGGGAGGAACTTATCATCTTATCATCTCCTCCCATATTGGGCATTTTATGGAGCTAGAATTTGGTGGGAAGCCTTCAGATATAAGTGGATATAAGTCCTGTTTAAGGTATAATGACCAGGAAACCAGTTTAAAAACTAAGAAAACAAGTATTCCCCCAAACCAACAATGTTGGGGGCAGGTTGCTATAATTCTAATCCGGAGATTCTAGTTCAGTCTCCCTCTGAGCAGAACAGAGTGGTCAGGCTTGTGATTTCTGAAATACCTATGGAAGCCTCCTCATAAGCCACATTTAAATAACTTGTGTGGACATGCACATAACCCTACAGAGGTCTATATAAAATAAAAATCATGTGATTTTAGGGGGAAGGAACTAGCAACGGGGCGGACTAGCAAAGTTTTTGTGTATAAAGTGGTACCCGAGCTGAGCTGTAAAGAAAACTAGGGGTCTCTAAGAAGTGAGAAAGGAGTAAGTTGTAGGCACAGAAGGCAACCAGTGCAAAGGAACAGACATGGTGGATGGAGCTTTGTGAATAAAGGACAATGAGGAAATTTATCTGATTGGACCATAGTGTCTACAAATAAGAACAATGTTTTACAAAGCAAGAAAGATATGTAGGGTTCAATTGTAAAGAGCTTCCAATACCAAACAGAAGAGTTTATATTTAATCTTAGATGTAATAGGAGTTTGTTGGGTGTGGAAGTGTGAAAGGAACAATATATCTACTATATTCATTTAGTTGGGACTCATAACAATAAATTTCATTTGCAGCTAGAAATTCATTGTACATGGTTTAAGAAAACTACAAGTTTACTGCCACATAGGCTGGTTTTTCCCTAAAAAGGCAACTCTCCCCAAGACTTAATTGGGCCAGAGGACTAAGGGTCATATTATTTATATAGCTTACCAGTCTGTGTGTGTGTTTGTCCATTGTTGCAAAGAAGACCATGCCATCAGAGAAATAATTGACTTTGTTTTGAGTGAGGGAGGGCTATGCAGGTCACCAGCCTCACTTCCTCTCCTGGGCCATCTGGATCCAGTGACCAAATATTCATCAGAATGACTGGAGAAGGCCCAGGATGCACTGGGAGACCTTGGCCTATTCAGGTACTCACTTAGAGGAAGGTAAAGCCTTTTGCTCATTAAAGGGGCCATTTCCTGTTTGATGAGGATATTTATATAGTGCCTGATGGTTTATAAAGTCATTTCCTGTGAGGAAAGTAGCTTATGAGATGAAGTGACCTGCCCAGGGTCATACAATCTCTATCAGAGCCGAGATTGGAACTCAGGTTCCCTTACCTGAAAGATCAATACTCTTAAAAAATATTTTTCCTAGAGACAACATTAAACATCATTATGTACAATTCAACTTGTTTAGTAATGACTTACATTTTTGTTAATTCCTTAGACTCTTCTTTTAAGTCCTCATTGAGATTCTTTGACTGTAAGTTCTTTAACGTTTCCTCATATGACTGTAGTTTGCATGTATTCCATTTTCCTGATTTTGTGTTTTTGTTTTCTTTTGCTTAGTGGGGTTTTTTAGATTTCTTATAATTTCTCATACTTTTTAGTCTTAATTGCCTTGTAATTTCATTACAATGATTATATCAGTGCACCACAATTTATTTGACCATTCTCTTATTGTTGGCATTGGACATTTAGGTTGTTCCATGTTTGCTTCTTTCAGTTAGTTTCAGGTTACTTATCTGGGCTCATGTCTCCTCTCTGACACATATTGACTGTGAGACCCTAGACAAGTCACTTAACCTCTGAATGCCCAGGAGCTCTCTAAGACTTTTAAGTTGCAGGAAAGGTATAGATCTGCCTTACTAGAACAAGCTCCTCACTGGTACCTCCTTACCTACATTGATAAATCAGAGTTCTAGTAAAAAAAAACATAAGTATATGCTATTATGAAAATATTTAAACTTTTTTATTTGTTTTTTAGTATTATTGCTTGTTATTGCACGAAGGGAGAAAAATCTTTTCACTGCGCCATACCGCTTAAGGTGTGAAAGGGGCATCTAACTGAAACATAGTGGAAAGAAAGAAGGAAAAAGGAAGGAAGAACAAAGGAAGGAAGGAAAAAAGGAAGAAAGGAAGGAAGGAGAAAGAAAGAAGGAAGGGAGGGAGGGAAGAAAAGGAAGGAGTATAGGATAGAAGGAATTCAGGCAGGCAAAGGTAGTCGTCCCTGACCTCAGTGAGCTAACATTCTATTAGGGGAAGATTGCACACATAGGGAATTGCCCTGGTAGCTAGAAGAAGGCATCCTGGTCTGATCATCGGAATAAAAGGAATGTCTTGGTTTAATCCATGCAGAATCAGGCTTAAATGAATGCCCTGAAAAGTTTTAGTTGGACCTTGGTTGAGGGCAGGCCAACTATTGTAGTCAACCATTGGGGTTTCTTCTATAAACAGCCTTTTCTACCCCTGCAAAGTGGTGTTTTCCAGTTACACTCACGCCTGCTGTCTTTGGAATCCAGTCTTGAAACCAATGTTTCTATTTGCAGCTCCAAGTTCATCAATTGTGAGTAAATTCTTTCTGTGCCCCTCACCCTTACTTACTACCAGGTAAGTTGGATGCTTGGAAAGTAATTTAAGTATGCAGCAAAAAAAAAGTCTTCATCACTCTGGGATATCAGAGAAGTATAATTTGAATATAGGAACCCATAAAAATTGTGAACTGGGTAATGGAAAGGTGTGAAAGCAATCCAGATGTTTTTCCACACAAGCAGTGGGAAAGCAAGAGGAAGTCAAGTAGGGATTCGTAGAAGTCACTCAAACATGACCTGAGTTTGCTTGCTCAAAGTTCGGTTGCCTAGGTTTATTTTTAACCATGCCTGTCCCAGGTGCTACAGTACTAGTCTCTACACTGGTATGGCTGCATGTGTGCTGGGGGTGGGGAGTTGGACATACAAAATTATGCCATAAAGAGGAATAGGGTGGCTCCAGTTGCCCCCTCCCCACCAGCGTGCTAAACTCTCTGAAGTGCCATAGGCATCCTTGTAGAGTACTGAATTAGTCAGATGTGGGGGCTGAGAGAACAGAATGTTCAATCCAAAGGAGAGAACAAAATCCTTTAAGGAAATGTGGAGGTTCTCCCTTGGGACAAAGTCCTTTTTAACAACGGGAGCGCTCCGAAAAAGAGCAAAACTACCCATGTAAGTCTGAAGTCTCAAAAATGCCTTCCTGCTCTATCTAGCTCTATGATCTAACACATCTATGAAGCTAGGGCGGAAGTGTGATGAGAACCCTCAGAATGTCCCCAGACTCCTGTCAGAGTATTTCCCTCTCCAAACCCCCACAGTAGCTATCCAGGGTCCTAGGTTGCTTCTGAGAGAATCTCTTGCTAACTCAAGTGGATCTGAGCCTCCTGTCGCTGCACCTGCCATGAATGTTTCCATGAGCAATTTCTTTCTTTTTCTAAAATCCTGATTTATTGATGATGATAATTAAAAATAATAGCATGTATTTATATAATACTTTAAGGTTGCCAAAATGCTTTACAGATATTATCTCATTTTTTATCCTCGTAACAACCCTGAGAGGTAGGTACCACTATTCTTCTCATTTTATAGTTGAGGAAACTGAGACATGGAGAAGCTAAGTGTTCAGGATCAGGCAGCTAGAAAACAGTTGAGGTAGTATATAAATACAAGTTATCCTGGCTCCAAGTCCAGGGCTCTATCTATTACATCACCTAGATGCTTGATTGAACTTTTCCTCTCTTACCAAGCACATTTGTGATTTTTACTTAGCAGTGAAAATGTTCTTGCTGGTAGGCATTTGTTGCCTTGATGGTCCTCTAGGGTAGGTCCACTGAGGAGACTTGGCAACCACTCTAGTCTTCATAATGCCCCTTCTCAAATACACTATCTAGCCTTACCTTTGAAGACAACAGCATCTTTCTCCAGCCTGCTGCTATTTTATTAGCCTTATGCAACATTTTAATGGGATTCCCTTCCTGAGTCTATCTCCTCCAAACCACTGAGACAATCAAACATCAAAACAATACCTCTGGATATTTGCTTAACCTGAGTAAGACTGATAATCCTCCGTAGTTCAATCTTCTAACCTCTGAGACATTTTCCATCTACCATATCCCCACTGTCATTGTGTTTACTCCATACAACATTTACATGAAATCTACTGTGACTGAGTGAGCATTAGATATGGACACAGAAGCCATCAGTTCAAATTCTGGCTCTGTGGTTACAGGCAAATTACTTAACATCTGTGACACTCAGTTTCCTCACCCACAAAATGATAGCCTCTAAGGTAACTTACAGCTCCGAATCTATGGTCTTCTAATGCTTTCAAAAGAATTAGTGATTCAGAGTTTTAAAGCTGACATTACTTGAGGCACACCAATGATTTGTTTATCAAATGTCTCCACCTTCTTCCCCTCTGGGAATTACCTACAGTTTTGTTCCCATGCTGACTTGCAAATCAAAGACTTTAGCCAGGTATTTTATTCCTATGGAAATTTATAGAAATTTTCTACCTGTATAGAAATGGCTGAAAATGATGCATGGGAAAAATCATAAATTTTTTTAAGCTTCAAATATTATCTCTAGTTTAACTGGGTAGAAGTTTCTGGGGATGAAGTTTGATTTCCTTGACTTTCTCTAAATCAGATTCTGGCTTTTTGGTGTGTTTTCTTATGCGGGGAGAAAAATTTTTTGTGGTTTTATTGGGCTATCTTGATAAGTGATGTTTTTCCTTTCAATCACTTTTAAAACTATTATATAAAACCATGTTTGACGACATGTCAAACTGAGTTGAACCTGATATTTTACTCTGAGTATGTCTAGTAAATTCTAGGAATCTGTAGGCTGTCCCTTAATCTTAATATTACTGGGAAACTTCCTTGAGAAATTTTATTGGAAAAGTGTTTAGCGATATTCTGTTAGTAGATCTATGAATTGTTCCAGTTATTTTGTCTCCCCATCCCACAGAATAGAGTATTTTATTTTTTCCCATTACATGTAAAGAATTTGTAACATTCATTGTTTTCATAAAATTTTGAGTTCCCAATTTCTTCCTCCCTCTCCCCCAACCCCTCCCTAAGATGGTAAACAATTTTATATAGATTATATATATGTAATCATGTAAAACATACATTCATATTAGTCATGTTGTGAAAGAAGAAATAATGTTCCAGTCATTTTGGAGAAAAATTGCAAATGATGCTAAGAAAAAAATTAAAATGCTCACACCCAAAAACCCAGAGATTCAACTGCTAGACATAATCCCCCAAAAGTTCTAATGTATACCAAAATATTTATAGCAACACTTTTTGTAGAAGCAAAAAACAGAAAACAAAGTAGATGCTCATCAATAAGGGAATGTCTAAACCAATTGTGGCGTGTGAGAATAATGATATATAAGAAATGATGACTATGAAGAATAAAGAAAAATATGAAAAGACACACAAATCGATGCAAAAATATAGTAAATAAACCTAGGAAAACAATATATGACTACATCCAGGTAATTAAAAGAAAGAAAAACACCAACAAAAAACCTGAACTTTAAGTAATTATGAAGATCAAGCCTGAATACACCCTAAGGAAATTACCTCTTTCCCTTCTTTTCCTAGTTGATGTGTTGGTTAATTTTTCTGACTTCTCTTTTTCACCATTTGTCACAAGAGATGGTTATCTGGGTAGGAGAGGGAGAAAATATATTTAGAAGTAAAGGTAATGTTTTTCAAAAAGCTATCAAAACTTTTTTAAAAAAAGAAAATGGTGGTTAGACTTGGTTTCTTCACATTGTTGGATAATCTGATGATTGATTATCTCCCCCAAACTCTTTTCAACTTCTATCTTCTTTCATTAAACTTTGCAACCTTGTTTTGTGTAAGTTCTTACCAATTTACTTCCCAGCTTTATGATCTTATTTCTCATTTATTACGTTCCTTTGCTAACATTTTGCATGCCTTCACCACATTGTTGACTGCGAATTTGACTTCAGTTGACTAAAGATGGGGCTCTCCTTACAGATGGTAGATTTTTCTTTAACAACAGATAGCCTGGTCAAACTTAATTTGTTATGTTTTGCGTTCCACAGACTTCTATTAGAGTGATCTGTTGGGGAATTCCTCAACCCAGAAGTCCTAAGATCTTGTTGGAGACTAATAACAATTTCTTTGGTCTGTTTGACTCCAAGGCTGCAAATCAGGAGATAAGGTAGAAGATAAAAAGTTTAATTTGCATCAGCTGATAGGCAGTTGGATAGCGATGGTCAAAAACAAAGGGGGATACTATACTCATGTAGAGGGGTTTACACAGCCTCAGAATGACTTTATGGGAGCAAAAGGAGTCTATTGAATGATGCTGCCCTTATTGGGGAGGTTGAGTAGTAAGGACAGGATGACAGATGATTTGTGGACAACGTGTTGCCCTTTGAGTCTCAATATCAGGTTTGCTCCAGTGGGACAATGTATTTATCTGAGATTGGTTTTATCAGCATGTTCTGGTGGGGCATAAAATCCTTTCAAGATAGAATCAGTAAAATTCATTCCACTCAAAATATTCAATATTCCGTGCCTTTTACATGCAAAGCAATGAGAACAAGGTCAAATTAGATAAAAAGAGAAATCAAGCCTGGATTTACATCTTCCTACTTCATGTGACAAGAAAAAAGGAAGGAGAAAGAGAGAGGGATAGAGAAAAGAACTACAGAAAAGAAAAGAACTGGGTGAGTGTAGTGCCATGAAAACCAAGCTAGGAATAAGGTTCAAGAAGAGAAGCATGTTCAACATTGTCCGAGGACAAATCTAGGGAATGTTCCAGGTCTATGCAAATAGACTGCTTAGGCTTTTTTCTTGGCATTTGACTCAGAAGTCTCTCTTCTTTCACAAACTATTAAAAGCATAAGGTTCCCCTCAATGGACATGTGTGTCACGGATTTAAAGGGCCCCTTCCTGGGCTGCATTTGGGAGACTGACAGAAGAAAAGTGTAGGGTTTCTTTAACAGAAAGCATTTTAAAAGTAGAAAAATCAGAAAAGCATCAAGGTGCAATTGAACAATACATTGGGTTGGAAAGCCTATAAGAGAAGAATGCTACTTTGTGGGTAAAAAAATTTTTAAATGTTAGTATTGAGGTTCAGTGTGCTGGGGACCGCAAAATACTGACATGCTGGTTCCTGCTAGGATGAATTCGACCTAAGCCTTCTTTCAGCCAAAGTAAAACAAAGGTTATTAAAGGTTCGCCATTTGGGTTGACTCTTAAGAACTCTAACCATTTGTGACACTTGTATTGACAAGCGGGCCAAATACAAATGGCAAATCTTTAATAAACTTTGTTTTACTTTGTCTTCGTGGAGACAAGAAGGATCTTATATACAGAAAGACTGTGGGAGGAATCTGGGGGTGTCTGGTGGTCTGGGGGTTCCAGGGATGGTCTTGATGGAAGTGGTCAGTAACCTGTGGTATCTAGAGGTCTTGATGGAAATGACCGGTAACCTGGGGTGAATAAAGATAGAATCTAGGGAAGATCTTGATGGGAGTAGCCAATAGCTGGGAGAATGGGATTTTGATAGGATCCAGGGGTGGGAAGTATAACAGAGCTCTAGGCATAGGGATAATGGAAAGCTTATGTGCCTCTAAGACAATGCCAGATCAAGTGGAGAAATCCAAGGAGCCCCCAAGGTGAAGTTTTCCTGAGCCCTTTAGACCAATGGAACTAAAACTCCTCTGGGGCAAAAGACCAAGGTCTCAGCTTGGGCCTGAGCTCTGTCCCTAGGAAAAGCAAAGAGACTAGAATCAGGAGAAAAGAGAAAATGAAGGCTGGGTCAGAGAAAAGAAAACTTCTTTCTGCAAAGAATATGCAGAATTTAAGAAATTCATGTGGCTAAATCTAGGATAAAAAAAGTTGTTAACATTTTGAAGATATTGTTATATTGTTTCAATCATTTGGTGGAGCAATCAACAAGCATTTGTTTTTGTTTTTGAGTCATTTCAGACTCTTTGTAAACCCACTGGGAGTTTTCTTGGCAAACCTACTTTGCCATTTCCTTCTGCAACTAATTTTACAGATGAGGAAACCGAGGCAAAGAGGGTTAAGTGACTTGCCCAGGGTCACACAGCTGGTCAGTATCTGATGGCAGGTTTAATGAGTCTTCCAGACTCTAGGTCCCCACTACTCAATCCACTGCACCCCATAACTGCAATGCCAATAAGCAATGCCAATTTATTGAGTCTCTTTTGTTCTTGGGGGGGCAGAAAGACAAAAAGTGATATAGTCCTTTCCCTCAAGGAGCGAGCATTCTAATGAAGAAGAAAAAAAATACTGATATAAGTATATACAAAATACAGATGTATGTATGTGTGTAGAAAGTGCGATAAATGCAAGGTAATTTTTTGAACTCATCTTCCTGAGTTCAAATCCAACCTCAGACACTTACTAGCTATGTGACCCTAGGTAGGTCACTTCACCCTGCACCTTGGTTTCCTCATCTGTAAAACGAACTTCCGAAGGAAATGGCAAGCTACAGCATTTTTGCCAAGAAAACACCAAATGAGATCACAAAGAATCACACATGCCTGAAACAACTGAACAACAACCAATTTTTTGGAGGAGGGGAAGAGATCATGAAAGGCATCATGTAAGACGTGATGTGTAGGTTGAGGCTTGAAGAAAAATAGGGATCTCAGAAGAACAAGGTGAGAGGTGAGGGGAGAGTGCATTCCAAACATGTGAGATGGTCAATGCAAAGTCACAGAGATGAGAGACTGTGTTGTGATAATAGCAAGAAGGAGAATTTGTCTTTTAAAAATGTCCATGTCACACTAATGCACTGTTAGTGATCCAGTGGTTCAGAAAAAATAATTTAGAAATTCATGGGAAAAGTCACTAAGCTGTTCACATCTTTTGAACCAGGGATCCAACTCCTGTGAATACAGTCAAACAAGATCAATTTGAAGGTCTCATATATTCCAAAATATTTCTGGCAGTATTTTCTCATGGAGGCAAAATTTTAGAAGCAAAGTAGGTACCCAGAGATTGTAGAATGCTTGAACAAACTATAGTTAAAAAAAAAATGTAAAGGGATACTTCCATAAGAAATGACAAACAGGAGTTCAGAGAAATATGAGATTTTTATGAACTTATGCATATTCAAAAAGGCAGAACCAGAAGAATGTTACAGAAAATGAATATGATGATGTAAGTGAAAATAACACTAAAAAATAAAGGCAGAGAAAATGTGATAACTAATCTCAATTTCAGAAGACTATTGGTGACATACACATCTCTCTTCTTGGTAGTAAAGTGGTAGACTATAGTTATAGAATGGAAAATAAAATCATTGTTAGAATCACTATGTTGATTGGCCTGGCTTAACTGTTATTTTTTCCTATAAAGGAGTGTTGGGAGCAAGGGTGAAGAGGTCATTATTATGAAATGACAATGCAATAGAAACAAAAAGTATCAATATAACTTTTCTCAAAATAAAAAATACATTTTGAATATGTCTGATTGCTTTCAACAAGCCATACATAATAGAAACTCATAGTTTGCACATATAATTCCTTTTCCTTTTTGCATATTGAAATATTTGTTTGTTAAATTCATAATAAAAAGGAAAAAATTTAAAATCTTCTTGTAATCTACTTGGTTAATATGTATTTTATTGAATAAGGAGGTTTTTAGTCATTTCAAAAAAAAGATAATTTTTGTAGGTCTTTACTCCTAATTCTGTCATTACATTTGTAACTACTCTGTCTACCCCTACCTTGTGGACAGTCATAAACAATATTTTCTCCTTCTTTCCAATTTAGAATTCTTTGGCTTAAATGTATATGACTCCAAGCAAATGTGTCCTGAGCAACCCTTATTAGCTATACAATATCTATGGTCTAGATCCCATCATTCCTATATCTAAAACCCATTCTCAGACACTATCTTTTTAAGTACAAACTCCCTTCGATAATCAGGTCAAACAGAAATACTCAGAGTTCTTTGAATGTACTCTGTCAACCCACACAAATCTTCTGCATTTCTATATATTACTAACAAAGTCCAACAGCAAGAGATAGAAAGAGAAATCCCATTTAAAGCCAGGGCAGACACTATAAAATATTTGAGAGTCTACCTGCCAAAACAAATCCAGGGACTATATGAACACTATTACAAGATACTTTTCACACAAATAGAATCAGATCTAAGTAAGTGGAAAAACATAATGGTAGGCCAAGCCAATATAATAAAAATGGCAATTCTACCTAAATTAATTTACTTATTCAGTGCCATATCAATCAAACTATCAGATAATTATTTTCTAGAGCTAGAAAAAATAATATCAAAATTCATCTGGAAGAACAAAAGGTCCAAAATATTAAGGGAACTAATGAAAAGAAATGCTAGGGAAAGTGGTCTAGCTCTACCAGATCTCAAATTGTATTATAAAGCAGCAATTTTCAAAACCACTTAGTACTGGCTAAGAAACAGAGGGGTAGACCAGTGGAATATGTTAGGTACCCAAGATGCATTAGTCAATGAATATAGCAATCTACTCTTTGATAAACCCAAGGACCCCAGCTTCTGGGATAAGAACTCACTGTTTGACAAAAATTACTGGGAAAACTGGATAACAGTGTGGCGGAAACTAGGCATAGACCAATGCCTGACATAGCACACAAGAATAAAGTCCAAATGGGTATATGATCTAAGTATGAAGATTGATACTATAAACAAATTATTGGAGCAAGGAATAGTGTATGTATCAGATGTGTGAACAAGGGAAGAATTTTTGACTAAACAAGAGATAGAGAGCATTATGAAGTGCAAAATGGATAATTTTGATTACATTAAACTGAAAAGTTTTTTTTTTTAATAAATTTATTTAACTTTTTACATTCATTTTCACAAGATTTTGGGTTCCAAAATTTTCTCCCCATTTGTCCCCTTCCCCCTCCCCGATACACTGGACATTCTAATTACCCATATCACCAATCTACCCTCTCTTCTATCATCCCTCCCTTCCCTTACC
>CM053771.1:283437157-283456613 GCA_028658325.1 Potorous gilbertii
CCCATGGGGTATCTATTTCAGATATTTGGGATACAGAGGCCTTGACTCCCATGTCTCTACCTGATGGCAAGCAGACCTCTTCGTCGTCAGAGACAAATGGAGGAATGATCTTCTCAAGAAAATAACCATCTATGGTCTTAGTTTTTTTCCCTTTTCTGGGCATTTTCCCAGCCAGTTACTTGATTTCTGAGAGTCCTCTGGCCTAGATCCGCCCAGCAAGTGCTTGGGGTCTGGGATTCAAATGCTGCTCCCCAGCTTCAGGGCTTTTGATGGCAGGCCTGACTGCTCTTCAATGGGAGTTTATCTGCTGGTTCTCAGGTGGGGGTAGGGCCGCCTCTCAGGCTCAGTTCCCTCAGGGGGTTTATGCAGAGATCTTTTGTAGTGGAGCTCCTGCCTGCTCTGCGGGCCTCTGGCCAAGCGGCAGCCGCCTCCTGAGGGGGTCCAAGTCCCGGAGATCCCCCGCTCCCCTCTCAGCCCATCTCTCTCACTGACCTGTGCATCTATGGGTGAAGGGACCTTCGCGGCCGCGCGGAGATTCAGGTCTCTGAAGCCTGCTTGGGTCTGCTGGCTCCTGTCAGTGCCGCGTGGCCAGGCAGAGCTCCGCGGCCGGGGCTGGGGGAGGGGAGCGCTCCGCAGGGCAGGACTCTGGTCCCGTGCCCGGGGTACCTTTGCGGTCGGTTTTTCAGGGCTCTCTGCAGCAGAAATCTCCTTCACTGTGTTGCTGCGTGGCTTCCACTGTTCCAGAATTTGTCAGGAGTTCTTTTTACAGGAAATCTATGGGCTGTGGATTCGGAGCTAGCAAATGTGAGTCTTTCTACTCCGCCATCTTGGCTCTGCCCCAAACTGAAAAGTTTTTGCATAACCAATGCAACCAAGATTAAGAGGGAAGCAGAAAACTGGGAAAGAATTTTTGCAACTAGTGTCTCTGATAAATCATTTCTAAAATATATAGAGAACTGAGTCAAATGTACAAGAATACAAGTCATTCCCCAACTGAAATATGGTCAAAGGATATGAACAGGCAGCTTTCAGAGGAAGAAATTAAAGCTATCTCTAATCATATGAAAAAATGCTCTAAATCACTATTGATTAGAGAGATACAAATCAAAACAACTCTGATGTACCACATCACATCTATCAGATTGGCTAAAAGAGGAAGATGATAAATGTTGGAGAAGATGTGGGAGAGTTGGAACACTAATTCATTGTTGAAGTTGTCAGCTAATCCAACCATTCTGGAGAGCAATTTGGAACTATGCCCAAAGGGCTATAAAAATGTGCATACCCTTTGACCTAGCAATACTGCTTCTAGGACTGTATCCCCAAGAGATCATAAAAATGGGCAAGGGTCCCACATGTACAGAAATATTTATAGCAGCTCTCTTTGTGGTGGTCAAAAACTGGAAATCAAGGTGATGCCCATCAATTGGGGAATGGCTCAATAAATTGTGGAATATGAATGTAATAAAATACTATTGTGCTATAAGAAATGATGAATGGGAAGAAGAAGCCTGGAAAGACTTATATGATCTAATGCTGAGTGAAGAGAGCAGAACCAGGAGAATTTTGTACACAGCAACAACCACAGTGTGTGAGGACTTTTTCTGGTAGACTTAGCCCTTCATAGCAATGCAAGGACTTAAAAAATTCCCAATAGTCTTTTAAGGCAAAATGCTTTCCCACCCAGAGAAAGAACTATGGAATTTAATTGCAGAATGTAGCAGATCATTTTCTTTTGTATTACGTTTTGGTTGGTTTTATGATTTCTCCAATTCATTTTAATTCTTCTGTGTAACATGACTAAGGTGAAAATATGTTTAATAGGAATGTATGTGTAGAACTTATCTAAAATTGTATGCCATATCAGGGAGGGAGGGGATAGGAAGGGGGAAGAAGGGGGAAAGGGAAAAAAATTCTAAGTTATATGGAACTGATTGTATAACACTGAAAATAAATAAAACAAACAAACAAAAAAGAATGTACTCTGTCCTCTCATGTTTTTGAATCTTTACTCAGGTTGTTATTACTCCTGGAATGCCTTCTTCCACTGTCTTAGCCTATTGAACTCCTATCCTTTCTTAATTCTAAATTCAAAAAGCACCTTCTCCATGATGCTTTCCTGGTACAAATGTAACACAGTTCTCAACCTGAAGAATTTATATAATATTCTCTCCATTGGTGGAGAGGATGAGCACTAAATGATATATGGTGGCTTGAGGGTCAAAGAGTTTTTAGAGAGAAAAATACACATGGTTCCAGACTCTTTTGGGGGAGAGATCCAGAGACAAAATGATACATGTTGGAGAGCAGATTCATAAGGGAAAACTAGCTCTAGCATATCCTTGAACCCTAGCTTGTTTCCCTAGAGACTCTGGGTGAGATCAAGGACTCCATCTTAGTGAAATTGTAATATTTCACTCCTGTTGGGAATGTTCATTAACTCTGTGTGTTGTTTGGTAGATTCTCTTTTTCTTTTTGAAAATGAGTCTCCCAATGTCATCCAGGTTTTGAGTAACAGCAATTCACAGACCCAATCCCATTGATGATTTCAGGGGAACTTTAACTTGCTCTGTTTCCAACCTAGGCCAGTAATCTCCTTAAGCAACTCGGTAGCCCTTGATTGTCAGAGGCTTGTCCTATTGGTGCTGGACTTAGTATGGATATCCCATTGGTTTAGCCCACAGATGCTCAGATATCCTAAGCTGAAGCAGTTTAAGAGTCTCAACAGGGATCTGTGCCATCATTTGTGGGTATCTGGTATATTCTTATCTGCATAATGTCTCTTATTTCTATTTGCTCTCTGTTTGGATAAATGAGTTTATTCACTATTCACTATTTGTAAGAGTCTTTTGTGTTATTAGTATTTGGTGAGGAAGGGGCCAAGCATTTGTACAAAAGCTTGGAATATCCCTTCTTCTTTAAAGGATAACAACTAGGAAACTTGAAAAAAATCACCCCCCTAACAGTGGTGTCAAACTAAAGTAGATACAAGGGCCACTAACCTTACATAAGGATCCCTGAGGACTGCATATTGACTTTGTTTAAAAATATAATGTCATCTCCATCTTATTGTATTTTAATTGTTTTGTTAAATATCTTCCAATTATTTCTCAAATATATGGAAAACTGAATCAAATGTATAAGAATAAGAGTTATTCCCCAACTGATAAATGTTCAACAGATAAAAACAGGGAGTTTTCAAGAAGAAATCAAAACTATCTATAATCATTTGAAAAATTCTCCTAAATCACTATTGATTAGAGAAATGCAAATGAAAACAATTCTGAAGTACCCCCTCACAACTATCAGATTGGCTATTTTGACAGAAAAGGAAAATGACAAATGTGGAAGGGATGTAGAAAAATTGGGACAGTAATGTAGTGTTGTGGCATTGTGAACTGATTCAACCATTCTAGAGAGCAATTTGGAACTCTGCCCAACAGGCTATAAAACTATGCATATTCTGTAACCCAACTATTGCTAGGTCTATATCCAGCACCAGATCTGTATCCTAAAGATAACAAAGAAAAAGGAAAAGAACGTATTTGTACAAAAATATTTATAGAAGTTCTTTTTGTGGTGGCAAAGTAATGGAAATTGAGAGGAAGCCAATTAATTGGGAAATGACTAAACAAGCTGTGGTATGTGATTGCGATGATTTCTATAGTACTATAAGACTTGACCAGCAGAATGGTTTCAGAAAAACCTGGAAAAACTTGTATGCAAGGTGAAGTGAGCAGAACCAGGAGACTATTACACAAAGTAACAGCAATATGGTATGATGATCAACTATGAATGATTTAGCTGTTCTCAGCAATACAATGATCCAAGACAGCTCTAAAGGATTTATGATGAAAAATGCTTTCCACCTCCAGAGAAAGTACTGATGGAGTCTGAAGCATAATTTTTTCACTTTCTTCATTTTTCTTGGCTTTTTTTTTTTGCCACATAGCTAATATGGAAATAGGTTTTGCATGACTTCATATGTGTAATTGAAATCATATTTCTTCTTTTACAATGGGTGGAGGAGGGACAGGAGGAAGAGAGAATTTGAAACACAAAATTTAAAAAAAAAATGCTAAAAACAAATAAATAATAACAAAGGGAAAAATATTTCTCAACACATTTTAATTTGATTCAGGCCGTACTCAGAATGTGGCCCAACCAATGTGCTTGACACTTCTGTCCTAGAATATCAATATTTGGAGGGAAATAGATCGAAATAATTCTATTCTAGTACTCCCTCTTTGAAGAAATCAAAGAGTTCAGCCTTGTAACCTCTTCTGCTCATTTCAAGGAAGAAATCAAAGTTCCCTTTAAGAGGGTTGAAGATTCCTCAGATATCTATCAAAGAATCCCCAGGAGATGCATTTAGAGAAATCAAGGTCCATATATACATAACTTATACGGACAATACACACCCTATATATGTGTATAGACATGTATGTCTATACACATATATATTCATTCATTCATTAGTTTGCTTGTTTGTATGTGTACATACTGTTTTCCATGATAAAATGTAAGCTACTAGAGAAAAAGAATGATTTCCTTTCTATTTTTGTATCTTTAGCACTCAGTTCATTATCCTATATGTAATAAATGCTTAATAAATGCTCATTGTCACTCATACTCTTCTCCTTCTCTCTCATAGATTTTATCAGAAAATATGGAGCATAGCTATCTGTGTTGGTATTTTCACCTATTAGACCATAAGTTCCCTGAGGGCACTGACTGTGTTTTATCTAAATTTTGTATCTTTCCAGCACCAAGTATAGTTATTTTAAAGGGAACACACTGCATACCACAATAAATTCCAAATGAATAAATGATACAACTAGAAAAAGTCACACCATAAAAAACAGAAGCTATACTTTTAAAACTATAGAAAGAAGAATTCACAACCAGACATGGAGATAGACATTATAAAAAACAGAAATAAACAATCATTTAAAAACATTTTATTCTTAATTTAAACACAAAAAAAATGAGCATTCATGAATTCACAGCAGAACACAAAAAGAGGATTACATATGAAATCACTGATCTTGATTATATAAAATTGAAAAGTTTTGGCAAAGACAAAAATCAATGCAGTTAGGATTGGAATAAAAAAATCCCAGGTCAGGAAAAAGGTTTTACATTAATCATTCGACATCCAGAACCTATGGGGAATTGACATAAATCTGTAAGTTAGAAGTGAGTTGCCAACAGGCATCAGGGAAGTGAGTTTCTATAATGACAATTCCCTACACCTACATCAAAAATGAAATCACTGGTGTAGACAGCTCCCCCAAATGTGCAAAGCACTGTGCAAAGCCTGGGGGATCCAAAGGTCAAACAGGATAGGCCCCTTAGAAACAGCAGAACTTTCAAGAGTAGTTGCTCAATTTGGAATTATGCCTAAAGGGCAAAAAACTGCATATACATTGATCCAGCAATACCACTATTAGGTCTGTATCCCAAAAGATACAGAAGAAAAAGACAAAAAGGAAAAGAACCTATATGTACAAAAACATTTATAGCCGCTCTTTTGTGGGGACAAAGAATTGGAAATTGAAGGAAAGCCCATCAACTGGTGAATGACTGAACAAGTTGTGGTATATGAATGTAATAGAATACTATTGTATAAGAAATGATGAGCAGATCAAGGAGATGCCCATATCAAGGGGATGCCCATCAACTGGGGAACGGCTGAATAAATTATGGTATGTGAATGTAATGAAATAATACTGTGCCATAAGAAATGATGAACAAGAAGACTTCAGAGAGTCCCGGAAAGACTTATATGATCTGATACTGAGCAAAAGGAGCAGAACCTGGAGAACTTTGTACACAGCAACGACCACAATGTGCGAGAGTTTTTTCTGGTAGACTTGGATCTTCACAGCAACTATGGAATTCAGTCGCAGAATGTAGCAGATCATTTGTGTGTGTGTGTGTGTGTGTGTGTGAGTTATGTTTGTTATATGATTTCTCCCATTTATTTTAGTTCGTCTACACAGCATGACTATAATGAAAATGTATTCAATAGGCATGTACATGTAGATCCTATATAGAATTATATGTCGTCTTGGGGAGGGAGGGAGGTAATGGAGGGTAAGTAGGGGGAAAAAAATCTAAGTTTTATGGTAGTGATTGTAGAACATTAAAAATAAATAAAATGATTATATTTAAAAAAAAAAAAGAAATTACAAGCAGGTGTGTATCAGTAAGCATCCCAACATACACAGGGGGGACTGCTATCATAACTGGTATTTTAGATCTGCTTTCATAAAACTAAAGGCAACTTTTGAGGGGTTAACAATCACTTTAATCAAGCATATGTATCATTCCTTTAACCAAGCATATATATCATTCACCTAGTCCAGGGGAGTGAACACCTGGAACTTCAAAGAAAATATAGAGAAATTAAAAGTCAACAGACATGGCTTCCTCTGCCTGACCATAATTCAACAGACAAGTACAGTTGTCTGACCATAGTTGCCAGAGAAGGAAGCACAATATCTAGGTTCTCAAAAATGGGAGGGCTCCTTAGCAGCTTCCCAGAGTCCTCATCTGGCTCTCAAACCTTCTTGCAAAAACTAAACCCCCAAGTAAAACCTCATCCTTAGAATATTTATACTCTTTAGAGCCAGCGATAACCCTCTGACCCAGTGCCTCAATAGAAAAAACAAAAGGTACTTGGGACCCCCCTACAAAACAACTCCCCTAATCAATGATGGCAGACCCATCAATGGGTGGGAAAGATCTTCTTTAATCACATTATTCAATCAGAGGCACTTTTAGTAAAAAAAAAAAAAAAAAAAAAAAAAAAAAAAAGACAGCAATAGATCCTAATTTGATTTCCATCACAAAGTGAACTTCAGAAAAACCTGGAAAGACCTATATGAACTCATGCTGAGTGAAGTGAGCAGAACCAGAACATGCGTACAGTAATAGCAACATTGTGACCAACTTTGATAGACTTACCTCTTGTCAGCAATACGGTGATCCAAGATAATTCCAAAAGATTCATGATGGAAAATATTATCCACATCCAGAGAAAGAAATATGGAGTTTGAATGTGGATCAAAGCATACAATTTCACTTTTTCTTTTTGTTCTGTTTCTTCTTTCACAACATGATTAATGTGGAAATATGTTTAACATGATTGCACATGTATAACCTGTATGAAATTGCTTGCTGTCTTGGGGAAGGAAGAAGGGAGAAAAATGTAGAATTCAAAATCTTATGTAATTGGAAAAAATGAAATACTATTTACACACACTCAGAAAAAGTAGTTGCTCAGGCAACATTATTTAATGCAAATTTAACAGAATGTACCAGAACCAGAGTAAAGTGTAATTGGGAAATGTTTAACAAAGTAAATAAAAATATAATACAACGTGAATGATGTTCATTTGTGGTTTTCTAAATCAATTTGCACCCATAGGAATCTGTTTCTCCATTTCTATTTGAGTTTGACACCACTGGTATAGGGGAAAGAACACTGGATATAAAATCAGAAGGCCTGTGTTGGAACTCTGACTCTGACATCTCCTATCTATGTGATTATGTACAAGTTATTTAACCTCTCTGAACCTCAGGATTGTCATCCTGAAAATGGAAATAAAAATACTCATCCCATGGGAACAAGGACTGCTGTGCCCAATTCTGGTGCCTACAAGTGGGTGTTATTTCAATTTTGTTAAAAATGAGGATTGTTCTTCAGAAGAAAAGGATTTGTGCCAAAATTTGGAGGAAACACTGCAATTGACATATCTGATATGGAAAGAGAAGCCTCAGGTCATAAAGGAATGTCAGGTATGTGAGATTTTCACTGACAGAAATGTTTTAGAGAATGAAGATACTGACAAAGCCAGAAGTATGCTTGAATGTGAAAATGAGAGCCAAATGGTTTAAATGAAACATTTAACAAATTAAATTCCTTCTAAAGGGAAACTTGAAGGTGAAGAATGCTTTTGTGGTGATTTATAATAATTCACATTTACATAGCACTTTAGGATCTGTGTCCTGTCAGGATTTCATTTAACTCACTATATCCATTTTACAGATGAAGAAACAGTCACAAAGAGTCATGTGACTTGCTTAATATCACACAGTTAATATGTATTGGAGAGGACAATTGAACCTGATCTTTCTGCCTCTGAGTTCAGCATTTTCTTTACTAAGCCATACTGCCTCCCAATACAATCATGTCAAATATTGTGTGACCAGCAACCAAGATTTTAAAATTTGTCCTGATCTTTTCAGGGAACTTGGGAGGGGGAGAATTAGAACAAAAGTTCACATGTCTATATTTTACAAAGCACTTTCTATACATTATCTTATCATCAGATTAGCCCTCTGAGGTCAGTAGTATTATCAGCCCCATTTTTGTATATAAGGAAACTGAAATTCAGAGTCTTGCCCAGAGCTAGCACATTTGCTTGCCCAAGTAGAAGAAAGCAAATATGTCCAAATCATTGATGAAGACAATGCTCCAAGTCTCCCAACAGAGGCAGGCAATCGATCTGTGGGCCAGCACTATGGGAGGGTGTGTGTGTGGGGGCCATGTTGTAGTCCTAAGAAAGGCACCAGCTTCTTGTTCCCACATTGAAATTCCCTGTAGCCAGCTGAAAAAAAAGCAGTTAATCAGGCTTCCGGATTGGTTTTTCCCAAACTGGTTCTTATACAGCAAAGCTGACTGAACAGAGAGATGGATAGCAAGAAAGTTTTTTGGCACAGAAGCGTTGCTCCAGAAGGGGAGAGTTTTGGTTACCTGGAGGTCTTTTCCATGCATTCTGTATTTTTGTACCCCCAAGTTGCCAGTGTCCCTAGGGAAAATCTCATGCATTGATCTGTCCTGCAAATCTACTGCTGCTGATCTTCCGGCTCACCATCCTGGAGGAAGGGCAGGGCAGGTGCAATGCTATATCATAGGGTCATTAACAGCGGACTGCACCTTTGATTTTCTCTGTGTCCCTCCTGGATCCTTGCAAGTTGGTCTGTCTCCGAAGTCATGGGACATTTCTAGTCAGAGTTTGCAGGATCCTGACTCAGTGGTCATTCTGCGTTCTGAACTGATCCCACAAGGTCAAACAGTTCATCAGACATTTCATAAATAACCCCTAAAAGATCATTTGGGATACACAAGGAGAAAACTGTGGTTCTACAAATGCCTCCTTCACCATGAGTTCTTTGGCTCAGTGAACTATCTGTGAACATTTGAAGCAAAACCAATAAATGTCCTCATAAATCATAAAAAGGGACTCCAAACAACTTTAAGCTATTTCTAAAAAATCAAATCAAACCTCAAAGGATAAAAACTGCCCCCACTGAGGATACCCAAAAATACATGCTATGTCTCTGAAGGCAATTTTTTTTTTAAGGAAATCCAGAAAAAAAAATGACTTGAGCAATGGCAACATTGCTAGAATAAGTATACAGACTCCCAGGGTAACAACTTTGAAGGGTACAAGTTTGATTTTGCAGTGTATGTTCTGGCATGTTTGTTTAAAACCAAAAACCTCAGTCTAATTCACTTACAATCACGGCTCAGGCTTCTAGGTGTCTCCCAGAATGCCTAACAAGGGGCTGCTTATGATTATGTGTGGTTATATTAGTAGGAGAAATTCTAGTGTGGAAACTCCCTCTGCCCATCTAAAGCAGATTGGCAACTCATCTATAACCTCTAGTCTAAGAGAGCTTAATGCCTGACCATGGTCACACAGGCAGGATGTATCTGAGGCAGAGCTTAAAACCAGTTCTTCCTGTCTCAAAGTCTGGCCTCCTATCCACTTCACCATAACTGCCTGTCAAGCATTTTAATCTTTGTTGAATGGATGGATTCATAACCAGCTTTGGAATACAGCCAACTATAACCTACTATCTCACCAACTGTGTCCCCTGTCTTCAGCTCCTCTCAACTCATTCCTGTTTTTCTTACTCCTTCCCTGTCCCCTTCAATTCCATTAACAATAAATAGGCCAGAGCCCTGCCTAAGCATAGTAACAGAGGAAGACTGGCTAATCTAACTGCGACTAGTCAAAATTTGACTAGTAGGTAAATAACACATTGAATGTTACAGAGTGAATGTTGGCCTTATAACTGGGCAGTTTTCTTAGCATTGTGACAAAACCAGATAACCATAATACCCAACGATCTCCACAATACTTTCTTATGGTTACAGAGTACTTCACATATGCTTTCTCAGTTCATTCTAACACCAGCAGTTTGAGGTGTAAGGATTATCATCCTTGTTTTTATAGATGAGGAAACTATGGCTCATAAAGATTAATTGACTCACTCAAGGTCATCCAACTAGTCTTGGTGGAAAAGAAACTCAAACCTATGTCTTCTGAGTCTAAGCCCAATGCCACAGCTACTTCCCATGGCCCCTTAAAGGGGAGGAAAGCTCATCTATCATGGCTCTCCTCCTCTCAAGAGGTCAGAGCTTTTTCTGTTGCCTTCTTTCCAGACTAAAGCCTATGGTGGTCCAGTCATGAATATTCATTTGCCTACACCAAGACCAATGGTTCCATTTTCATCTTTAATAGAAGCCAGCGAGTTTCAGTTACCAAAATGACTAGGCACCATCCCCTGTAAAGGAACATGAGATGAACTTGGAAAGAATCTCCCATTGTAGCTCAGGTGACAAAGAGGCACCAACCCTATGCTTAATGAAGGGAGGAAGGAGCCCAGAGCATCAAAATCCTTGCACGGTGCACAGTCTCTGCTACAATAACATGTTAACGACTGTCATTCCAAAATTGCCTCTCTTTTCAGTCTTTTCATCCTCCATAGAGGAAAGAGAAGAGTTAAGAAAATGGAGAGCAGAGCACTCTGTCTAGCCTCTGGTCTATGCTGTGTGACCCTAGCTCACATTTAACCTCTTAGTCTCAGGTTAAACAGGTATCGTTGACTTCCTGCTCACCTTGCCAAGGTGTCACATAAACCAGCTCATGTTTAGGAAGGAACTCTACCTTTATGCGCAACTTTAGCTCACCAGTGCTCTCTGCAGCCAGGGAGAAGCTGGATAACTGAAAGACACAGTTCGCCCAAAACCTCCATTTTGGCCAAGAGCTTTGACCCCTATCCCCAGCAAACTTTTCACCAGAATCATTGCTAAGAAAGCTCCAGGCCTAGAAGGATCAATTCTCCACTCCAGCCACCATCTTGCCCCAGCCTCTCCTCTGGCTGATGAGCAAAGGAGTAGCCAAAAGGCAGAGAGTGAGAGGGTGGATGGAATAAGGATTTACCTAGCAAAAACTTACCACGTGCCAGGCGCTATGCTAAGTGCTTCACATATTATCACATTTGATCATCACAATAGCCTAGAGACACAGGTGCTATTACAGTGCTCATCTTAAGCTGAGGAAACCAAAGCAGACAGAGACTGTGATCTGTTCAAAGGCACATAGCTAGTAGAGGCCTGAAGCCAAATCTAAATTCAGGTCCTCCCAACTCCAGGCCCAGCTGTTTCTATGGAGGGAGGACAGGGCAATGCCAAGTGGCTTGAGGAATCTATATCCTGACCAGTTAGCTTGTGCATTAAGTGTAGATTCAGCATAGTCTCTGAGGAATAGGAAGGACAGTTTGGTTGGACCTTAGATTAGGGCTTCTTAAACTTCTTCATCTTAAGACCCCATTTCGCATTAGCAGTGCGTGGCCTGAGGGCATGCTCAGTGCAAAATGTGCATGCTTTGTGTTCAGAACTAAGGCTGCAGTGAAGTTGCATGATGCCACATGGGCAAGCACTGCCAGAAACACTTTGGATTCATTACTCACTTAATTTTTAATTAATTTTTGATCAATTGAACATTCAGAAACCTTTTACTGTTGCCAAATTTTTCAAGACCCCAGATCCATAATTTAAGAAGCATTGCCTTAGATTGCCTCAGAGGGAAGAACAGGGATACTTCTGGAGGCTGAAAAGTAAAGATGGAACTAAGCTGTGAAAAACTTGAAATGCTAAACACAAGTTTACATTTGATCTTTCTGGTCATAGAGACTCACTGGAGTCCATCAAGTCTAGGGGTTACTAATCAGATTTTTGCTTTAGGAAAATCATTTTGGTAGCTAAGTCGAAGGTAGTTTGAAGTCAGAAGAGACTTAGAGGAAGGAGGCCAATAAGAAACTACTACAATGATTCAGATAAGAAGCTATTAGGTGAACTGCTGGTGGAGTAGTGAACTGATCCAACCATTCTGGAGAGCAATTTGGAGCTATGACCAAAAGGCTATAAAACCATGCATACCTGTGATTCTGAAATACCACTTCTAGGTCTTATCCTAAGGAGATCAAAGAAAAAGGTAAAGGACAGAAAAGGTAAATATACAAAAATATTTAAAGAAGCTCTTTTTGTAGTGGCAAAGAATTAGATATCAAAGGGATGCTCATTAATTAGGGAATGGCTAAACAAGTTATAGCATATGATGGTAATGGAGTATTATTGTGCTATAAGAAATGAAGGGGTTGATTTCAGAAAAACACAACAGGACCTATATAAACTGATGCAAAGTGAAGTGAGAAGAATCAGAAGATCATTATACATATTGACAACAATGTTGCCATGATGATCTACTGTGGGAGGCTTGGCTACAATAATGAATCGTGTTTCCGTAGTGCCTGACTCTTCATGACCTCATAGGTTGGGTTTTCTTGGCAAAGATGCTGGAGAAGTTTGCCCTTTCCATCTCCAGCGTGTCCCCATTTTACCGATGAGGAAATGAGGCAAATAGGAGTTAAGTGACTTGCCCAGAGTCACCCAGCTACTAAATGTCTGAGACTGGATTTGATCTCAGGTCTTCCTGATCACAAGCTCTATCTATTGCACCACCTAGAGGTCCTTACTCTGATCCATCCAATGTTCCAAAACAATTCCAAAGGAATCATGATGAAAAGACGCTGTCCAGCTCCGGAGAGATTAAAGTATAATTTCCTCACTTTATTCTTCTTTAGAATTATATAACTAGTATGGAAATATGCTTTGCAAAATTTCACATTGATATCATATTGTTTGCCTTCTCAGTGAGTGTTGATGGGGTAGGAGGAAGGGAGAGAATTTGGAACTCAAAATTTAAAAAGAAAAGAATATTAAAAATTAATAAATAATAAGTTGAAATGTTAAAAACGATTAGGAATATGGTAGTAGAGAACAGGAAGAAAGAAAATATATTTTTAGACATGGACACTGCATAGATTCATTTTGCTTGGCTGTGCTTATTTTTTATAAGAATTTTTTTTGTTCAATGTTTTAAATTGATAGACAAAAATTTGAGGGGAGGGGTAGCAATAGTGATGCCGAAAAAAGAGGGTCACTGGGATATTTTAAATGCACAGAAAAGAACAGAAGGAAGTTCGTAAGGAAGCACAAACAAATAGGAAAGGTTTTAAAGAACTATGTATAATTTTTTATAATTATTAAAAGCGAGTTGTATGAAATAGAGATTTGTGGTCTCATATAAAATCCTCATGGTATTCAGCTAGGTATAAGGGAATCCCCCAGACCCATTTTGAGGGTGTTTAAGTTCAGAATAAAATCAATTACATTTAACAAAAAAGAATGATGGTGATATTGATGGCACTTCTTTGCCCATGGACAGCTAGGGGGTACAGAGGATAGGGCCCTGAGCCTGGAGTCAGGAAGATCTGAGCTCACATCTGGCCCCAGATACTTATCCTCAGACATTTATTAGCTGTATGTTCTTGGGTAAGTAAGTTATCGGATCTCTTTCTTCCTGTTTCCTCAAATGTAAAATGAGGATAAGAACAGCACTGGCCTCCCAAGATTGTTGTGAGAATCAAATAAGATAATATTTGTAATGCATGCTGCCATAATAATATGTGCTTAATTAATGCTTATTCCCTCCTCCCCCCTTTCATGGAGATGTGGCAATAAGATGGGCATAGGGCAGCCATTACCCCAACCCCCACCTAGTGGCTCACCCCAGGTCTTGCTTTATTCTTCATCACAAAGGAAAGTTACAAAAAGGGCCAAGGGAGAGGCATAGCGATCATTTTTACCCAAATTCAGTTCTAGCTCATTAACTCCTGATTCAGCAGTCCTTCCAGCTTCTGAGTCAACTAGCAGACTCAGATGTCACCACACAGCATCCCCCAGGCCTCTACCCAATCATTCATGGCCAGAAGTAAGCTCGCTGGGCCTCCACATGTTGGATTGGAACCAGATAGGGAATATTGCACATGTTCCGTATAATCTAACAAATCTATCACACTTTAAGGCCCAGGCCCTCATTGGCCAGTCCTCAAAGGATGGGTTATGGGTAGGGAATGGAAGGAGGGTGTTTTCACAAATGAATGTGATGCATGTGTAATTAATATCATATGACTTGCCTTCTCAGTGGGTGGAGAGGGGTAGGAAAGAATTTGGAGATCAAAATTGTAAAAGATGAATGTTAAGGTTTCTTTTAATATAATATAATTTAATATAAATTAATATTTTTAATAGATCAGGGAAATATTTAACAAAATAAATAAAAATTTAATAAATAAATGAATGTGATGAAAAAGTGTATCAAAAGATTGAAATGTAAAAGAAAAGAAATGAAACAATGCTCCTATATTGATGGTAGATTTGCAAATTTGTCAAATCTTTTAGGGTAACCCTCTGACCCTACAAGTAAAAGTTATAACAGTCATCATAGCTTAGCTTTGACATGGCTTAGCACAATAGAAACAGCACTGGATTGGACTCAAAGGACAAGGGTCCAGCTCTTCAACATGCTGAATGTGTGATATTAGGCAAGTCATTTAACATTGCAATGTTGAAGAGAGAGAGGTAGGAGAACTGGTTCAAATTTGAAAGAATTCACTTAGACCTTCTCTGTAGCCAAAGAGAGCTTTATTGACACAAAAGCACATGAACCTGAAGTTTAGCAAGGCCAAACTTATTATATAGGATGATTTTAGGGTTTGTTTTTGGGGGTTGAAGATCTAGGGTGAGTCTTGCAAGATAAAGACACCAAATGAGGATGATAAGGGAAACTTTATGACCCAGGATGGGAGGAGACAAGGAATCTTATGGTCCAGGATGGGGGCAAGTTTTATGGTGTTTTAAGATTAGGGGGATAGACTTTAGGGTACTTTCAGGTTAGAAAATAAAAACCAGGGGTTTCCCAAAGTCAGTCTTTAATATTATTTTTAACTTCTAGGGCACTGTTTGTTATCCACATCAACTAGACCTCAGTTTCCTCATCTGTAAAGTGAGGGGGATGGACCTGATGCCCTGTAAGTTTCCTTTCAGCTCTAAATCTATGATCAGTGAGCTAATAATTCCATTGTTGGAAATATTCCCTGAAAGTATTGTCAAAAACAACAACTGGAAACTATCTGTTCTAAGATTTTCTTAGCAGTATTATATGTAATTTGAAAAAAATATGAAAAATTAATATCCAATAGTCAATGTCCAACAATAAGTGAATAGTTAAATAAATTGTGTAAAGGAGTATGAGCAAGTAAGACTACAAAGTTTGAGGAATATAAAAAACCTGGAGAGATTTATTGAACTAATGTAAGAATGAAAAAAAGGTAACATCATAAATACTACTGTTATCATATAGAACAGGAAAAATAAATGAGAATAAAGGGACAAAGAAGCCCAGTAGGTACTTAAAGGAAAATGACTGGAAAGTTACTATGATACTTTATGTACAGAAATTAAATGTAAATATAAATAGATACTAAGCAAGTTTCCATTTCCATAACTTCTCTTCCCTCACTAGACTAAGCTTCTTGAGGGTAGGGACTGTCTCTCTTTTTCCTGTTTGTATTTCTGGTGTTTTTCACTGTGCCAGGCACCTTGTAAAGGCTTAATAAATGTGTTGTACTATGTTGTAGTAGGTTGTATTGATGGTCAATGTCATCAATTTTTAATTTAATTTAACATTGAATTTTAAAAGTTTTTAAACAACTAAGTCTATTCCAAAGATCCTTTGCTCTGAGAAGCAGATGTCTGATACAGAAGGAAAATAACTCTCACTACATTCTTACCAAAGGTAAAGAAGGTGAAAGGGGAAGGGTGAAAGATCTGGAAGGGTCGCTGATGAGTAATACAGTAGGAAATGTCCTGTGGGCATCTATAACCAGGACTTTTGGTCATGTTTGACGAATGTTGCTTGTATAACAGCAAGTGGACATATTGTATCTATGTTGACATTTTAGCTCACAACCTAATGAAAAGAATTTTTAAGATCTGATTAGCCCCAGGATAAAGCAATAAATGAAGACAATATTGGTCAGCTAGGTTCAAAAATTTGAGGTTGCCAGCAGCCTCTACTAGGGATAGTAGCCTGTAATAAAGATATCCTGCCTCCCAAAGAGAAATTTAGTGGTGATTGGCAAGTAACCTCAGGCTAGGGAGAATAAAGAATTATGGGATAAAATACAAATATGAGAACTTAAGTATAGCAGTTGTGTGTCTTTTGTCCATGTAGGTTATATGTATCCACATAGGTTTGTCTAGAGGTGACTTTCAAAGAGGTATAAATAAGACATCTCTAGAATCTTCTCCGTCTGCTTTTCTCCAAGGAATACTTTGATTCCTACCAGGAAATAAGGCAGGAGTTTGGCTTCAGAAGCTGGCCACTCTGTTCTCCTTAGAACAATGAGTACCTGGTTAGAATTGTATCTGCCTCCCCAGGTATTATTAGGCTTTGCTGTTGTTCAGTCTTTTTTCAGTCATTCTAACTCTTTGTGACACCATTTGGAGTTTTCTTGGCGAACTCATTTTACAAATGAAAAAACTGAGGCAAACAGGGTTAAATGATTTGCCCAGGTTACACAGCAAGTAAGTATCTGAGGCTGGATTTGAACACAGGAAGATGAGTCCTGATTCTAGGCTCAGTACTTTATCCACGGATCCACTTAGCTGCCCATTATTAGTCTGGGGGGAGGGGATTGTTTTAAGGGTCAAGCTGAGCTCCTATTTATTATCCTATAGAAAGCGAATAACCTAAGCTATATATCCATGACTCCCTTCTTTCCTCCCAGATATAACTCCCTTCCCAGCAAATGCCAAATCCACAATGAACACGTATAGTAAATAAATCTATTTGTCCAAGTTAATAGCAAACAGAAAACAGACAGGTTATACAGATGAGAACACTACACAATAAATAGAATGAATGAGCTCTTCTACTGGGAGCAAGATATCTGAGTTTAACCAAGAGAGAGTCCCAGATCTCATCCAAGGAGAAATTTCCTGGTCTTGAATATAGCAGGTTAGGGACAAGAACATGCTTGAGGGAGAAGGTCCTCTACATGTTGGCTTATTTCCGGAAACATTGTCTCCTTTCAGGGACCTTTACCTAAAGAGAATCTAGAAATACATGTCTTCGTAGAAACTCGAAGCCAAAAGACTAGGATCTCTTTTCTTCCAATCTCTTGCCCCTCACAGAAGACTGGGTAATCAGTCTCTCCTAACAACAAATTTTATGTAAATGAACTTTGAGTCATGAGTTCCATAAACATTTAAAAATTTATAAATGAGGAAAGTTTGAGATTTCTTAAGTCCAAATAATCACCTTCTTTAACATGCTGGGCTCATGGAAAGTCTTGCTGTCCTCTGTGCTTACACAACCAAAGAGTACTTTATCATTTCTGAGAGCCACATTTTTAGAGGGACATTGACAGACCTGAGCACATTCAGATGTGAAGTCAATTAGAGTAATGAAGTGTCCTGAAATTATGTGACTGATAAAAATGTTTGAAGGAACTGGGTGGTTTCCTTCACAAGGAGAGAGATGACTAAGAGGAAACATGGTCAATTTCACAGAAGACCTTCAATACATGTATCTTTTAGGATCATAGAAGCATATATTTTGAGCAGAAAGGGATATTGAAGGTCATTCAAGTTCAACCCCTCTCATTATACAGACAAGCCTGTTAGTCAACAAACTTCTATTAGGGAGGCAAATGGCAAAGCTTCAAAGGGTATATGGTTCTCATTCAAAGCCCTTTGTAACCAGGTCCCCTCCTATTTTTCCAATCTTTTTATACATTACTCTCCTACCATATACCCACTTCCTTCAAACATTCTTATCTGTCACATAATTTCAGGACACTTCATTATTGAGGCATGAAGTAATGAAAGTCTGTACCAGAGTGACCATAGTGTTAGAGAGAAGGGAGTGCATATGAGAGATAGTAGGAAGGGAGAATCGACAGGACTCATATAGCCTTGGGGTCAAAATATTCCCCCAGACACTCTCTCCTCTATGTTTTCATGACACTTTTCTCTCCTGGTTTTCCACCTACTCTATATGTGTTTAATTATATCATGAGAAAGGAATTTTCTTAATTGAATAAGTTATAAGTACAATAAGATCAGAGAGTTGACAAAGTGTCAATTGAAATAATGACCCAGGGTATCTGTGTTTTCTTTACCATTAACAGGCCATAACATAGTATATGTCCACAAAATATTAAAATACAGAAAAGTCCCACTATTCAAGATAGTGTCTTCAGTTAAGGGTCTCATAAAGAAGTCTAAGTCAGTCCCATCTGGCCTTGTTGACATAGGAAGAGATATTCTCTGAGTTTACTAAGAGAACAAAAAGGCTGTTAGTCTAGGCTCTTCTTCCAGTTGATTAGTTCAGGCACTTAAAAATAATTTTAAGTGATTATCACATCCAAACCCCATTGTCTCCTTTGAGTTTCAACCATCCATCACCATTTGTCTATTGGTCATTTCAAATGGGAGGCCCTCAAATTCAACAATTTCAAAGTGAACCCATTGTCTCTCCCTCTAAGCATTCCTCAGGCAACTAGGTGGTGCAGTGGATAAAATACTAGGTCTAGAGTCAGGAAGACTCTTCTTCCTGAGTTCAGATCTGGTCCCAGACACTTACTAGCTGTGTGACCCTGAGCAAAGTCACTTAACCTTCTTTGCCTCAGTTTCCTCATCTATAAAATGATCTGGCAAAGGAAATGGCAAACCATTGCAGTATCTTCTGTCAAGAAAACCCCAAATGGGGTCAGGAAGAGTCAGACACACCTGAATGACAAAAGTTCAATTATACAGTGTGTAAGGTCATGGAATCATGGAGCTGGAAGGGACCTTAGAGGTCATCTGGTCCAATCCATAGTCTTTGAATCTAATTCATGTTTCCTTTCAATGATCGATGGATGTTACTCATTAAATAATTTGTAAATTACTATCTTCCAGATTAGGAGCTAAGAGTATTTTCTTTTAATATTCACATAACATCAGGTAACACAGATATAATAACTGAAAAATCTGCTTCTTCTGCAATCCGTGCATACACTGGGGCTCCTAGACCACATTCCAGTGACAGATGCTCAGGGTTCAGTAGAGAATTCTAACTTGATTTTCAAAATCCTTTTTGAGCTCTTCCATGGCCTGAGCCCATTGGATATCTATTTCAGATGTTTGGGATACAGAGGCCTTGACTCCTATGTCTTTACCTGATGGTAAGCATTGGTCTTCTTC
>CM053771.1:283457113-283571228 GCA_028658325.1 Potorous gilbertii
AGAGGGCAGATTGGTGATAGGGGAAATTAGAATGCTCAGTGTACTGGGGTGGGGGGAGGCGACAAATGGGGAGAAAATTTTGGAACCCAAAATTTTGTGAAAATGAATGTAAAAATAAAATTAAAAAAAAATTCTTAGCACTGTGCCTCTCCCACAGCAGGTACTTAAGAAATACTTGTTTTCTTCCTAGTATTGGTGAGATAAGCAAGAGGCATAGAGCAAGTAGATGCTTTCTTTTTAGACATGGGAACATGTGCTTTTATCCTAGCAGGCTAAGAATATAAAGGAAGTAGATTAAGAAATAAATTGCAAAATTCCCCACCATTTTCAGAAGAGGGGAGGGGAGAGAGAAAATTTGAAAGTCAAAGTCTTGTAAAAGCAAATGCTCAAAATTTGTCTTGACATGTAATTTGGGGAAAGTAAAATACTATTTTTAAAAAAGAAATAAAGCACAAACTCTAAAAAAAAAAAAGATAACAGAAGATGAAAATGGTGAATGGCAAAAGGGTTTGGGAAGATGGGTATTTTACTGCATTAAGTACTGAAGATATAAAAAGAATCAAAAGACAGACCCTGACCTTAAGGACCTTACAATTTAGTGGAAGAAACAACATACAATCAAATTCATACAAATCAAGCTACATACAGGATAAAGAGGAAATAATTTACAGAGGGGAAGCACTGGAATTAAAAGGGATTGGAGCAATCTTCCTGCAGAACATGAGATTTTAGTTGGGACTTAAAGGAAGTCAGGGAGTTCGGAGTAGAGAAGGTAACGTGTTCCAGGCACAGAGAATATACAGAGAAAATGCCTGGAGCTGAGAGACAGGAGTTATTCGTGGAACAGCCAGAAAACCAGTATCACTGGATCAGAGTATATGTCAGGGAGTAAGGTGTAAGAAAACTTTAAATGTAGGAGGGGGTTAGATTATGAAGGGCTTTGAATGCCAAACAGAACATTTTTTATTTGATCCTGGAAGCAAAAGGGAGCCACTGGAATGTACTGAGTAGCAGGATGAGGTAAGACACGTTTTAAGAAAATCATTTTAGTGGCTGAATGAAGAATGGATTGGAGTGAGTAAAGACTTGAGGCAAGCAGAACCACAAGGAAGTTATCATCATAGTCCAGATGTAGGTAATGAGAATTTATACTAGAGTGGGGCTGGTATTAAAAAGAAGAAGGCATATTTGAGAGATGCTGCAAAGGTGAAATCCATCAGATTGGAGATTAGGGGTGAGAGACTTCAAAGAAACCAGGATAACTACTAAGTTCTAAGTCTGAGGATCAGGAGAATGGTGCTGCCCTTGATAGTAAAAGGGAAGGGAGGAGGTGGGGGAAAGTTCAAGAAGAAAGACAAAGAGTTCTGTTTTGGGCATATTGAGTTTAAGATGTCTACTGGACATCCAATTTGAGATATCTGAAAGAAGGTTGGACATGTGAGATTGGAGGCTGACAGAAAAGTTGGGGCAGGATAAGTAGGTTTGAGAATCATCAGTATAAAGATGGTAATTAGAGAGAGAGTTAAAGAGATCAACAAATGAAGTAGAACAGAAGGGGAACAGAAAATGTTTCAGGCCAAAATCCTAAGGGACACCTATGGTTAGAGGGTATGATCTGCAAAGAGATCCAGTAAAGGAGACAGAGAAAAGTGGTCAGACTGGTAGAAGGAGACGGAGGAGAAAGTGATGTCCTGAAAACCTAGAAAGAAGAGGGTATCAAGGAATAGAAAGTAATCAACAGTGTCAAAGGTTGTAGAGAAGTCAAGGAAAATAAGGCTTGAGAAAAGGTCATTGGATATGGCAACTAAGATTAGTTAATCACTATGATTAGTGACTTTGGAGAGAGTAGTTTTGGTGGAATGATAAGGCTGGAAGCCAGATTATAAAGTGGTTAAGAAGAAAGTGAAAGAAAGTAGAGGCACCAATCATAGATAGCCTTTTTCAGAAGGTCAGCTACAAAAGGCAGAAGAGAAATAGGATGATAGTTAGCAGAGATCGAAGGATCAAATGAGGGCTTTTTTCAGGATTGGGGAGATAGGAATATGATTGTAGGCAGTAGGAAATGAACTAGTAGAAAAGAAGAGACTGAAAATAAGTGAAAAAAGTGGGAGTGGCCAAGGAAGCAATCTAATGGAGGTGGTGGGATGGAGTGGGATTGCTTTAACAGGTAAATGTGTTAGCCTTGGTAAGAAGTTGGGCCGCTTCATCATGTGAGATAGGGGAGCAGGAGATCTGAGCAATGTGAGATGAGGAAAATGGAGAAGAAACTCATGGCAAAAGGCCTCAATTTTTTCTGTAAAATATGAGGCAAGGTTCTCAGGGGAGAGAGTGAGAGAGAGTCACAAGAAGTCTGAGGAGGGATAAAAAGGTTTTGAAGAGCCACCATGGAGAGAGTGATAGTGAGTGGATATGGAATTGCCTGTAGCAATGAGGGCTCAGTTGAGGCTGTATAACACAAATCTGCCGAGGACCTAGTCAGAAAAGCTGCATGATTTTCTTCATCTTCATTCGAGAGTCACTGGGTAAAAGTGAAGGCAGTGAATGGTAGAAGCGATCCAGGGGTAAGGCTGGGCTGGGCAGAACTGGCAATAAATGTTAAGGGGGCTGAAAATTCAAGAGAAGAGAACAGTGTAATTGAAATGGTTCACGTAAGGGGCAAGACAAGGAGAAGAAGAGAGAGTGGCTAGTGCAAGGGAGATGACCTATAAGAGAAATGATGGGATCAAGGAATCTGAAGTCAAAGTGTAGATTCACTCTTTGGAGAACAAAAGTTATGGAAGAAAAGGCAGAGGGAGAAGTAAAAAGTCAAGAGATCAGATAAGGGGATTTTCAGATTTCTTCAACATTTGCGGGTGATGGTAAGGTCTAGGGTATGGTTAAGGTAGCTCATGGAAGTGAATACATTGAGAAATTGAATAGTTAGGGTATTGAGGGAAAGCCAATATGTAAAATGAACAAACTGTGAAGTGTGAATGTAATAGAATACTATTATTGACCATGAGGATTGATAAATTAAAAATAAATTCAGGTAAATTTGAAAGAATTTGAATATAAATATACATGTATAATGTTTAAAATGTATATGTACAATGTATAAATGATATAGAATTCAATGAACAGAATTAAGAAAGCAATTTACACAAATATCACTAAAAGGAAAACAACAGTGAAAAATATCAGACTTAAGCAATGCAGCAACTAGTTGTGACTTCACTGAATTGTAAGTAAAACATAATTATCCTTTCTTGGCAGTGGATATGGATATTGAATGAAGCGTGAATTGCCAGACATCACTAATATGTTGATTTATTTAGCTGTATTTATTTGTGGTGAAGATTGTACTAGGGAAGGAGTCAGTTGGAAGTGATAGCAATATAAAAGGAAAATTAATAAAGTATCTTTTTAAGATTTTTCTTTCCTTTTTAAGATTTGGAGTTATCTGATACTCTCTTCTTCTTGATCCCCATATCCAGTGAGTCACCAAATCACGTCAACTGAAAGACTGATAATGTTTTTTACAAGTAACTCTTCCTTTTCACTCCCACTATCATCACCCTAGTTTAAATTCCTGTTATTTCAAACCCTTTTCATTCAAACAGCCTAAGTGAACTCAATGTCTTCAGATTCTTTCAATATATCTTGCAACACCTCTTACCGGATTAATCTTATAACATTGTTTTCATTATTTTATCCATTGGCTCAAAAACTGTCACTAGTGTCCACGAGTTCACAGAACAAAGTACGATACATAATATTCACCTTTACTTATCTTACTTATATGTTTTCTCCCTTTTGGGAGAATAAGAAGTATTTCAATTCATCAAGGTCAGTGAAGGTCTTGATACAATGCTACCCCTACAAGGAACTAAAAGGTTTAAATTAGTCTACAACCTTCTAATAATGTTTCACAAAAAGATACATAATCTCCAAATACTTACTAATGAAATGAATGAAAAATCATAGTATCTATATTCTGTTGAAGGACACGGACTCAATTCTGAATAATCAAGAGGCAAGAAACTTGGAATTTTAACTATACTTACCTTAATGCTTCTGCATAGAAAAGATATTCCTTTAGTTGATCTGCATAATGTTCCTCTTCTTCTAAAATATCATCAATAGAAGCAGCATATCTGTTTTTTAAAACATAAAAATGTATATATGTATGTACACATACAAATTCTTCTCTAGGCTAGATATCCAGCTGGATTTATTGTTGATGCTGAGATAGTTCAGGGAAAATATAGTGAGGTTGGTGACCTGCCCAACCCTCCCTCACTCAAATCAAAGCCAACTGCAAGTCATGTCATCATCTTGACGTCATGGTCTTCTTCAAGAACAAAGGACAAACACATCAGCAACAACAACATAAAAATTAAACAACTTTCTTAGAGTACAAATTATTAATGTTCTAATGCCTAAATCAAGCATCCAAATTATTTTTCTAAATTTAGTAAGGAAAAGCAATGAAACCTATTGGAAAATGATGCATTTCAGCAATACTGGGAAATGCCTACCCCTCTCAACCAAGTGTTTATATATATATGTGAATGTATATATATGTGTATGTATACATCACATGTATAATATAATATTACATATGTAATATATATAATATAAAATAAGTAGAGTCAAAATATGAAAGCATGTAGTGCTGTTTTCCGGCACTTAGCATAGAGCCTGGCACATTACAAAACGTGCTTAACAACTGCTTACTGACTGACTGATTGTCTCCTGTTATCAGGTCATTCTCATTATCACGCTATAATTTGTCTCTTTGTTCAGGCTGTTTCTCTTCTCTAGAATGAGCTCCCCACTGTTTATTCAAATCTTACCCACTCTTGAATGCTCTCTCAAGGACCTCCATCTCAAGTCTTATCTCCTTCATGAAGTTTTCTCTGACTGCTCTGTAACTTCACTGATTTCCCTACTTATAGTTTTCACCCTACAACTTAGCACAATAGTCTTATAATTGTGTGGTTGTAATTTCATATGTCTTATCTCCTAGATTTGAATTAACATTTCAAAGACAGAGACCATGTTTTACATTTCTTTGTGTCCCCTGGAATGCTTCGCACAGAACTGAGGGCAGTAGGCACCAAATAAACACTTTCTGAAATGACTAAAAAAATAGAAAAAAAAAATCAGAATTTATTTATATTTATTCCTTATTCTGCTAAAAGGAGTAGGCAACAAGAATTGCTGAAAAAAATAATTTGCAAATATAAAATTTATGTATCATTTTAAATACAGGGTATCCCAGAAGTCTGCGTGCAGTCTTAAACTTAAGTGAAAGTAAGTAAAAGAGTGGGGTTGACAGTAGTGGGCAATTGGAGGAAATGGTATGGAATGGGACTGCTTGAACAGGTAATGAGGAGTTAGGCACCCCCCAAAATTGGTACAGTCCTAAACTTAAAGTTGCACCAAGACTTTTGGGAACTTTTGAGACACCCTATAAAATGTACATTTAAAAAATGTGTACAATAGGTAGACACAAAAATATACACTGAAATTACAGGTTAGGAATTTGCAATGTTTGTTTGGAGGAATTTTTTTCTACATACAGATCAAATTCTTAGAAGTCACTGTTGAGAATAATAAAAGCTCCTACTAGCTTTAAAAAAAATTATGACTGTGGACAATAAGTTAATGTCAACAAAAAGGTTTCTGAACAACAACCAGATTGATAGCAGTGGATAGGACACAGACAGGGAAAAGGGGAGGGATAAACAAACAGTTTTAGGATAAAGATGTATGAACAGTTGCTAAGGTTGATGTTATTTAATACTTTAATAAATTATCTGGAAAATTCCACACTATGAAATTTCTAAGTATGCAAATTACATCAATTCTTCCAAGTGAAATACCAAACTGAGAGGAATACCTTTTGATTCTTTGTGGGTAATTCTTTTGTGTGTGTGAATCACACACAATTTTGTGTGTGTGAATCACAATTGTGTGTGATTCTTTAGTTTTAGTACAGGCAATTCCAAGATAATGAACACACTTAGGGAAAAAAAATAAAAATTTCCCACATAGGCTCTGAGGTATCAGTTATGTCCCAGGAAAAGGACCTTAGAGTTACTGTAGACTGTACTATAATGACAGAGCCCCAAGGTACTGGAAACAAAAAATGTTTTATACTTCTGTATGGTCATGGTGTGTCCATTTCCAGAGTACTGTGCTTAAATATGGCAACTCCACCAGAAGAAAGAGAAAGCAGAGTTAGAGAACATTAGGAAAAGCATTAATGAAATGATCAAGGGGATGGATGGGCTACTACATCAGACAAGATTAACATTTAAGTAGCTCAATTTAGAGAGAAAAAACCTGAGAGAAAATTGTATCAAAATGTGTAAAATCCACTAAGAATAATAGGGCAAAAACAGACGTGTTTATCAAAATGCAATTTGGAGGCAAAATGATACGATGGAAAGTACTAGATCTGGAATAAGGACTGCATTTGGATCCCAGCTCTACAACCACGGACAAGTCACTCTGGGCCTTAGATTCCCCATCTATCCTCATCTATATAATGAAGGGACTAGAACCCTAAAATCCTTCCACTTAAAAATTCCCTTTTGTATAAACTTGTTTAATGACTCTTAACTGTTTTCAATCACTATTTAAATATCTAACACTATTGTTTTTCTCCCTCAGGCTTAAATGAAACACTTTCCCCTACTAATTCCCTCTGAATTTCTTGGCGTTTCTCAGTTCTGGATGGTTTGCAATTTTATCAGGTGTCAATACTTCAATATATGAGCTTTTTTTCTTCTTCTTCTGCTTACAGTAACCTGAGGTCTGGGGCAAAGAATCAATTTCTGCCAGAATGAGAAAGCAGAGGAGGAAGAGGGATGTTTTTTTCTTTCCTACCCCATCTGCTCCCAACACCCAATGAGTTTTCCCAAGTTGTTCATAGCTTTTTCATTTTTTCCTTTATTCCTAACCTTATTATTTCTCTAAAAATTTCCTGATAACACTGTCTTCTTTGGACATGTCTTCAATACAATTATATTTCAAGTTCCCCTGGGCCCAGGCTGACACAAAAGTTCCTGATCTAAAATGATTGTAGGGCAGAGTAGATTATTATAAGTTTAAAAAATCTTAGATTAGAAAAAAATAAATGAAGACATGGCAGACCACATTTGAAAGACTGCTTAACTATTAAGAAGATGGTCCTTTATCTCTACTATTTCCTATCCTCAATGGAACAAAGCAGGACTACACTGATAAGGACACTTTAATCAATCTATTCTTTGCATCCATATTGAATGATTCAACAAAGAACTCCAAAACTGGGGTTAGAATTTTTTCACAGATATTTGGAAATTCTTCCAATTCACCAGGCTCAAAAGCTCCATCCATCAGAAGTTACAGTTGTTCAGGAATTGTTTTATACAGACAAATGTGCATTTGAAGTACACTTTAAAAGATGCATAATTATCAGACTACTTCACAGAACCCGTATAGAACTATGTGTACTGTCAAATACCAGCCAACACCATGGAAACCTTACACGTTACCTAATATTTTCAAAGAAAATGGGTTGCTGGAAGCTTTCAACAAATTCTTCTATTATTTAAAAATGTCATGAAAGCAATGAACTTGAGTTTGGCCAGACTTCAGAAGATAGTGAAAGACAGAAGAGGCTGGTGTGGTCATAAAGAGTCAGATGGGACTTGAACAACTGAACAACATTATTTTAAAATGCAGGTTAAAAAAACAACCATAAAACAAACTCAAGGTCAGAAAAACACTTGGGAGGCTAAGCGTTAGGTTAAAATTAAAAAGTGCTCAAGCAACCTTGAGGGAAGGGGTGGAGCCAAGAGGGTGGATTATAGCCAACTCAGCCGAACTCTCTCAACATTCCTCTTCAAACAACTTTAAAGTAAGATCTTCTATCAAATTTGGAGTGGCAGAGTCAATATGAAGGCAAGAAAGATATTTTTTTAGGTCTAGGAAAACTTGGAAAGTTGACAGGAGAAGGTTCTGATACTGGGGTGGGAGTCCACACACATTGCAGGGATAAGAGCAGCTGAGGAAAGCTTTGTGAGTGGAGAAGAGAGGGTAGAAGAGGGTAGGTGAGCGAACTTGACTCTCATCAGAACTGGCTCAGAAGGAATAATGTACATACTCAATTGGACACAGAAATCTATTTTACCCTACAGCAAGGAAAATAGGAGGGGCAGGGGTGATAGGAAGGTAGACTGGGGGAGGGGTGGTCAGAAGCTAATCACTTTTGAGGAGGGACAGGGTAAAAAGAGAGAAAGAATAGAATAAATGGGAGTGAGGAATAGGGTGGAGAGAAATGTAGCTAGCAATAGCAACTGTGACAAAAATTTTGAAGCAAGTTTCTCTGAAAAAGGCCTCATTTCTCACACATAGAGAACTGAGTCAAATTTTAAAAAATAAGAGCTATTCCCCAATTGATGACTGATCTAAAGATATAATCAGTTTTCAGATGAAGGAATCAAAGCTGTCTATAGCCATATGAAAAAATACTCTAACTCACTAATGATTGGAGAAATGCAAATTAAAACAATTCTGTCTATAGCCATATGAAAAAATACTCTAACTCACTAATGATTGGAGAAATGCAAATTAAAACAAATTATGAGGTATTACCTCATACCTATCTGATTGGCTAATAGAACAGAAAAGGCAAATGACAAATGTTGGAGGAGATGTAGGGAAAATGAGACTTTAATGCACTGGTGGTGGAGTTGTGAACTTATTCAAACACTCTGTAGAACAATTTGGAAGTATGCCCAAAGGGCTATAAAACCATGCATACCCTTTGACCTAGCAATACCACTACTAGGTCTATATCCCAAAAGAGATTAAAAAAAAAAAAAAAGGAAAAGAACCTACAGCAGCTCTTTTCTGGAGGTAAAGAATTAGAAGTTGAAGGGATACCCAACAACTGAGGAATGGCAGAATAAATTGTGGTTTGTGATGATGATGGAATACTACTGCACCATAAGAAATTTATGAGCAGGATGCTCTCAGGAAAACCTGGAAAGACTTGCATGGGCTGATGCAAAGTGAAATGTACTGTGTACAAAGTAACAGGAATACTGTATGTAAGATGATCAGCTGTGAATGACTTTGCTATTCTCAGTAATCTAATGATCCAAGATAAATCTGAAGGACTTATGAAAATGTTATACATTCCAGAGAAAGAATTGCTGGTTTCTGAACAGACTGAAGCATGCTTTTTTTTAGCCTTCTTTATTTTTCTTGAGTTTTTTTCCTTGTCTATGTTTTCTTTCACAACATGACTATTATGAATATGTACTGCATGACTACACATGGCTATTCTATATCAAATTGCTTGCCTTCTCAATAGAGGGGGAGGAATGAGGAAGGGAGAGAATTTAGAATTCAAAAATTTAAAAACAAATGTTAAAAATTGTTTTCACATGTAACTGGGAAAAAAATAAAACACTAACGGAAGCTTAAAAAAAGGCAGCTGAGGCTGCAGTTGCAGCTTCAGGAGTTCTCAGTCCAGAGATGTTCAGGGAATCAGACGAGTAGACAGAAAAGGATTACAGAGGACTCTTTTGCTGGCACTGGGAGCTACTGGCACTGACTGGTAACTCTCTTGCCCATCCACAGTTTTAGGTTGCAATTTCATGGAGGAAAGGAGTGCTGAAGGTCAGTCACAGGAGAACAGGGGCCCTGGTCACAGTTCCAAGGCAAGAGGGCACTTCCATTTGTGGTTGCAGGGGAGCAAGGAATCATTTTGCATAAAGACCAGAGTGTAGACCAAGAGAGCAATAACCACACCACTCCCAAGATCACACTACCATGGGAGCACTAAAAACTTGCAGAAGCCCTGAAAATAGCAGCACAAAAAGGTCTGAAGCTTGGGAGATTGCCTTCCCACCCCAAGATAAGCAGAATCCAATTTTAACATAAAGTTCAAAGTCAAGAAATAGGCAGGGAAAGTGAGTAAACAACAAAAAAGAATTGGACTATAAAAAGCTACTATTGTAGTAGGAAAGATACAGACCAAGAAGACAATGATGTCAAAGCACTATAAACAAAACCTCAAAGAAAAGTGTTAACTGGACCCAAGACCAGCAAGAACTGATGGAAGAATTAAAGAAAGAAAAGAGTAGTAGAGGAAAAACTGGGAAAAGAAATAGTGATACAAGGAAAATTATGAAAAGAGAACTTAGTAAAAAAGCACAAAAAATACTGAAGAAAATAACAATTTAATAAAACACAATTGGTCTAATGGAAAGAGGCACAAAAATTCACCAAGAAAAAGAATTCCTTAAAAACAAAACTGATCAAATGGAAAAAGTTATAAATCTCACTGAAGAAAATAATTCCTTAAAAATTAGAATTGGGCAAGTAGAAACTAGTAAGTCCATGAGATACTAACAATAAAACAAAGTAAAAAGAATGACAAAAATAAAAGAAAATATGAAAAATCTCATTGGAAAAACAAATTGAGGAGAGGTAATCTAAGAAATACTGGATTATGTGAAAGCTATGATCAAAGAAGATCCTAGACATTACATTTCAAGAAATTATCAAGGAAAACAATCCTGATATCTTAGATTCAGGGGGTAAAATAAAAATCAAAAAGAATCCATCATTCACCTTCTAAAAGAGATCTTAAAATGAAAATTCCCAGGCATATTACAGCCAAATTCCAGAGCTCCCACGTCTAAGAAAAAATAGTTCAAATATTGTGGGGCCACAGTCAGGATCACTAAAGATTTAGCAGCTTCCAGAAAATAAAGGAACAAAGGATCTGGAATATGATATTCTAAAAGGCAAATGAGTTCAGATTACAACAGAGAATAATTTACCCAGCAAAACTGAACACAATCTTTCCAAGAACGAAAAATCTATATTTAACGAAATAGAGGACTTTCAAGCATTCCTAATGAAAAGATCAGAGTCTCAGAAATACAATGATCCAGGACAACTCTGAAGGACTTATGATGAAATATGCTCTCCATTCCAGAGAAAGAAGTTACAGTGTCTGAATGCAGATTGAAACATACTTTTCTTAATTTATTTTTCTTGAGGTTTTTTTTTTCTATATAATATGACTATTACGGAAATGTTTTGCATGGCTACACATGTATAACCTGTTATCAAATTGCTTGCCCTCTCAATGAGGAGCAGGTAGAGAAGAAGGGAGAAAATTTGTAACTCAAAAGTTCTAAAAAAGGGATGTTAAAAATTATTTTTATATTCAAAACATTCATTCAAACACAAGATTCAAGAGAACCACAAAAAAGTATACATGAAAGAATAATTACAAAGGTCTTAAAAAATTAAACTGTTTACATTTCTTCATGTGAAGCTGATACATGTAATTCCCAAGAACTTTATCATTATTAGGCAGTTAAAAGGAGTTTATATATAGACAGAGGTTATGGATGAAAGTAGATAATGTTAGAACGATCTAAAAAAAAAATGACCTCAGCTTCTGGGATAAAAACTCACTGTCTGACAAAAATTGCTGGAAAAATTGGTAACAGTGTGGTGGAAACTGGGCATACACCAATACCTGACACTGTACACAAGAATAAAGTCCAAATAGATACATGATCTAAGTATAAAGACTGAGACTACAAACAATGCAGAGAAGCAAGGAATAGTATATTTGTCAGATTTATGGAAAATGGAGAAATTTTTGACAAAACAAGATACAGAGAACATTATGAAGTGAAAAATGGATAATTTTGATTACATTAAATTGAAAAGTTTTTGCACAACCAAACCCAATGCAACCAAGATTAGGAGGGAAACAGAAAACTGGGAAATAATTTTTCCAACTAATGTCTATGATAAAGGTCTCATTTTGAAAATATATAGAGAACTGAGTCAAATGTACAAAATACAAGTCATCCCCCAATTGATAAATGGTCAAAGGATATGAACAGGCAGCTTTCAGAGGAAGCAATTAAAGCTATCTACAGTCATGAAAAAATGCTCTTAAACCACTATGATTAGAGAGATACAAATCAAAACAACTCTGAGGTATCACATCACATGTATCAGATTGGTTAACATGACAAAACAGGAAGATGATAAATGTTGGAGAAGATGTGGGAGAGGTGGAACACTAATCCATTGTGAGTGAACCTGTGAGCTGATCCAACCATTCTGGAGAGCAATTTGGAACTATGCCCAAAAGGCTACAACATATGCGTAATACCCTTTGATCCAGCAATATTGCTTCTAGGACTGTACCCCTAAGAGATCATAAAAATGGGAAAGGGTCCCACATGTACAAAAATATTTATAGCAGCACTCTCTGTGGTGGCCAAAAACTGGAAATCAAGGGGATGCCCATCAATTGGGGAAGGGCTGAACAAGTTGTGGCATATGAACATAATGAAATGCTATTGTGCTATAATAATGATGAACAGGAAGGCTTCAGAGAGGCCTGGAAAGACTTATATGAACTGATGCTGAGTGAAAGGAGCAGAACCAGGAGAACTTTGTACACAGCAACAACCACAGTGTATAAGGAATTTTTCTGGTAGACTTAGTCCTTCACAGCAATGCAAGGACCTAAAAAATTTCCAATGGACTTTTGAGGCAAAACACCTTCCACATCCAGAGAAAGAAATATGAAATTGGATTACAGAATGAAGCAGACTATTTTCTTTTTATTAAGTTTTCTTTTGTTTTAGGGTTTCTCCCATTCATTTTAATTCTTCTATTCAACATGACTAAGGTGAAAATGTAAAAAAAACAAAAAACAAAAAGGAGCACGAAAGAAGGATTCATTGGGAAGAAGGGGGAAGAGAGAGGGAGATGGGGAAATTGTTCTCACATACAAAAGTCATTCAAGGATAAGCTTTTACCACAGAGGGTAAAATGGGGGATAGGTGCAATTCTTGAATCTCACTCTCAATGGAATTGGTTCAAAGAAGGAAGACACACTCACCCATGTATAGAAATGTAATTTATACAACTGAGAAACAAGAGACAAGGTTGGGGGGAAGGGAATAATAAGGAATGATAAAAGGGAGGACAGATTAAGGGACGTGGTGATTAGAGGCAAAACAGACTTTTAAGGAGGGATAAAATAAAAGGGAAAGAGAAAAGAGAAGAAAATGGGATGGAAGGAAAGACACAGTAATCATAACTGTGAATGGAAATAGGATGAGTTAACCCATCAAATGGAAGTGAATAGCAGAATGGATTAGAAATCAGAATCCAATTATAGGTTGTTTACAAGAAACACACTTGAAACAGAAAGATATATGTAGAGTTAAAATAAAAGGCTGGAGCAGAATCTAATAAGCTTCAGCTGAACTAAAAAAAAAAAAGAAAGTACAGTGTTAGCAATCATGACATCAGATAAAGTAAAAGCAAAAATTGACCTAATTAAAAGGGATAATCAGGGAAAACTACATTTTGCTAAAAGATACCATAAACAATGAACATAAAAAAAATTTTACAGTGTCTGATAAAAGTTACATTTTTCAAATATATAATGAGTATAGAACTAAGTCAAACTGATAAAAAAAAAGCATTCCCCAATGGATAAATGGTCAAAAGATATAAACAGGCAATTTTCAGAAGTAATCAAAGATATCTACAGTCACATGAAAAAGTCCTCTAAATCATCACTGATTAGAGAAAGGAGAATTAAAACAATTCTGAACTGCTACTCACACCTATCATAAATGACAAACGCGGGAGGGGATGAGGAAAAAATAGGTACACTACTAAACCGCTGGAGAAGTTGTCAGCGGATTCGACTGTTCTGAAGAGCAAGTTGGAACCATGCCCAAAGGGCTATGAAATCATGCATACCCTTTGACCCAGCAATACCACTACTAGGTATCAAATAGGTCAAAGAAAAAGGAAATGCACCTATATATACAAAAATATTGATAGTGGCTCTTTTTGTGGTGGCAAAAAATTGGAAATCAATGGGATGCTTACCAATTCGGGAATGGCTGCACAAACTGTGGCATATGATTGTGATGGAGGACTACTATGCTATGGGAAATGATGATTTGGTGGTTTCAGAAAAACATGGCAAGACCATATGAAATGACGCAAAGTGAAGTGAGATGACGCAAAGTGAAGTGAGAAGAACCGGGGTGCACAGTAATGGCAATGTTGTAATGATGATCAAATGTGAAAGACTTGGCTACTCTGATCAATACAAGTATCCAAGACAATTCCAACGAACTCAAGATGAAAAAATGCTATCCACCTACAGAGAGAGAACTGTTGAATTCTAAATGCAAATTAAAGTATAATTTTCTGACTTTAGTTTTCTTGCTATTTTTTTAAATGAGGCTAGTATGGAAACGTTTTGCATGATTTCACAGGTATAACTGATAGACTGCTTGCCTTCCCAGTGGGTAGAAGAGGGAGCAGAGAGAAGAGTGAATTTAGAACTCAAAGTTTAAAAAAGAAAACAATGTTAAAAATAAATAATAAATTTGAGGAAAAAAAGTACTCAAGAACTTAGCAAGTTTTGAAATCAAGGTGCTGGTTTGAGATTACGATTACAAACCCTAAAGAGTATGGGAGTATTATTATGGCCGGAGTCATAAGGCTTAAAGAGGTCTAAAGTTTAGTACAACAATCTAATCTGGTTTTCGAAGAAAACAGATAAGCAGCAAATGCTAGTTTTCTTGTTGGTCTCTCTACAGTTTTTCTTCTTTTTTTTTTTCTGTTTACACTTTTTTGCTACTTTCAAGGATAACTGTATCTTCACACAGGAATCCAACTTTTAAAATAGGAAGCCAGGAACTGAAGTATGAAAAGGGAATGTTTGTGTGTCCTTAAGGATAGTGTTGGTAAGTAAGGATACTTACATAGGTCCCTGAAAAACAAATTTCAGTTAAGTTTGGGCATATGCATTCAAAGAAGCCTCAGTGAATTCCAAATAATGAATAAAGCTATATACTGACGGCTTGTATCATGAAGTATGTGAGTTGTTATGAGACACTCTGAAGGCCACAACTATGAGAATATGTATGTGAAAGGGGAAGAAAAGAAGCAATAAGCCAGTAAGAGGTTTCCCTGACATCAGAATGTGCCAAACTCCAGGTCTACAAAAGTGGTAGACACTTTTACTATCTGATTGTGGAAACTAAATTTCCAAAGATGTTATCTCAGGTAGTTTCAATGTTTCAATTCATAAATTTACTAAAAATCACATTGTAGGATAAGATCCCCCAAAGTTAAGTCCTAGTACATAGCTATCACTAAGGTTCAACAAAATAATGACAATGGTGATGATTCATACTGCTATCGCACTCTGGGGTTTATAAAACACCTTCCTCATAAAAGCCCCATGAGATACATGGTGCAAATATTAACATTAAATATTTAACTATGATAAGTGATTTGACCCCTGTGGGACTGAATTTTGCTCACTTGTAAAAGAAAAAAGACAACTTTAGATGACCTCAAGTTTTTTTCCCTAACAAACATTCTAAGATTCAATGACAAATACCCCATATATGCTCAACATAGAAGGAACTACTCAATACCACACACAAAACAAAGAATACAGTAAGCATCTGTTAATGTGAACTTAAAATTATTCATCTTCAAAAGAAAGACAAAAATAGTGACAAGTTCTGTCATTAGGACACATCAAAACCTTTACATCTAATTATCCAACACTGAGACTTGGGACTTACACATCCATATGATGTCCTGCACTCTGTAGTCCATCTCCCATTTCTTTTTCTATGGCACTCCATTCACTAAGAAAAAAACAGATAAAACTATAAATATTACATAAATTAAGGATGCGGCAAATTAACAGGATAATCTTCCATATTATTTCTTTCTAAATAACATTTAAAGAGCGTATGTGCATATGTATATTTGATACCCACAAACTGCTCTGTTCAAGCAAAAAAAAATCCAACTCAAATCACACTTTAAAATGTTTTATCTCCCATTCATTTAAATTCTTCTATGCAACATGACTAATACAAAAATGTCTATAGTAAGAATGGATGTGTAGAACCCATATAAGACTGAATGCCATCTTAGGGAGGGAGGGGGAGAAAATCTAAGACTCATGGAGGTGATTATAGGAAACTGAAAAAAAATAAATTAATTGAAAAAAAAGAAAGAAAACTCCAAATGAAGTCGTGATGAGTGACTCAACAACAAACAATAAGGGTATAGGCAGAATTTGTTGACACCTGAGGTTCCTCTGGGTCCTGTGATGCTATTAAAATTAAAACAATACTTTGACCCAGAGATCCCACCACTAGACATATACTCTGAAGATACTAAAGACAGAAAAAAAAAAATCCCACATACAGGGGTCCTAAGAGTCCTAGAGCAATTTTAATCCCTTCCTATGCTAGTAAAGAATAAATAATTGGAAGAAAAAAAAAAGCATGCAGTATCTTCCCTTCAAAATTACCTTACATCTACTTGGTATATTTCTATACACTGTGGTCTCCCCCAGATAGATTGGTATGGCTCTTGAATGTGATTATTTTTGCTTTAGTCTTTCTATCCTAAGCATGACGCTTGACACACAGTAGGTGATCTATAAATTACTGCTGATTGATCAAATTATGATTTCTACTCAACCAAAACAAATTTTTGTAATAGTAAAAACTGTATACATGTCTCTAACTGATAAGACAGTCATTTAATTTATCACTTTTCTTCCCATTAAGGTAAGTCTACAAACTATCTTTTAGTATGACATCAGTTCAAATAATGTTTGTTTTGTTTGGTTTGGTTTTGTAAGGCAGTCAGGGCTTAAGTGATTTGTCCAGGGTGACACAGCTAGTAAGTCTCAAGTGTCTGAGGTTACATTTGAACTCAGATCCTCCTGACTCCAGTGCTGGTGCTCTATCCATTGTATTACATACCTGCCACCAAATGTTTTTAAAAGTTCATTCTGGGGGGGCAGAATCAAGGTGGTGGAATAGAAAGATGTATATACACTACCTCTTCCCCCACAGCCCATAAAATACCTGTAATGAAAGACTCTCAACAAATTCTAGAGCAGCAGAAGCCACAGAACAATGAAGTGGAGATTTCCAGCCCAGGGTGACCTGAAAGGCCCACAGGAAAGGTCTGTCCCTCTGGACACAGAGCAGAGCCCAGCCCCACTTTGGCCATGGGTATAGTGCTGGGAGGAGGACCCAAGCAGTCCTCAGGGATGGAATCCCCAGAAGCAGTAGCAGTGGTTTGCAGATCCCTCAACCCACAGGTGCCAAAGGTCGATGGGGGGGTTCTTTTCAGCTGGCCAAGAAGGAGATAAGTCTTCCCACAGCTCCAGCCTCAGGCAGTGGCGGCAGAAACTGCATCAGTCCACAGCAGGTACCACAGCAGCCCACATCCACTGCTGGATCGTAAAGCCCCTGAAGGAACTAAGCAGCTGATCTTTACCTCAGGCCTGTGGGGCAACTCTGCCCCCACCTAATGCTCCTGGGGGAATTAAGCAGCTGAATGTCAGCCCTGCCTAAAGCCCCTGAGGGAACTGAGCAGCTGATCTGAATCTCAGCCCCCAGTGTGGGCTTGATGGAACTGGAGGCCAGGTAGTTATGGAGAGGAAATTACTACTCACAGATTCTGGGCATAAAGATTTCTTGTTGCTCCCAGACCAGCGTACATGCTTGATTGTGCCACCTTGGAAGAACTGAGATCTTACAGATACCCAGGGTATACCCTACTCTTGACAAAGGACCCAAAAGTCAAGTAACTGGTTGGGAAAATGCCCAAAAAAGGGAAAAAAAAATAGGACTACAGAAGGTTACTTTCTTGGTGAAGAGATATCTTCTCCCATCCTTTTGGATAAGGAAGAACAATGCTTACCATCAGGGAAAGACATAAAAGGCAAGGCTTCTGTATCCCAAATATCCAAAATAAATATTTAATGGTCTCAGGCCATGGAAGAGCTCAAAAAGGATTTTTAAAATCAAGTAAGAGAGGTAGAGGAAAACTTGGGAAGAGAAATGAGAGAGATGCAAGAAAACCATGAAAGGAGACCCAAAAAAACTGCTGAAGAAAATAACACCTCTAAAAATAGGCCAATTTAATTGGCAAAAGAGGTCCAAAAAGCCAATGAGAAGAATGCTTTAAAAAGCAAAATTAGCCAAATGGAAAAGGAGGCTCAAAAGCTCACTGAAGAAAATAGTTGCCTCAAAATTAGAATGGAACAGATGGAGGCTAATGACTTTATGAGAAACCACAAAAAATAAATCACAAAACAAAAACAAAAGAATGAAAAAATGGAAGATAATGTGAAATATCTCATTGGAAAAACAACTGACCTGGAAAATAGACCCAGGAGAGATAATTTAAAAATTATGAGACCACCTGAAAGCCATAATTGAAAAAACCTAGATATCATCTTTCATGAAATTATCAAGGAAAACTGCCTTGATATTCCAGAATCAGAGGGCAAAGTGAATACTGAAAGAATCCACCTATCACCTCCTGAAAGAGATCCAAAAAGAGAAACTCCTAGGAACATTGCAGCCAAATTCCAGCGTTAACAGGTCAAGGAGAAAATATTGCAAGCAGCTAGAAAGAAACAATTCTAGTACTGTGGAAATACAATCAGGATAACACAAGATCTAGCAGCTTCAATATTAAGGGATGGAAGGGTTTGGAATATAATATTCCAGAAAAGTCAAAGGAACTGGGACTAAAACCAAGAATCATCTACCCAGCAAAACTGAGTATAACACTTCAAGGGAAAAAATAGTCTTTCAATGAAATAGAGGACTTTCAAGCATTCTTGATGAAAAGACTAGAGCTGAAAAGAAAATCTGACGTTCAAACACAAGAAGCATGAAAGGGTAAACAGCAAAGAGAAATCATAAGGGACTTACTAAAGTTGAACTGCTTACATTCCTACATGGAAGGATAATATTTGTAACTTAAAACTTTTCTCAGTATTTGGGTAGTTGGAGGGATTACACATGCACACATACACACATACACACACACATACATATATATAAATTTATATATAGACTCTCTAGAGAGCACAGGGTGAGTTGAATAGGAAGGGATCATATCTAAAAAATAAAATATGTTGGGAGGGGAAAGGGAGAAATAGAGAAATGGAATGGGGCAAATCATCTCTCATAAAACAGGCAAAAGAAGACTTTTCAATGGAGGGAAAAAGAGGGGAGGTGAGAGGAAAAATGTGAAGCTTACTCTCATCACATCTGACTCAAGGAAGGAATAAAATGCACACTTATTTTGGTATGAAAACCTATCTTACAACATAGGAAAGTGGGGCAGAAGGGGATAAGCAGGCTGGGGGGAGATGATGGAAGGGAGGGCAATAGAAGGAGGGAGCAATTAAAAGTCAACACTCTTGGGGAGGGACAAGGTCAAAAGAGAGAACAGAAGAAATGGGGGGCAGGAGAGGATGGAGGGAAATATAGTTAGTCTTACACAACATGACTATTATGGTAGTCATTTGCAAAACTACACATAGAGAGCCTATATTGAACTGCTTGCCTTCCCAATGGGGATGGGGGGGAAGGGAGGAAGGAAGACAAGTTGGCTGTTGAGTACTGTTCTTGCATATAACTGGGAAATAAGAAATACAGGTAATGGGATAGAGAAATTTATCTTACCACACAGGACAAAAGAGAAGATGGGGATAAGGGAAGGAAGGGATGTTAGAAGGGGGTGCAGATTGGTGGTAGAGGTAATTAGAATGCTCAGCATTTTGGGGTGGGGAGAGGTGAGGGATGGGGAGAAAAGATGGAACTCAAAATTTTATGGAAATGAATATTGAAAACTTAAAATAAAAAAAATTTAAAAAAAATTCATTCTCCTTAGTGAGCGTTTTTTTTTTAAAAGGCAACACAACTGGCCCAATTAATATGTCAGACATGTTGATAATTACAATAAATATTTTATCTCAAAAACATCTGATTTCTCTCTACCTTCTGTGAATAAGCTTTTTGTGAAAGGTTCTCCTTTCAGTGCTATCTTGGACAACAGATGTGTCCCATTCGAGAGGTCTATAATAAAAGCAAATTTTAAATATCAAACAACAGACCTAATAAAAACAATCCAAATACATTCAATTTAACCTTCCTGTTCATTTACAGGAATGTTGTTGGTGAATATTTGCCACAGACATGTTTGAATTAGTTCATTCTGTTGATATGAATATTATTTAAAAATAGATTGGTTGGTAAACAGATTGTAAGTATGACTGTGATTTTTTTCAGACTAAATTCAAATACTGAAAGTTTAATTTCTAACAATTGCTTAAAGAGGTACAGCAATTAATATTGGGGATTACATACTGAAATTCAATATAATACATTATTGTAACTGCAAACTATATAATTATTTTAGAAAATTACTTCAATAATCTTTTTGGGGGGGGATTTTCATCTACTCAGAACAGTGTCCTTTATTTATTCCACAGATTATAAAAAGCATCCAACTCTGTATTACACATATTAGTAACAATCTTAATAGTGCTCTGAAATACATCTAAATTTAACCACAAACACATTGGTAACATGTAAAAAAGTGACACACTGAAAAGTTAATATCCTTAAATAACTACAGACAAGAAACCTATGCAGCTACCACAAATTTTTAAACAAGATAATTGAACCAAAAGAGTACTATAATAAAAGACTAGCAAGAAATTCAGGATGACACTCAAAAACATTAAGAACAATAAGAGTTAAACTCTTAAATTTAGAAAAAGAGAACTGTATAAGACTAAATGATTTATACAGAAAAAACTCGGTTACATATACAAATCTTTTTAAATATCACGAATTCTGATTATTACTAATAAAAATAGAGAGCATTAGTTCACATCTGTATGGTGCTTTGCATTTCACAAAGAACTTTCCCTGAAAGACACCTGTGAAGCAGATAATATAAGTATTATTTTCATTTTATAAAAGTGGACACTGAGGTTAAGAGATGAACGGTTTGCCCAAAATCCCATGACAACTTAATGATAGAACCAGAAGTTAAGCCAGTCTCTTCGGATTTTTTATTTCAATGCTCTTTTTACAATGGCATAAACATCACAAGTTCTACTGTACAGAACCACACATTTGCAAAGACACATAATTTCCCACATATAAGGCAAACTGACTAGAAACATGAGGAATTGCTTTAGGATGATAATGCTTACCTGAAAACTCTTCCATAATTTCCATGAACTTTATAGACACCATACAGTCGGTCTGCTACTCTCTAAAATAAATGTTTATAGAACTGATTTAGGTTGATTTTATCTTATAATTCAGTTTATTACAAAATTATTTTTATTACAAGATAAAAATTTTCCATCTGCCCAAAACAGTTTAGCTTTTTAAAACCAAGCAAATATATTCAAAAAGAAAAATTATATTCTAAAATTGCACAAAAGCTCAGTATAATCCTTTAACCACAAATATTAAGTAAAAACTTACATTAGTATTGCAACATGTGCTGTTTTGACTAGTTAAGCCTCACTGAAATTTCCCAAATATCATAGATCCCACCTGAAGGTATAAACCAAAAAGTACAGCATTGGCCACACAAACCACAGGTGTTCAACTCGTTCCTTGAAGTCCTTCTCTGTCTTAAGGATGCACCATATCCCTGATATTAACATAACATGAAAATTTGGCTCCCACACCAACCTATAAGAATCCTTAGTGCTAGAAGAACTTCCACTTAAAGATGACACTAGTACTTTAAATATCTGAGGCAATTAACTGCAAGAGATAGATCATATATATTAAAAAGCTTTCAAAATTACCCTAGGCAGAACTCAGTCCTCATTCCATTTGAAACTTCCCCAAGTTCTTTCCTTTAATTTCTGGACTCAAGTTTTTCAGAACACTAACTTGCTCTGCCACCCCAAAAATCCTACCTTCCATCCCAGATTCCTAGACCTTACCTACCAGTCCATGCCACACAACCTTTCTTATTCCTAGTCCATCTCCACGTGACAATATGATCTGGAATTCTGCTCCAAAATAGTACAGACAAGAGAACAGGGGAGAGTTGAAATGAGCAGTAAGGAATCTCAATCTTAAAGTTCAACGTACTCACTACACCTGCCTCCAAAAGAAATGTCTGACACAAATTTGTATTGAAAATCACTATTTACCTATAAGTGTAATTCTTTAAAGCTATCCACCCTTACAGCTAACATAAGTCTACCATGGAATTCAGAATTCTAGATAAAAATTTTAGCCCAATAGGGTTTTACAGAATCCAACCTAAATGGGGAAAGGCATGCACTTCATTCCTTGTCATGTTTGGTCGGTTAACTCTTCAGTTTCTGATCCTGCCCATGACATATGCAAGGAAGCTAACTAATCTCTGATAAATACTAATGAGGATAAGCATAAGAAAAGCAGCAAATCCAACCCTGAAAAGTAATAAATACATAATCTCTAGGAAGTCCAAGCACAGGTTTAAAGAAAGGTTGCTTTTTTAGGATTAATCACACACTAATGTGTCATGCCCTGGGAGAGGTATAGAGAAACGGTTAATGTCTTTTTCTCGAGTTGTAAGGTTTATTCTTCCAGGACAAAGAATGAGAGCAATAACTGCAGAAAAGAATAGTCCTGATAGCGAGGGAAAATTAAGAGCTCTGTAAAGATCTGATCAAAAGGACAAGAAAACTTGAACCCCTGTCAGGAGACGTTGAGCAATAAACATTCAGGAACATCACTTAAAGGTGACTAATATTTGAGTTAAATGGTAAAAGGGGTGAGTGTTTCATGTAGTTTTCATTTGCAAAGAATGAGTTTGAGATGGCCAAAGAAAGTATAAACAGATAAAATGGGCATCTCCTCCTTTTCTCACTCAGTATCCTCAGTACCAGGGGTAAAAGATATGGAATCCTCCAGTTGTGATGGTAGAAAAAGAAAACTGGAAAAAGTCTTCATGAGAATGCTAGTCAGCTTAGGGAGCTGGTCATATGCAATTCCCTACAGAATATCCTACAAAAATCCACTGGGTCAAAAATTTTTTCCAAAATTCTAAACAAGATGATAGACAATTACTGTGCCAGTCAGTAAAGCAATTCAAAGAAAAAATTACTATAGACCTGTTACAGCAACACTAACACAGGAAAAGGGAAGATTGGGGGAGAATTTTAGAAGGGAGTAAAAGGGAAGCCTAACTGTCAAAGTAAGCCCATGACTGGTAAGATGCTGACAGTAAGTTTTAGGGCAAGGATACTTAATCTTTTCTGTATCATGGAACCTTCCGGTAGTCTGGTGAAGACTATGGATCCTTTCTTGGAATAAAGTTTTAAATGAACATAATACACAGGATTACAAAGGAACTAGTTATACTGAAATATAATTATGAAAAATACATTTTAAAAAAACCAAGAAGCTCATGGATCCCAAGTTAAGAACTTCTGTTTTAGGGTCTTTCTTCCCTATCTATAAAAGGAAACCTCTTGCACAAACAAAGTCAATGCAACAAAGATTACGAGGGAAACAGAAAACAGGGAAAGAATTTTTACAACTAGTGTCTCTGATAAAGTGCTCATTTCTAAAACATATAGAGAACTGAGTCAAATTTACAAGATACAAGTCATTCCCCAACTGATAAATGGTCAAAGGATATGAACAGGAAGCTTCAGAGGAAGAAAATAATGCTATTTATAATTACATGAAAAAATGTTCTAAATCACTAGTGATCAGAGAGATGCAAATCAAAACAACTCTGAGGTACCACATTACACCTATCAGATTGGTTAACATGACAAAACAGGGAGATAATAAATTTTGGAGAAGATATGGTAGAATTGGAAATATTAATTCATTGTTGATGGAGCTGTGAGCTGATCCAACCATTCTGGAGAGTAATTTAGAACTATATTCAAGAGCATAAAATATATGCATAAATTATGTGCACATGCACATAAAATGCATTGACCAAGCAATATCACTTCTAGGGCTGTATCTCAAAGAGACCATAAGAATGGGAAAAGGTACCACACGTACAAAAATAATTACAGCAGCACTTTTTGCGGTTGTCAAGAGCTGAAAATCAAGGGAATGTCCATCAAATGGGGAACGGCTAAACAAGCTGTGATATATGAATGTAACGGAATGCTATCGTGCTTATAAGAAATGATGAGCAGGCCAACTTAAGAAAAACCTGGAAAAACTTATATAAACTGGTGCTGAGTGAAGTGAGCAGAACCAGGAGAACATTATACACAGTAACAGCCACAGTGAAGATTGCAAGGACCTAAAGCATTCTCAAAAGACTCAATGTAAAATGCCAACCACCACATCCAGAGAAAGAACTATGGAATAGGAACTCAGAATGAAACAGTCTATTTTCTCTTGTATTGTCTTGTTTCAGTTTGTTTTTTCTCATGGTTTCTCCCATTCATTTAATTCTTGAATGCAACATAACTAATGCGAAACTGTGTTTAGTAAGAATATGTGTAGAACCCATATAAGATTGCATGCCATCTTGGGAATTGGAGGGAGGAGTGAGGGGGGAAAACGTAAAACTTATGGAAATAATTGTTGAAAACTGAAAACAAATAAACCAATAAAATAAGTAAATAAATAGGAAACTTCAGCACCTGAATAAGAATAAATCCTTCAGATGATAGGAGTTAGTCCTAGTTAAAGTAATTAGAACAAGTAAAACTTTTGACACCCAAGGTAATAAGCATTTCAAACTCTGACAAACAGAACTCACATGAGTCCTTTCCTGATTTCTTTCCCCACTCCTCTGCTGTCAGTGCTATCTGCTTTCAATAAAATTACTTTGAATTTACTAGGTATATATTTTAGACCTGAAAATGTAGTTTCCCCTCATTAGACTGTAAACTTCTTAGGGGCAAGAACTGTTTTATTTTGGTCTTTGTTGTTAATGTGAAATTGACCCAATCTGGTAGAATGAAGGAGAAATGAGTCACTAAGGAGGAGCTCTAGACAGATAAGACTTTAGCAAAAGGTAAAGGATTAGCAGGGATTGACATTCAAAGCTTAAAGTACAGAAAGGCCCAAGGGGTGACAAAAGGTATTTGTCCCTCTTCAAAAACTACTGTATAACATTATTGTAATAAAACCTATTTTATAGAAAAATCTGTAATGGCTAGATCACGCGCCCAGTCATCCACATCTCCTGATCTATAAGATCAGGGTCACCCTAAGGGATAAGACTACACCAGATAACGGCTGGCCCCATTAGGCACTTGGTGAAAGTGCCCAGAGACAGCAGGTCTGGAAGAGGTGGGCAAGCACCTGCAAGACTGCAAGGAAGAGCCAACACTACTCTATCATCACTGTGTTTTAAATATCTCACTCGATAGGTGTTAGGTTTAAAGCTTAATGAAAAGCCTTGAGAATCAAGAACAAATGGAAAAAAAGGAAAATGAGCACTGCTGGGGTAGGGGGTGATGTGTTAAACTGAAGAGTAACAGTAATAGTCATTAGACATCTCATTTTCCTAATCCAGGGATGAGGAGATGAGGATTACAACAACATCTATCTCTCAGGGTTCTTATAAGGCTCAAATGAGACAATAACCTTAAGTACTTACACAGTGCCTGGCACACAGTAGTACCTGCTATACAGTCATAGTTATTACTACTGTTAATCCTAGGACATTTCAATTTCACAGAATAATCTGTAACAATCCACCCTTGTAGCAGTAGACTATGACAACAACATGCTTCTCTTATGAAACATGCTGAAAACTAATCTTCTATAATTTCAATTTTTCTTTTACTTAACTTTTCAACTTATCTTACAGTAAGATGATCAAGCTTTCAAAGCATGACACAACTGATTTAACTGCCATAAAAATCATAACTGCTTCAAGGCTACACAACCTTACATTAAGGAAGAACAGTATAATGCATTCAATTCCCCTGTGATCGAGGAAGTATTTTATTACCTATTATTCTAGAACAGCATCCTTCTGCGGTCCCACTCAATCTGTACAAAATCTTATTAATGACACCATCTCCCTTTCCATCAACATCTTTACAGCATTTTTGGTGGGGTACAAAAGAAGTAAGTCAGGACCTGAGATTTCATCACTGTATGAAACTGTAAATAAGGAAATTTCATCCAGAGAGGCAGATCAGCAGTTTTATAACTTTTGATCTTAAAATTTCATAAGGCACTGAGGTTACATAATTTGGCCACAGCAGGTCTTCTTGACTCCCAAGCCAACCCTCTATTTACTATGGTATGTTTCTTCTCTCATTATAATTTACATCACATTTTTACTACAAGCTGTTCTGGGGACAAATAAACCTGTTCCTCAACACACACACACACACATACACGCACACACACACATATTTGGCAGAGGATATATCTTACATACATTTATGAAATACAACTATCTTATATAAAAATTATTTTATAAATGTAAGACCATAATGAATAAGAGATTATTTGTTGATGAGCAGGGAATACAATAAGGAGACAAAGAGTAAGATACTAACTGGCTTCTTTAGTTACATATTAGTTAAATGAAAATGTTTAAATAAAAAATTAAAGATGTTAAGAAAGAGACACTGGAGTAGGAGGACAGTGGAAATTAGGTTGATCATGAATGGGAACTCAAAGATCAGTTTTTATAATCTAATCTAAACCAGGTGGCTATTCTAGGCATGGGATCCAAAGAATTAAATAACCAATAAACAATGAATAAGTATATACTATGTGTCAGGTACTGTACTAAATGTTAGGTATAGAAAGATGTAAACAAAGCAGTCCCTTAATTCTAGTACTTTATAGTCTATCAGAGGAAACAAGTATGCCTATAAGTATATAAAAAGTAAACAGAAGATAATTTATGACACAGTAGAGAGAATGCTGGGCCTTGAGTCAGGAAGACTCATCTTCCTGAATTCAAATCCGGTCTCAGACACCTATTAGCTGTGTGATCCTGGGCAAATCATTTAACCCTGTTTGCCAGTTTCCTCATCTACAAAATGAGTTAGAGAAGGAAATGACAAACTACTTCAATATCTTTGCCAAGGAAACATCAAATGGGATGACAAAGAGTCAGGCATGGCTGAAGTGAATGAACAACAACAATTTATGAGAAGGGAGACACTAGTAATTGAGGTAAAATGGAAAGGTCTCATAGCAAAAGAGCGTGAACTGGGTTCTGAAGAAAGCTAAGACTTCTTTTTTTTAATGCATGTGTGGAGAGTACATTTTAGGCAGAAGAAGTAGCCCGTAAAAAGGCACTGAGGTAGAAGATGGAATGCTATTATGTGAGAAATAACAAAGTCAGTTTGGTAAGGAGAAGTAATATGAAATAAGTCTGGAAACTTATTTCCAGAGTGAGATTGTGAATACTTTAAATACAAAACGAGGAGTTTATATCTCATCCTAGAAGAAAGGGGAAGTCACATTAGATCTTTTTAGACAAGGAAACGAACAGCATGGTTAGACTTTTGATTCAGCAATATCCCTCTGACCTAGGGTAGAGAATGGATGAGAGAAAGACCTGAGGTAAACAAAACAATTAGATCATTGAAACAGTCCAGGCAAAAAGCAATAAGGACCTAAAATAGGCTGGTGAGTGGAGATACATTAAAGTAGAACTGACAAAACCTGACAACTGATCGGATATAAGGGATGAAAGGGAAAAAGGAGTCAAAGGTGACTCTGCGCTTGTGAAACTGGTTGTCTGGAGGGTTGACAGCACCCATGTCAGACATAGTAAAGTTAAGAAAAGGGATAAATTTGGGGGTTGAGAAAATGAGTTCTATTTTGAAGATGTTAAGCTTCAGATGTCCTATGAAACATCCAGTGGGACATGTCTAATCTGAAGTTGGTGATCCAGGGCAGGAGCTCAGAAAGACATCAACCAGTATAGCATCATGAAACCTCACAGTACACTTTCAAAATAAACCCAAGGAGAAGGTGGTAGCTAGAATGTTCATGGAATCTATCAGAAAAGTTTATAACTCTCCCACTATAGGGACTGGAATGAATATAAGGCAGTATGGATTAAACTGGTCCTCTTCAAGAACAAAGGGCAACAACCAATGGAACAAATAAGAAAAAAGATATGCATTAAGTTAGGCAAACCCAGACGCTATACTATAAAAAAAAAATCTGTTCTGTACCTAAAACTTAACTATCATTATATTCAGTATTCACTTAATAATAAATGATTCCATGAAAACATGTTAAACTAAATGGATCCCTGGAATCAATATTATGTAAATAGTCAAAGAATGATGTGCAGAAGGATTTTACAACTTTGGGATAAGATTTGGTTAAAAAATATCAAATTTGTTATGTCAAGAAAACCTTATGCAAGAGTTATACGTCGTGAAGAAAAATGTTATCTATGTCCAGAAGACAGAACTGATGAACCCTGAATGCTGACTGAAGCCTACTTTTGTCACTTTATTTTTCTTACCTTTTTTTTGGGTGTGTGTGGGGGCAACATGACTAGCATGGAAATAAATTTTCCATGACTTTACATGTACAACTGATATCACAGTGCTTGCTTTTTCAAGGGCGAGGGCAAGAGCTGGAGAAAAGGAAGAAGAGAATCTGGAACTCAACATTTTAAAAAATGAATATTAAAGTATAATTTTAAAAAAGAATATGCCTATAGTTTGCACTTCAAGATGAAAGGTCATGGAAACAAAGGATTTAAGAGCTAAAAGAATGACAGTAAGCATCTAGTCCAACAAGTTCATTCAAAAGATGAATAAACTGAGATCCAGAAGTAAAGTCACTTATTCATGGTGGCAAAGCGGGGAAATACAACAAGGCTTCACATCGAGTGCTTTGGAAATTGTATCACAGCCTGGCTCCTTCCTACCAAATGCTATGGTAATGCTTTTTATGGTATTATTACTGTTACTGTAACTTGTTGAGGAAACAATGAAGTCCAAAATAGTATTATCCAGATCTAGAGTAAAGAAGGGGAAGCAAAAAGGAAAAGAGGCTAAAAAAAATAGGTCAAAAAGAGATTGCTAAATCAGTCAGGAACACAGAAGAAGTCAGGTTTGCTAAACCCAGATGATTATTTTTAATTATTTTCAAGCTTAAGAGTGAGGAGAAGTAGTTTTAGGCTCAAACACCTGAATTCTTAGCTATTACCTATTACCTTGTATTTGACACTGGCATGCTATTAACCCAGGCTACCAGTTTCCCTGAATGATCTTTGACACAGAGAACAAAATCCATGATGGACATAGAAAGCCTCTTTGTCCATTTTTAATTCTGCCACATATACTTGTACATTGTTATTATCCCAATATCTTAATTTCTTATTTCTGGCTATTTAATTTAATGGTTTTACATACAAAGGATATCTACATTTTATAAACATCATTTAATATGCACTTATATGCTTACTATGTGCCAAATATAGTGCTAAGTACTGAATACAAAGGAAAAGCAAAAGCAGTTCCTGTCCTCAAGAAATTTACATTCAAACACTAGTTATATGCACATCTACTGCCACTTTTTTTAAAATGAAAGATAAATCCTGTTCTTAGTGATGTTCTCTTAATATTTAAGTGAAGAACCTCCCCATTCCTTTTAGTATATCTAAGCTTTCTTAATTTCAAGGACATGCTGGCCTCCACCCATATGACAGTTTTATTCAAATTTAACCAGGTCAATCTCAATTATTCCATTGAGCATTAAGCAATCTGTACAAGTATTAGCTGAAATCAGCTACCAATATTAAAGTCATAATTCTCCAAAGAGAAATACACACACACACATCCATGTATCCATGTAAAAATATTAAGTATCTATTTTATATAAGATGCCCGAAGAAGTCTTAGTTCAGTTTTAAGCTTTAAGAACTTCATCTGCAAAAATGTTACAAACTTCCAAAAACATCATCTGAAAGATTGTTTAAATTTCTTTTGGACCTTTGTTTGTGAATTTTTAAGTGTAATAAGATGTGGCACCATTTCATTACACTTTACACCAGCAAAGGAGATACTCTTCCTTGGTCATCTGGTTCATCAGATCTATTAGACATTTTCTTGTAGGGTCACATCAAAACTGTCAAGAAAGTATCAAAATTTTTGAATAAGCATCAAAATCTAATTCTTTGGATGATCTTAAGGCTAGGACGACAAATGTAATACTTTCGATCACTGAGCAGCAGCTAGTGAGTTTTTTACAAAGTTTGAAAATCAGCTACAATGATGTGTAGCACAACGTGGTGATCATGTTGAATTTTAATTGGAAACCTCACTATTTTTAAAACAACCATTCAAATGTTATTTTTTGTTAGTTTATAATACTTATACTTGTGAAGTTATTAAAACTTAAAATTGCATGAAGACTTGGGACACTATAAATACATATGCATATGAAAGGACATACATATGAATATGTGTGCACATATATACACACAGACACACATATATGCATCATAATTTGTAAAAATATCTTCTACATTCAAGTACATTTTCTTTACATTCTGACTATGGCAATTATGTTGGCAACTTAATTAACTTTTTTAATTACATAAAAGGGCCACAAATTTTACCTTAAGAGGCCAAGTAATTCATCCTAAATTATGTGAAAAAATGTCAGTCAATGAAATTCAATACCTACTATGTTAGGTGTTAGCATATAAAATAGTTTATTAATTGGATCCTAATGGAACAAAGACATGTCCCTCAGAATTGTGTCAAGGATATAGATCATTCAGTAAGTTACATGTTAAGAAACTGAATGTTACAGATAATATTCTACAATGGGCTCCTTTTAATACCAAGAGAAGAAGCTAACTGATAGCTGAAGTAAATTAAAACACTGTGGATTCTGTGATCATATGTTTCCTACTCAACTTCTTAAAATATTTACATTTGGCAGGATTAAAAGGATTGGTATTCTTGTGTTTGCTTGTACATCTAACATGCTTTAGGCTAACAATGACAATTAGACTTGTTCCTGAACTTTCACAGGATAAACTTTACACATATAGGTTGCATTATGTCACCCCTAAGCACTCATTTGTAAGGACAAATACAGCTATGAGATCTCAATCCAGACTCAAATCTAGATCATCTAGCTTTGAATTTAGTCCCCTCTCTGTTAAGCCATACTATATAAAATCTGAACTTATTCCTGAAAAACAATTCCTGTAAGAATGATATTAGAGAGATGCTGTTTTGCCTACTTGTGGACCTAAAGCTCAGTCAGCTCTATTCCAGGTTACACATCTGGAGTAAATTAAACCACCAGACTCATAGTTAGAGGTAGCACAGCATTAGAGTGAAAATAGTATTTGACTGGGAAGAGAAAATCTGGGTTCCAGTATGAGCACTTAAATTAACTAAAATAATATAATCATCCAAGTCAACTTACTTTCTGGGCCTGCTTTCTTAGCTGTAAAATAAGGAAGGTGGATATATAAAAGGCTGTGCTCACAGATCATGAAAATACAGGTTAGCCAGAAAGCTAGGCCAGTTTGGGAACTTCTCTACGGATTCGAATGAATATAGGGTTGATGCAAGATACCCTAGACTTTCCCTGGACCTGCCACACCTTCCTCTTATGAAGACTAAGTTCTCAGTCTTTAGAATTTTTGAAGGAGTGAGATGAATGAGGCATCAATTTCCAGGCCCATCCATTCACCCAAAAGCATTTGGCTATTATTAGAGTAAAATTGTATTGATATGTATAAATAATCCCTGAAATTATAGCACTGATTTTCCTACACTTTTTATGTGTGCTTTAAGAAGTTTTTAGAGTACTGAAATAAGACCTCTTATAATAAGTGAAACACTACAAAGCCTTTTTTTATTTTAATTTTTATTTTAATTTTTTATTTATTTATTTTTTTTAGCACAGTTTATAACAGATAAAAAAATTCAAATTTTTGGTCAGGTGATATCTCTTTTTAAAGCATTTACAATATGGACCACAAAAGAATTTTTTTAAACATTAACCAACTGAGACACAGATAATATTTATGTTGCTAACTTCACAAGCTCTTGACCTGTCTCCACAGTATTACTAAGAATTATAGGACCCTAACTTATTGTTGTTGGTTTCAAGTCCTATGCCTAATAGCTTAATTTTAGACAGCCTCAGATGTTTCCCTACCAATAATCTACAATTGAATAGATCTGGTATTAAGTTTACAAATCTTTTAACTATAGGAAATTGCCACCAAGAGCAGGGACATTACAGGGGTACAATATCTCCCCAACTTCATGTCAATTCCAGGCAGGATTAGATTATCCACTTGCATTCAGTCAGGCTTAAAGCCTGCCAGGTGTCAGTGGGGAAATTGAGTCAGGAGAATCTCACCTCAGCCCAGGCTGAACAGCTGCTCTCCCACCCTTCCCATGAGATCACCTTATGCAGTTCATACCAGCATCTCATCAGCTTACTGGCATCACGGATTGGATGATGCCTTTCTTGCTATCCATACCTGGAGTTAGGCTCAGAAGAACAGTCACTTAATAGTCCCATAGCATCTAAAAATGGCAAGTTCCAATAACTAGGCTTCAAATATGATTATAGTTTCACTTTGGCTAAGGAACATCTTTTCAGGCAAGTCTTAAGTGGCTTACATGCCTTTCTATACATGTTCTAGTTCCTGATTAAATGGCAATCATAAAACCAAATTTACCATTAAAACCTTGACTTTTCCATCAATGCCAAATTTTACCCAAGGTTATCTTCCTCTAGGAAATTTAGACTGAAATTTTTTTCTCCAAACTAAAAATGTCATTGATTTATTCTCAGTAATTAATCCAGTCTATTGTTTTAATGCTAATTGCTTTGACCTCACTTTGGAACATGTCCAATTTTTTTCTCCCCATTCCTCCTCTCCCCCTGCTTCTTAATATTTTGCATTCTGATTACTCCTTCCCTCAGTGTACCCTCCCCTCCATCATACCCCACCTCTCTCCTATACCTATCTTCTCTTTTCTTGCAGGGCAAGATAAATTTCCATACCCCATTCCCTGTAGTTCTTATTTCCCGATTATATTCAATACAAATTCTCAACATTCATTTCTAATACTTTGAATTCCAACTTCTCTCCCTCCCTCCCCCTCCCCAGCTCCACTAAGAAGGGAAGCAATTCAATACAGACTAAATATGTGTTATTCTGCAAAAGACTTCCATAATAATTATGTTGTGTAATACTAATTATATTGCTCTCTGTCCTACTCTACCCCCTTTGTTTTTTCCCCCCTGCAATTGACCTTCTCCCTTCTCAAAAGTGTTTATTTCTAGTGACTCCTTTCTCCCATTTGCCCTCCCTTCTAACATTACCCTCGCTCCACTTGTCACCTCCTCTCCTACTTTCCTGTGCTGTGATATAAATTTTCATATCAAATTGAGTGAGCATGTTATTCCTCCTTCATCCACATGTGGGGAGAGTAGCTTTATTTTTTTCCCCTCTCTCCTTCTCCCTTATCTCCTACACTGAATAAGACTTTTCTTATCTCTTTTATGAGTTATAGCTTGCCCCGTTTCATTACTCCCTTTCTCTTCCCGGAATTTTCCTCCTTCACCCCTTGATTTTTATTTTACTTTGTATCTGTGGATAGCATCTCTTCTGATATAACACACCCTGTAGTCTCTATCTAGGCATGTGTATGTATGTGTGTGTGTGGGTGTGTGTACATACAATCTCTCCAACTACCCAAATAATGAGAAAAGATTCAAGAGTTAAGAATATTTTCTTTCCATGTAGTAATGTAAACAGTTCAGCTTTAGAGAGTCTTTTATGATTTTTCTTTTCTGTTTACCTTTCCATGCTTCTCTTGATTCTTGTCTTGGGAAGTCAAATTTTTAAATACAGATTTGGTCTTTTCTTCAACATGAATTCTTGAAAGTCATTTATATCACTGAATGACCATTTTTTCCCTTGAAGTACTACGTTTAGATTTGCTGGGTAGGTGATTCTTGGTTTCTATCCCAGTTCCTTTGACTTCTGAAATATCCCACTCCAAGCCCTTCGATCCCTTAATGTTGAAACTGCCAGATCCTGTGTTATCCTGGTTGTATTTCCACAGTACTTCTTTCCAGCTGCTTGCAGTATTTTCTCCTTGATCTGGGAACTCTGAAATTTGGCCACAATATTCCTAAGACTCTCACTGTTCGTGTTTTTTTCAGGAGGTGATCGGTGAATTCTTTCAATATCCATTTTGCTTTCTGATTCTATAACATCAGGGCAGTTTTCCTTGATAATTTCATGGAAGATAATGTCTAGGCTCTTTTTTGATCATGGCTTTCAGGTAGTCCAATAATTTTTAAATTATTTCTCCTGGATCTATTTTCCAGGTCAGTTGTTTTTCCAATGAGTTGTTTCACATTATCTTCTATTTTTTCAAATTTTTGGTTTTGTTTACTAACTGCTTGGTTTAACTCATAGTCATTCGTTTTCCTGAACTCAATTCTCTCTTTCGATGAATTATTTTGTTCAGTGAGCTTTTGAACCTTCTTCTCTGCTTGGGTAATTCTGCTTTTTAAAAGCTCCTTCTCCTCACTGGCTTTTTGGACCTCTTTTTCCAATTGAGTTAGCCTCTTTTTAAAGCTGCTACTTTCCTCAACTTTTTTTGGTTCTCCTTTAGTAAGCTGCTAACTTGTTTTTTAAGATCTTCTATTGCCTGAGCCCAATTTTAGTTCCCTCTGGAGGCAGAGGCCTTGACTTCCTCTGATAGTATGCCTTGTTCTTCCTCATCCAAAAGGATGGAGGGAGACACCTGTTCCTCAAGAACGTAATCTTCTATGGTCTTATTTCTTTTTTCCCCTTTTTTGGGCATTTTCCCAACCAGTTACTTGACTTTTGAGTTTCCTCTCCACAACCTCCTGACCTCCAGCTCCTCCAAACCAGCACTTGGGGGCCGAGATTCAAAGAAGTGCTCCCAAACCTCAGGGCTTTAGGTGGGGGCAGGGTTGCTATTCAGTGTGAGATTAAGATCAGCTGCTCAGGTGGGGGCAGGGCCGCTCTAAGGGTTTATGTGGAGACCTTCAACAATGGATGCGGACTACTGCCTGCTTTGGGAGCCCAATATGCTGTTGCCTCTACTGCTGCCTCCTGAGGAGACCTGAGTTATGGGGACACCCTGTTCCCCTCTCGGCCAGCCAAAAAGACCCTCTCACTGACCTTTGGCCCCTATGGGTTGAGGGACCTGTGCTGCTGCTGGAGATTCTGTCCCTGAAGCCTGGTCAGATCTGCTCCTCTGGGTGCTGCGTGGCCAAGGCAGGGATGGGCTCTGCTCTGCATCTGGTGTGCGACAGACCTTTTCCGTCAGTCTTTCAGGTCTCTCTGGAACAGAAATCTCCTCCACTCTGTTGTTCTGTGGCTTCTGCTGCAACAGAATTTGTTGAGAGTTCTTCTTTACAGATATTTTATGGGCTGTGGGTTAGGAGCTAGCATATGTATATCTTTCTACTCTGCCATCTTGGCTGCTCCCCTGCAGTGGACTATTTCTGATAGCCACTACAAAGTCTTAAAAATATTTGGAGGGGGGGGCCGAACCAAGATAGTGTTGTAGAAGGACGGACCTGTAGAAGCTCCCTCCGACAGCCCATAAAATACCTGTAAAAAATGACTCTAAACAAATTCCAGAGAAGCTGAAGTCACAAAATGAAAGAGATTTCCAGTTCAACACAGCCTGGAAAGCCAACAAGAAAGGTCTATCGCACAGGTCTCTGAGCAGAGTGGAGCTCAGCCCAGCCTTAGCCACAGCACGGCAGGGACAGAACCAGAACAGGCTTCAGGGAACTACCAGCAGCAGCAGTTCCCAGACTGCTCAAACAACAAATGCCAAATTTTATACAATATATTTTACATAAGATGCCCAAAGAATTCTTAGTTCACTTTTAAGCTTTAATAACTTCAGCTGTAAAAATGTTACAAACTGTCAAAAACATCATCTGAAAGATAGTTTAAATTTCTTTTGAACTTTTGTTTGTGAATTTTTAAGTGTAATAAGATGTGGCACTGTTTCATTACTTTTTACACCAGCAGAGTTGTAAAAGCGTCAGCGAGAATGTTCTTTCACCTGGGTAAGAAGGGAATGCGGTCTGGACCCGCCAGCAGCAGCCACTGCAGAGGAAGTGCCCACTTTTGGAGCCCTCTGCCTAAAGACCCTGGGGGAATTGAGCAGCTGATCTGGATCTCAGCCTTGAATGGCCGCCCTGGGGTGAGGAGGAATACTGCCTGGCATGGTGGAGCTGGTGGAGGCTCTGGAGAAGGAATCCTACTTGCAGATCTTGGACAGAAGAGTGCTTGTGGCTGCTGCCAGACCACAGCACAGGCCAAGAGAGGAGTAAATTCCTCTCCCTTGATTGTGCCACCTTGGAGGTACTGAGAACTTACAGGTACCCAGAGTACCCTCCAATTGAAAAATGACTCAAAAGTCATGTAACTGGCTGGGAAAATTCCCAGAAAAGGGAAAAAAATAAGACTACAGAAGGCTACTTTCTTGGTGAACAAGTACTTTCTTCCATCCCTTCCAATGACGATGAACAATGCATACCATCAGAGGAAGACTTAAAAGTCAAGGCTTCTGCATCTAAAACCTCCAAAATAAATAAGCAATAGTCTCAGTCCGTAGAAAAGTTCAAAAAGGATTTTGAAAATCAAGTAAGAGAGGTGGAGGAAAAATTGGGAAGAGAAATGACAGCCATGCAAGAAAATCATGAAAAGCAGATCTACAGCTTGCTAAAGGAAACTCCAAAAAATATTGAAGAAAAGAACACCTTTAAAATATAGGCTAATTCAATTGGCAAAAGAGGTCCAAAAAGCCAATGAGGAGAAGAATGCTTTAAAAAGCAGAATTATCCAAAAGGAAAAGGAGGTTCAAAAGCTCACTGGAGAAAATAGTTCTTTAAAAATTAGAATGGAGCAGATGGAAACTAATGATTTTATAAGAAACCAAGAAATTACAAAACAAAACCAAAAGGATGAAAAAAATAGAAGATAATGTGAACTATCTCACTGGAAAAACAACTGAACTAGAAAATAGATCCAGGAGAGACAATTTAAACATTATGGGACTACCTTAGAGCCAAGATCAAAAAAGACCCTAGACATCATCTTTCATGAAATTAGCAAGGAAAACTGCCTTGATATTCTAGCATCAGAGGGCAAAATAAATAGTGAAAGAATCCATCCATTACCTCCTGAAAAGGATTTGAAAAGAGAAACTCCTAGGAATATTGTAGCCAAATTCGAGAGTTCCCAGGTCAAGGAGAAAATACTGAAAGCAGCTAAAAAGAAACAACTTGAACATTGTGGAAATACAATCAGGATAACTCAAGATCTAGCAGCTTCCACATTAAGGGCTTGGAATATGATATTCCAGAAGTCAAAGGAACTAGGATTAAAACCAGCAAAACTAAGTATAATATACTTCAGGGGAAAAAATGGTCATTCAATGAAATAAAGGACTTTCATGCATTCTTGATGAAAAGACCAGAGCTGAAAAAAAATCTGACTTCCAAACACAAGAATTAAAAGAAGCATGAAAAGGTAAACAGGAAAGAGAAATCATAAGAGACTTAACTAAAGTTGAATTGTTTACATTCCTACATGGAAAGATAATATTTGCAACTCTTGAAACTTTTCTCAGTATTTGGGTAGTTGAAAGGATTATACACACACACACACAGACAGAGGGCAAAGGGTGACTTGAATAGGAAGGGATGATATAAAAAAATAAAATTAAGGGGTGAGAAAGGAATATATTGGGAGGAAAAAGGGAGAAATGGAATGGGGCAAATTCTCTTTCATAAAAGAGGCAAGAAAAAGCTTTTTCAATGGAGGGGAAAAAAGTGAAGCTTACTCTCATCACATTTGGCTTAAGGAGGGAATAACATGCACACACCCAATCTGGTATGAAAATCTATCTTACACTATAGGAAAGTGGGGGGAGAAGGGGAAAAGTGGGGTGGGGAGGAAGATAGAAGGGAAGGCAAATGGGAGGAGGGAGTAATTAGAAGTAAACATTTTGGGGGAGGGACAAGGTCAAAAGAAAGAATAGAATAAATGGAGGGCAGGATAGGATGGAGGGAAATATATCTAGTCTTACATAACGTGACTATTATGAAAATCTTTTGCAAAACTACACATATATAGCCTATATTGAATTGCTTGCCTTCTCAGGGGGGATGGGAGGGGAGGGAGGAAAGGAGACAAGTTGAAACTCAAAGTTTTAGGAATGAATGTTGAGAATTGTTTTTGCATACAACTGGGAAATAAGAAATACAGGTAATGGGGTATAGAAATCTATCTTGCCCTACAAGAAAAGAGAGAAGATGGAGATAAGGGAAGGGTGGGGTGTGACAGAAGGGAGGGCAGACTGGGGAAAGGGGTAATCAGAATGAACAGTGTTTTGGGGTGGGGGGAGAGAAAATTTGGAACTCAAAATTTTGTGGAAATGAATGTTGAAAACTAAAAATAAATAAATTAGAAATAAAATTAAAAAATTTCAGAGTGGAAAGATTAGGTAGATCTTAAAGCAATCAGTTATATTCTCAAAATGAAATGGATGATTTAACAATGTCAAAACAAACATATATTCTAAATTACAAACTTTAGAAGATGCATGTAGCCAAAGACACTTTCAAAATGGTTAGTCTAGAACACTTTGCATTACTTTTACAAGACATACTGGGAATGACTGAAAAATTCTACATTATTTAATACGAGTATCATGTTCCCCACTCCCTCCACTTAATTGTGGCTAAATAATTGTGCTGCCTTATAAATTCTCTGGCAAAAAAGCATTCTTAGGATCACTTACGGCTCTGACTCGAAGAAGGTGTGAGATGACAGATTGTAGTTCATCACCATAGTGTTTTAGCTCAGTAAATCTCCTAGGAACAGGACATAGAGAGTGTATTATTACATATTAAGGAACAAGAACTCACAAACTGAAAGAAAACACTATGATCTAAAAACTGTTGATGATCCTGCTTTTATTTAACACCAAGTTAGCTACTGATTTTTCCTCAACTGATAGAACAAAATTCTAAAAGAACACAACACATGCTTATTCATTTAATATTTTCAAAATAAAATTAGGAGTAAGTCATGTTTACAAATCTTCATTGTATGCTGAGATTTTTTTTCCACATAAAAATCATTAAATATGGAAAAACAGACTCATCTCAAGATTTTTTAAGGGAATATTTTTGAACCTAGTCATTCAACAACAAATTCTATATGAAAGTTTTCAATTACTTCCCTCTCTAGACAGGGTAGGAAAAGACCTTAAAGGCACAATCCCCTCATTTTACAAATGAAAAAACATGGAGGACCAGATAGAAGTGACTTGCCTGGGATTACACAGCTAATAAATGTTTAAGTTAGGACACAAAGCTAGTTCTAACTCCCAAGGCAATGTTTTTGCAACTGAAGCTCCTCTTTCTTAAAAGATAGGGACCTTTGGTACACTCTGTATATGGTCTAAGAGTAATAAGTAGAGAAAGTCAGTATGAAGGTTAATAATAAACTAACAGTTAGTGAAGGTTAGTGATTTAAAAGCAAAAAACTATAATTTTTAAAAGTGCTTTTAGACTCTCTAGGGTACCTTTTACCATCTTACTGCTCTACATGTAGAGTTATCAAAAGTATACCTCATTTACAATTCAAAGTTTCAATGGAATATATTATATAAGAAGACAAGAAGCATGCAAGGCTGAGAATGTGAGCAATGCTCATTAAGGTATAGCATGTCATAAGGTAAAGACAATCTAAAACTGCTCAATATTTTTTCACCTCCCCTTTTCACCCTATATCATTTTTCAGTCAATAAACCTTTTGAGAACCTAGTCAGGGGCCACAGGCTTACAAGAGTAGGTGGCCATGATTAGGGAACATATCATTAGGATGGCCTCACTTCTTTGCAGTATACTACATAGAACAGGAAAAAATGTATTATCTCAAGTAACTGTGTATGAGAGATCTAAAGACTGTTGTTTGGTTTTTGTTTTTTATTTTTTGCCTCATGCTGGGCCTATTACCTATGAATAAAAAGAACAGTTTTGAATCCAGGAATTAGGCATGATTAGGCCTTTCAAGGCTTTTTCACAATAGGTTTGACAGATTTCTTGGTCTGGATTCCCTCCCCTCCAAGGTCAGCCAAGAACCTACTGTACTTTAACAAAATTTCTAAGTCTCTAAAAATTCTGATATGTTTTTACATCAGAGTTGTATAGAATACCAACAGAATTTAAATATTTGATCTCTACTAAGTTTAAATTGAGATAGCAGGTGACTAATGAATGTGAGGAAGGAGAAAGCTTTTATTCCTTCTTCTACAGGAGTTATAATCAGCGAGAAAACGGCAGATCTATAGGCTACAAAGTCTAGTAACATACATGTAAGAAACAGAATATAACCTGAATTCTTTAAGTCAGGTACTGCTCATCTAGCAAAACTAGCGATGCCTGCAGACTTAAATGGGGAAGCCCACCCAGTATCCAATGAAACTAAAAGAAGAAATCAAGTTAGCCTTTACACAATGGTTGGAATTGAGAAGGAATATTGTAACACAACATCTCCCTCTTATATTACAACAAATGGAAGTATATTTTTGCATAAGGAGTATGAATAACTGAGATGTAAATGCAGATTTTTAAGAAAGGTAATATTAAAAAAGGAAAGGTCAATTCTGAGAATAGCATTTTGAGACCAGGAAAAGAACTTGAATGGAAAGAAGGCAAATATAAGTAGGAAGTTATTTTGGAGAATAAGAGAAAAGGAAGCATCAGTTGACGAAAACTGTAAGAGAATGACCACAGGTAAAGGCTAGAAAGCCAAGATTTGATGAAAATTATTCAGACAGTCACAAAGTCAGTTTAGAAGAGTAAGACAGAGGCTTGTTACAGTACAAGGGAGATCAAAACTATTAAACTGGTATTTCAGTGGCAGTTTCATTTTGAACCCAAGACCGGGACCTGGTCATCAACAACGAATCAAGTGATCTTTCAAGGGCTGAGGCTAAAGGAAGGAGTGAGCTATAAGGAAGTAAAAAATAAGAGAATGTGCAATGCCAAATTTATTTAAGGAATTGTAGTATCTAAAATTTTCCTTCAGCATAGAGTATCCAGACCAAGATTTCCTCATTTTTAGATATGCAATTTAACTAGTAAGTAGGAGCATTTTGTGGGGATGACGATAATGAAGAGAAGAACAAGGAGCCAAGTAAAAGGCTATGTCCCTAACCTGGTGACCTCTAGGGAAACCACCAAGTCTTTTGAGAGCAGAGGCAGAAGGTCACAGGCAGCAGGTTGCCGTCAATGTGGTGGCCTTAGTTCCTAGCATCTCTTCAATATTCCTGCCCTTCTCATTTTTTGCTCTCCTCTGTATAGGCTATCTTCAGCCTTCCCTCCTTTACCCTATTCCTCATGGTCTTGTTCAACCATTTTTCAGTCGTGTCTGACTCTTCATGACTCCATCTGGAGTTTTCTTGGCAAAGATACTGGAGTGGTTTGTCATTGCCTTCTTCACCTCATTTTACGGATGAGGAAACTGAGGCAAACAGGGTGAAGTGACTTGCCCAGGGTCACACAGAACATGTATGAGACTGTATTTGAACTCAGGAAGATAAATCTTCCTGACTTCAGGCCCAGTATTTTATCCACTGCACCACCTAGCTATGGTTCTTCCTCTTTTAAATATTCTATGTATTAACAACATGAGTAAGCCTGAAGAAAAAGACTTGTCTTCTTCATTTTACTTATTATCATACTAAGTTTTATGCAGAAACTCTAATAAATAGTCAAAGCTGATTTTAAACTGATTAAGTTAGAAGGAAATGTTTCTTAAATACATAAAAATGCTAATAAACAGATGAAATAATATCTTGTATCTTAGATTTTAAGTACCACAAAGTCTAAGCCTTTTTTCCCCTATAAAACTTTTTTTCAGGATGATAATGGCAATGGATTATTTTTATTTTAAAATTATAGTTATCTACAGTATACTTTCCCCCTTTAAAAGGCATAATGAGGTCAATTTAGTATTGTTAATCTATCAGAGCACATTTTCACATGGCCAGGTCAACTACAAAATATCAATCAAATTAACTACAAAATTTCAGAAAGAGATGCTCAAATGCTATGATTACCTACTAAAAATCAGAACACTGATTTATATTTAGATATCTAGAACCACATTATGTAAAATAAAGTAGAAGAAAGCTGGTAAGAAAGCATGTAAAATCAGGTTGCTATGAAACCATTTACACAAAACAAAGACTAATTTCTCCTGAAGTATCAGCTAGAAACATTCTAATAACTATTATAGCTTTATTCCTCATATCTAACTAAGGCATTCTCAAGTGAAACATATTTAGAACAAATAATTTCTTGATACAATGAGAACTCCTACACTAGAAAAGATTGCTGAGATCATGTGACTGGGTATTCTCTTTTCTATTTTTTTTAACAGCAGAACATGTATTTGAAAATAAGGTGGTAATAACTGAGACTATTGAATAGAATTATATTCTAGAAGTTTTAGGTAATACAGTAGCAACAAAAATCATAGATTTTCAGAAGGCCAGGAACCATCCAGTTCTAGTCCAATGCTCTCATTTTATAGTTGAGGAAACTGAGGTTCAAAGAAGTTAAGTGACTTGCTCAAGATCACATGGTTAAAAAAGAGTCAGTATTTGAACCCAAGTCTTCAGGTTCCAAAACAAGCACTCTTTCTACTACAGGATGAGTGATATCTTTAAAACTACATCAAGAAAATCCAGGGAAAACAACAAACAACTTTTCCCCTATATGTTATTACTCTGAGTTGTCAAATATTTTACACATACACACACACACACACACACACACACACACACACACACCTATTTCAGTGTCTCATTGTGGTATGGAGGTGGCTCTGGAATGGTAAAGGATTTGGTTTTGTCTGTTTTTTTATACTACATGAATGTAGTTTTTTGGTACAACAGTCACTTCTCATCAAACATCCAAAGAAACCTCCCTACAAAGCATATTCTTCTCCCCAAAAAAGTTAACCAATTCTAACTCTCTCATTTTATAGATAAGAAAATTGAGAAAGAAAGCAGTTGTCTTCACTGGTAGCAGTTCTGGGACTAGTACCCACATCTTTTGATTCCCAGTCAAAGGACAAACCCAACAGAATTAGGCCACAATTCAAAGAGTGTAAAGGAACAAAAAATTTGAAGAGTCTCTAACCCTCATCCCATAAGAAAGCCACTCCTGAATTCAACAGCTTCCTTTACCACAGCCATACTAATATGATTCATATTATTTCAGAAATCATCCATAAATACTCATGCAATAAAACAATCAATATGGAAGCATTTGTGCTAGTATATAAACCTATCAACTTTTCAATCCTATTCTCATAGGGTCTAAGGTCAGTAAACTAAAAGTACAAAACTGGCCCAATTCATTGTGAAGGAGAAAATACTTTCCATCTAGTTGAAAAGCAGGAAGTGAGGAAATATTTTAAATAAAATGAAAGGTATTTTGCTCACTATTTTTTTTTAATCCCTTCAACAATACTTAAGCCTACTGAAAAGAGACAATATAGTTTGGTTTTCTAAAAAATTTTCCATCTTTCAAACATACCCTTAAATTGAATACTATCAAGTCCAAATTTCAAAGCCAGATTCAAACTGGTTTAAACGAAATCTTATCAGACTTGAGACACTACTTAAAATCTTGGGTAAATAAAGCGCATACATTCAGAAATGAAAAAATTAAATAGTTTTTGAAAAGCACAATTCAAAACAACATTGTAATTGTTATTAAAACAAAACCTTACTTGTCTGGGTTTTTCACTCTGAATGTTGCATTAAGAGCTTTTAACCTGGAGTCTGCCTGGAAAAAATAATTTGTTAACTCAATTACAATTATATTTCAGGGTATAAAATCAAACAGTTTTACTTTCCTTCTAGAATTAAGACGCTAAAATAAAATTTTCTTTATATCACAGTGCTAAATACATTTGAACCAGCGAACAAGTCTCGAAAAGAATTATGTCATTAAACTTTTCAAAAACACCACAAAAACAGAAGCACAAACCAGATATTTGTAAATGCCAAAGAAATGGTACACTCCAATAAATTACAGGACTGGGAAATAGCTCTATGTTATTCTCAGGTGATATAACGAAGTACAGATCACAGAATCAAAGTAGTTTATTACAATCCAAAAGGATGTGAGGTTCTTTCATCTTCAGGTTCCAGGATTTTAGGAAACAGAGTAGATAAAAATAATCCTTGCTAGCTCTATGAGGTATCCAATAAAAATTGTTTTTTATCAAGATACAAATTCCTTTCTAACAAATGTAAAGAGCTATAAAGCACCATAAATTATGAACTATATCTATAGTTAGAAGATGCATAAAACCAATTCTCCAAATAAGTTTAACTGAAATATTTACACTCAATAAATTCTCACAAGAAACTAATCTAATGGTTGAAAATTTAATAATGGGTTCAGAAAATAGATAATGAAAACAAACCTCCCAACATGAAAGTGTGGGACTCCTTGGGTAGAGTATTATATACACTATCAGACCTGGTCTATTATATTCTTTGTTTTTACTTATCTGTTTCTTTGTTATAAGGGAGAATTCGAAAGTAGGGGAAGGGAAAAATGACTGTGATAAAAAAAAAAATGAAATGCATCAGCAAAACTTTTTTTCAAAAGAAGCAGCTCCAAAATGAAAAAAAAAAAAAAAAGAAGCAGCTCCTCTGACGGTACCTCCAGAAGAAGCAGAAATCACGAATACTAAAGTACATTGGTTTATCCATTAATGCCAACAGATTTGTTAAGAGGCAATTATAAAAATAGCAATTGGTATGAAAAATCTCTACCCACTACCCACATTGGCCCTACCCACATTTACCAATACTATACTTTTATCCAATTCAACCCTGCCTTATCAATGTTCCTGAAAAGCATCCCCTGCAGCAAATATGCTCATTTACAGAGATTCCCAGAAAACCACATCAAAGGTAGTTAAAAGAAGAGAAATTATCCTCAGGTTCTCACTGATTTTGCTGGGTTCTTCTTCCTCTCCTAAGAAATTGAATGGAGGCTTACTACAATATTTCAAAAATCTGTGATTTCGTTGGTAAGAACACTACCTTCAATGACATACTGCAAACTTTCTCACTTGAAGGTGAACTCTGAAAGTTATTGTTGCCAAAAAAAAAAAATCACAGTAGCTAGCCTGGTGATGAGGCTCTCAAATCTGGTTAGGTTGAAGCTCAGACAATATACATGTACACACAATTTGGTAACAAATGAAACAAGTGAAAACAAATGAATCAAAGCATGCAAAAATCTCTTACAAATAAAGACTATAAAAAATTTAAGAGAATTAAGCATTATCCTATGGTCTATAACAAAATACACAATAAGAACCAAAGGCCTTCACAAGTCGAGACACTACAGACATTGACTTAATTTTTTTTTTGTTGGTGGGGAGTGTCTGGGACTATGACTTCATCAATGTATGGAATTCCTAGCTTGGAAACTGTCCAGCAAAGCAGACTGGCAAGAAGTCTGCAACTTAGTTTTATAGAGTTGCCAAGGAGAATAAGAAGTTAAGTAACTTGCCAGTGGTCACATATATAAGAAGTAAGTTTTGAACCCAGATTTTCCTGAATCTTCTAAAAGTGATTGGTTGTCTCTCACATCCTCAGAATAAGAGTCAGTGTATGTCAAGAAAAAGGTCATTCTCTTGTCTGACACTCTACCCGCTAGATCATGCTATCTTCATACAAATAGCAGTTTATTAACGTGGATAATCCATTAGATAAAAAATTGTGGGGAACAAATATATAGTAGATATTTGTAGAGTGACATAGCAAATAGAAGTGACCTCAAAGCCAGGAAGACCTAGGTTCAAGTTCTACCTCTGACACAGACTGACAGGCTGTATGACCCTGGGTAAGTCATTTGACTTTCTCAGAGTTCTAAATAACTCTCTGAGACTAAGTTGCAAAGAAAGTCCTGACCTGAATTGTCAAGGGAGTTTCCTCTACTGGTTAAATCACAGGTCCATCCCTATCCCTATCTTTCTTGAACCTACTATTCTTTGGCATCACCAAATTATTGAGCCTTTTATTAAAGTAAATCACATAAAATATAAAAATCAAACACAACTACTTAATTTTACACATTCCACCTACTCTCTCCCTATCTAGTCCCCTTCCTTTGCCTCTAAAACATCCCTAATACATTCATCACAATACTTTAAATGTCCAAACCTTTATTTATCCTAAACCTTCTTGAGGGAAAATTTTTCTAATTGTATTACATATTTACCCGTTTCTTAAATTGAGCATACTGAATATAACTTAATCTCTCATAATGGTTTAAGGATATGTTCGGCTTTAAATATAGTTAGAACCTCAGAGGCTACTGAGGTATGAAGAGCTACTTTCTCTATACTAAAAGGCACTAGTCTATGTTATTTTAATTAATATCTATTTTTTATACCTTTTTTGTTTCTTCTCTTGTAATCAAGGCTGTTAGCGGTCTTTTCTGTTGTACATGTACCTGCCTCTATAAGTACCTACCTGATTTTACTTCCAATTAACTAACTAAATCAGTAAGCTTCTTAGCACTATGTTTATATGAGCAAAGAGAATCTGAAAGAGTGCTCAAAAGGCTATCCCCAAGAGCAAAGTATGCTGTCTTTATGGTGTCTATTTTGACTACACTTTACTTCCTAATTTTTGGTCACATTCGAGATAGCTAAGGCTGCCAAATAAGTGACTAACACTATTATACACAAATATAGGTATGTTCAGAAAGGATGTACTTTCTGCAACAGTAAAATTTTAACGTTTTTATAAGGAAAGAAGAGAGCTAAAATAAAAACAACCAAGAATAAAATCAGGAATACACCAAAATATTTACATTTCTCAATCTTCTAAAGTCTGTTTAGTCTTTGTCACAATCTCACTAAGAAAGTAATTTTACAAATTATGCAGTAAATTTAGTGCTGCTTTTCCCAGATATTTTTAAAGTTCAAATTATATTATTACTCTAAGACCTCACTAAATATCAATATCACTTAAATAATTTAAATAAAAAATAGTTGCTCCTTTTATAGAATTACTTATTTGGCATTTACAAGATTTCACGTGTATTTTACACACACACAAAAATATTTTGATAAGATTTTTGTGACAATTTAATAATAGATAGATACCTATAATCAAATCTGAAATACTAACTTCTTAGATGAATCACTAATGGAATACTTTTAAAAGCAAATAAATGTGTATAAAGTATCTTTTATTTATGCCCTTTTTTATTAGTCTCAAACATATTACAAATATTTCCATAGAATCTTTACCAAAATTATATATTTTTTAAAGTTTTAAGATTTCTTTAAATCCATCCCTCAATTAAAATGTACTTATTCCAACCGTGTCCCAGATGATTTTCATAAGTCTAGAAAATGATGGCATAAAGTTAGTAAGATTCCATTTTTTTTTAATGTACTTTGAGAAGGTTAATGATTTATAAATTAGAATCAGTCTGAGTAATAACAGGAAGATTTGGAATTAATCAGTTTTCTCCTTTTACACAATTTAAGTCAGATAACAACATTATATACCAACTCACAATTAAGAAATTGGTATTAAAGTATTGTAATTAAAGTACTGTAGAATTATAATATTATTTACATATAAACATTTTTTCTTATTTCTATCACTTAGCTAAATTTCTGACACATTATTACTCTAAATATGAATATTATACGTGTCTGCATTATGGGATCTTTTCCTTTTTTAAAAAATTTAATCAAATCAGCTAATAAAAGACATTAAAATTTTTATTCTTGGATAATAACCAGAGTTGGTCTAACTAGTCTATGAAGTAAGGCATTCTCAGAATGGCCAGGGAGATGAAGTTTCTAGGTTGAAGAAATAGGAAGATGCTAAAAATCAGTGAAATAATATGTTTCTTCATTTTCTATAGTTGTGAATTTAGGGTCAGGACAAAATCAAGTTAGCATTAGGCTATCAAAATTCCCCTCAATTTCTTGCTAGCACAGTCTGACCTGGATGACAACCTAAAATCTCTTTTTACAAATACACATGTGTAAATATGTGTATGTGTGTATATCAGTATGTATGTGGGAGGAGGGGTTCATGTGCCATTTATTTCCCTCTCTCAACTTAAACTGCATTAACAACATGCTCCAAAATATCTATGGGACCATTTTTCTGTCCCAAACAGAAATTCTAATGACTAGATGGAAAAATCCAAGAAGGCCTAAATTTGTCTGGGTCACCAAGAAAGTCTTATTTAAAATGGGGAGAACGATGGTTTTAGGAATCACCTCTTTAAGGTTTCATTATATACAGAAAGTAAAAGCAATGTGCCAGTGGAGAGATGAAATGAGACTAAGATGACCTATTTGCAGCCTGTTGAGGATGTAAGGCTTAACCATGTAGTATAAAAATTATCTCACCTTCCATGAAGAGTTTGCTATGGACAGGACTTTAATAATTAGAATTCTTTTTAAAAGGACACAATTACTAGAAAAATATCAATATGTAGCAAAAAGAATGAACTGTAGTGAGAAAAATTCTCCCACTGCTATTTCAACTTTTTCCTGATACGACTAAATTCCAGATATGATCTTAACACAAACTAGTAATATACAAATATGCAAAGAACTTTATTTTTACTTTGAAATTTTTACCAAAATGCTAGGTATATAATCTTCCTCATTACAAAATTAATTCCTAAATTATTACCTTTAGCTGGAACCCTGTTTCATTCACTGTCTCCTTCCAGTTATTTTCCTAAAATAAAAAGCTATATTTTAGTTGTCATAATTATTACAAAACAAACAAAAAACACACAGTGCTAATACTTAAATTTCTTCCCAGTGAGAGGCAGTAAAAAAAGAAATTCTTAATTTAAAAATTAGACACTCTATCACTATCCAGAATATATATAGGTGTGTGTGTGTGTGTGTGTGTGTGTGTGTGTGTGTGTGTATGTGTATGTGTATATATATATATATATATATATATATACTTATCAATGTCTTCAGAAAATAAAAGGGTGTGATGTAAATGTGATGTGATTTAAAATAAAATACCTGTGTCAAAAACAAATAGAAGATTTTGTCTTCAGAAAGGACAGAATGTGAAGCCACTCTCAAAAGAAAGTTTTCCAAACCAATTCTTCGTCTTTCCACAAAATCAGGATCCATGTTGTCTGCAGAGAGTTTATGCCAAACAAATTCTGCCTATGTAAGTAAATCAATTACTAATTAAGATGAGCTTCAAAGATAAATAACATTAAAAGCAAAACCAAAAGAATATACACAATTATTACAACTACATAAATGAAGTTCACTTTAAATATCAACAAAACTCAGGTCAAAACACTGGACAACAACGGCACCAACTTCTAAAGTAAACATGTATCCTTTCTTTTAATCACTGGTAAACTACTAAAATGTCAAGATGTATATACTATCAGTCAAACTCACTTGTTTATCTTCCCTTGCTTTACTGTTTTGAGGGATGCTACATTGTAAGGGGAGCAACTTGGAATATGCTAGGGTTTTAGATATTGTGTAAAGATAAAATTTATCAAAAAGAATTAACTGGAAATATATGTTGCAGAAAAAAACAACTATTAACTTCTTACCCTCTTTTCAGGCAGAGGTGGAACAACAATATGCGGATAGTAAACTAGCAAATAGTTTCTCAGTAACTCAAATTCACTATACCGTCTCCAAAGAGAGTCTGTAAGAACACTCTGGCCATCACTTGGTTCAACTGATCTAGGAAGGAAATAAAAAAAGGAATGTTAAAAAAGGTAACTTCAGCACATACCACAAAAAGCTTAGTTGAACTTATGTCAGACAATCCACCTTCCCAAAAGAGTTAATAAAGTCTCTTTAATAAAGACATTTTAAAATACCCATAAAAACAACTCAGTTAATCTAAAAGAACAGATTTCAGAATATGGTAAAACCTCAATTATTTAGCATTCTTTCCATGAATATCTTTTTCACTACAGTAATGTAACAATAACTGACTTTAATAATGACCAAGGTAATTTCAAGTTGGGATTTCGAAATCCCAACTCAAATAAACCCAATTCATGAAAATACACAATTCTACCAAAGTATTAAAATTAACTTTCAAAAGCCAGAATCAAAGTTCAATTCTAACTTTACCCAATATCCAGGCCAAGGTACCACAAATCAGGATAAGGTATTTCAACCTACTTGAAGCATCAAATGTGTCAGTATTCTTCCAAATTCTCCAAGGAGAAATAATATTTTAATCTTAAAGAGGTGGCAATCAAGATTTCATCGACGGAAGTTTAAACGCGAAGTTAAATAGGAAAAGCACAACTTACCACATACGTGTTGCAAAAAAATTAAAATAGAGTCTAACAATAGCTTTCAATCCTGCCAACTGAATACAACCACTTCTGGAAAAATGGCATAATTTTCAACAACAATGATTCTTTCTGAGCTCTGAATGATTAACTCAATAATAATTAATATAATATACCCCTAGAGGCTTAAATAAGCCATGGAATACAAAGATAGGTCAAACCAATATTGGATAAATTACAATACTTATTCAGAGTCATACTAATATACCAAAGAATTACTTTATTGAACTAGAAAAATAATCATGAGATTCATCAGGAAGAGTGTAGAAAAAAAAAATCAAGAATTGAAATAATGGGGGGGGGAAAAGTAGGAAACGAGAGGGCCTAGCAGTAAATATCAAAATGACTTGGTACCGTAAAGTAAGTAGAAAGGTTGATTAATAGAGCAGATTAGATACAAAAAATATCAAAGCAAATGAACCTAATAATAACCTAATGTTCAATAAATTAAAAGGACTCAGGTACTATAATGGGAACTCACTATTTGACAAAAACTGCTGAGAAAACTGGTCAGGAATCTGGCCAAAATTAAATTTAGACTGACACCTCATACCATACACCAAGATAAACTCCAAATGGATACATAATGTAGATATAAAAGATCATATCATAAGCAAATCAGAGCAAGGAAGAAATTTTTGTCTAAGATAGGGTAAGAATTCATGACTGCATAAATGAGTATAAGAAAAATAGATCATTTTGATTACATAAAATTAAAGTTTTTGAATAAACAAATCCACTGCAGCTAAGACTAGAAAGTAAATAGTTAACTGATAGAAAATATTTGGAGCAAGTTTTTTTGACAAAGATCTCACTTACCAGATATATATGTAACTTACTCAAACTTACAAGAATAGGAGCCATTCTCCAGTCCAGTTGATAAACAAAAGATATCAACAGGCAGTTCTCAAGGAAAGAAAGCCAAGGTATCTAGATATAGCCATATTTTTTTTTAATGCTACTAATCACTAATAATTAGAAAATTGAAGATTAAAGCAACTCAGAGGCTCCACCCTACAGCCAACATACTGACAAACTGACAAAAGGAAAACATCAGAGGGGCTGTACTAAAACAGTCTAATTGATGCACTGCCTGTAGAGCTATGAAATTAGTGCTGCCAAACTGGAAAGCAATTGAAAATTATAACCAAGATGTTACCACAGTGTACATACCCTTTAACCAAGTAATACACAGTAGGCCTGAACCTCAGAAATCAAAGAGAGAGGAAAAGGTCCTATGTGTAAAACAATATTTACAGCAACTCTTTTTTGTAATAACAAAGAACTAGAAACTAAGGAAGTATCCATTGACTGGGGAATGGCTGAACAAATTTTAATATATTAATGGAAAATTACTGTAATGTAAGAAATGATGGAAGGGATGGTTTTAGAGAAATCTGGGAAAACTTGTATGAACTCATACAGAGTAAAGTAAGCAGAACCAGGAGAACAATTTATAATAAGACCATTAAAAAATGAACAATTTTTTAAGACTTAAGATGATCAGCCATGATATACCTGTGACAAATAAATGCTACCCACCTCCAGAGGTGATGGACTACATATGCAGAATGAGACACACATTTTTATATGTAGCCAATATGAACATTTGTTTTGCTTGATTATATATACTTATGAAGGAGAAGGTGGGAGAAAAAAATTAAAAATATATATATATGTAAATACACACACACACACACACACATACTAAAAGTAAGCAACGGAATAAAACAGAAATCTTTAGTTATATAAAAGAATATATTAAAAGTGATAAATAATAAAATGGGAAAAATAAAAGAGTCCAGACTTAGTAGAACTTTTATAACCCACCTTGTCTCAATGAGGTAAGCTGTGTAAGTTTCTTGCATGTTCATGGCATTTCTTCCAGTCCTTTTTTCTGCTTCTGAAACAGTAATTTCAATTTTCTTCGACCAAAAACTACCTTCTGTCATCTAACCAAAAACAAGAGGATAAATAAAATTTTCACATTGGTCACAAAGAAAAAATGAAAATAGAAACATAGTAAAGTCATTTTTGAGACTCTAAGTATAAATAAAACCTTTCAGATTATAAACATAAATCTTTCAGACCAATTTGTTTCATCTTTTATAAGAATAACTCTTATGCCCCTGTTTTTGGCTGATAAACTATTAGCTCTTCTCCCCTATTCTCCTCTCTCCTCTCCTGTTCCAACAAGGGGTACCATACCCTTACCTGAGGGTGTTCTGCCCAAAAGAAGGTAAATTTTGATAGCTGCAAACCTACCAAGTTATCTTAGGGTTTACTAGTTGAATTTTTTTCTTAAAGATCATGCCTTAATCCAAATTCACTCTGGTTCTCATAAATTGGCCAACAATGGGTCCTTGCCCGAGCACTACTTAATGGTTATTTTGGGACTCTGGTTGGCTCAGAGTGAAAAGGAAATACTAATTGTTTTTCTTTGGCTAGGAACCCTGAGCATCTTTCCCTACCAATTTGATATATATTTTTTTAATTAAAGGGGCTATCCCTTCGATCACTTCTTAAATAGGCCTTGCCTCACTCAAAGTGAGAACTGGGAAAGACCTGAGCTTAAAAAGGCAGAGGTCTCCCACTACATCCTGAGCTATCTCCAGTCCTCCTGATCCACATCTGGCCACCAGACTCGGATGATTCTGGAGAAGTAAGTGAGGCTAGTGACTATGCACAGCCCTCCCTCACTTAAATTCAATTCAATTGCAAGTCATATCATCATCTTCCTGGTGTCATGAGCCTCTTCAAGAACGAAGGACCAACCAGACACACACACACGCATGCATGCACGCACCTGTCAGTCATATTACTATCATAAATGGATTAGATATACAGTAAATTTTTTTGAAACCTAATTATCACTTACCATGTTTTCAGTTACTAAAATGATTCAAATCACTGACCAAAATTAGAAATTCTCTTTATTGCTATGAAAGTGTACATAGAAATATATTTATCTTCCTTGACCTAAAGTTGATAAGATTTGTTATACAGTATTTACAAAGGATAAATGATTCTTACAAGTATCAGTTTTAAACTTACTAGAGCAATTTATCTTTCCTCACAACTACAACAAAAATTGGGACTCACAAAAGTTCAGATACAAACCATTTCACCAGAAAGGAAGGTTTCCTCCTTTCCCCACAAAACAGCTTAACAATCAGGGTAGTCTTAAATTCCAGTAAGTTTTTGCAGATTGTGCTGTAACATTTAACAGGGTTAAGTCACTGCACCCACACTGGGCATCCTGTCATCTGCTCACTCCATTCTGAAATTCTGTCCTGGGGTTAAACTGTTCTTACTGGTGAGCACAAATTCAGTCAACCCACTGTTATCTTTCTTGGAAGTCTCCAAAACACCTTCCTATCCCAGGAAACTCATCATTAGGAAATTTCATTATTCTGTAAGACTGAATATACCTGGTACTCAATATCTCATCAGTACCCTCTGCCCTTCTGATTACACCCTCTGCCTAGAGGGTGGGCTTGGCAATAAATGTGTAATGACTGATATCCTATTGCCAGCAGGAAGGACAAAAGGTACAAAGGCATAGTAGTGGGAGATGCAGTATTAAAAATGGCCAATTTGGCTGCACCACAGAATCTGTAGAGTGCAATAACGTTTCAACAAGGCTAGAAAGGTATATGGGGTAAGGGTGTGAAAGACTATTTTTTTATTTTATTTTTTTTGTGTGAAACAAGGATGTCCATTATCACCACTATTATTCAATATGGTACTAGAAATGTTAGCTGTAGCAATTAGACAAGATAAAAAAATTGAAGGAATAAAAATAGCCAAAGAAGAAACTAAGTTATCACTCTTTGCATATGATATGATGATATACTTAGAGAATCCCAGAGATTCAAGTAAAAAACTGCTTGAAATAATAAACAACTTTTGCAAAGTTGCAGGATATAAAATAAACCCACACAAATCTTCTGCATTCCTATATATTAGCAACAAAGTCCAACAGCAAGAGATAGAATGAGAAATCCCATTTAAAGCTAGGGTAGACACTATAAAATAATTAGGACTTTACCTGCCAAAACAAACCCAGGGATTATATGAACACAATTACAAGACACTTATTGCACAAATAAAGTCAGATTTAAGTAAGTGGAAAAACATCAGTTGTTCACAGGTAGGCCAAGCTAATATAATAAAAATGACAATTCTACCTAAATTAATTTACTTATTTAGTGCCATACCAATTAAACTATCAGATAATTATTTTCTAGAGCTGGATAAAATAACATCAAAATTCATTTGGAAGAACAAAAGGTCCAGAATATCAAAGGGACTAATGAAAAGAAAGGCTTGGGAAAGTGGCCTAGCACTACCAGATCTCAAACTGTACTATAAAGCAGCAATTACCAAAACCACTTGGTATTGGCTAAGAAACAGAAGGGTAGACAAGTGGAATAGACTCGGCACTCAAGACATAGTAGGCAAGTAATATAGCCACCTCCTGTTTGATAAACCCAAGGACCCTAGCTTCTGGGATAAGAACTCACTGTTCGACAAAAATTGCTGGGAAAACTGATTAACAGTGTGGCAATTGCTGGGAAAACTTGTTAACAGTGTGGTGGAAATTAGGCATAGACCCATGCCTGACACCGCACATAAGAATAAAGTCCAAATTTTTCAGCCTCCATATATAGGACAGTGCTTAGCATACAAGAGGCACCAAAGTAGTTGTTGAATCCAATTCAACTGGAAAAAAAAAACTGAGTACGGAAAATGAGTAAAAATGGAAAAAAGGCAAAAACTGAAGATTTTATTGGCAGACTTTACTTCAGTGGGCCCACAAAAGCATGGAATAGAACCAGCTGCAGGAATCTAAACACACCAAAAGTGCTGGAAAATCAGTTTTACCAGAATTAAACTGAAATTTCAAGAAATCAAAGGAATAAACTTATTTTTCTCTTATCAGAGAAATAAGTCAAAACTATCATAGGATCACCATGACCAATTTAGAGTTGGTAGAGATCTTAAAGGTCATCTAGTACAACCCTTTAATTTTATAAAGTATCAATCAATCAAAAGGCACTGATTAAGTGAACAATTATATGATAAGCACTTCGCTAAGCCTAGTATGGTCTCAGTATGATTAAATGACTTGCCCAAAGTCTCAAAGATGGTAAGTGAAACTCAATTTCTCTGTTTCCAAATCTAGCATGAGTTTGTTTGTTTTTTTGGCCAGCTGCAAATAAGTGGATTTTATCAAATGTATCTAACTACTAAAAAAAAAATCACTCTGCATTCTGGAAACATATGACTGAATGAAGGACAGAATTATCTATAGGGACAAATAAGGACGAGATGTTATTTTACTGTAACATGCCACCCAATTATACTACTGGGCAAAATAGCTAAAATACCTCATTCTAAAAACTTTATGGCATGAAAAAACTGCATGTTATAGTAATATTGGCAGTATTAGTGGATGATATGAACCCCACTTTATGTGATCCTGAAGCATAAAAATCAACGCTGAAAGAACATGTAATAATGTCTATGTTGCAAGGAAGAGAGAAAAAGTTTTGATACGGCACTACCTGTTTTCATAGAATTTACAGTTTTGTGTAACACACATGCATAAGTAATCATATTACCAAACAAAGTATGATACATAAAAGAAATGGAAGGGTAAATCTGTGATGTTAGAGAAAGGAAATGTAAATTATCAATTGCAAATATAGAGACAGACTTCATCAAGGTGACATAAGGTGGGCTTGAAAAGATACATAAAAGAAATATAAGTTACGTCACCTACTTCACAAAAGTTATATCCTATGAATCTTCATATAATGCTTGACTGTATCAGACTGCTAAACTATTTTTCTATTTTTTTTATTCTTTATTATAAAGTATGGCTCTCAGGGGAGAGGAATATATTGGGAAATATAGCTGATGTAAAAACAAAAGCTATCAATAAAAATTTACTTTAAAAAGAAAAAGGGAAAAAATTATAAGTTTTGCAAATTAAAAAAAATAGGTAAAACTTTAAACAGGAAGAGATGGAGGTCATTACAGGCTAATGAATGTTGAACAATGGCAGAGAAATGGAAAAGCATGGAGTACATACAGGGAGAGAGAATCACATAATTTAATCTGGCCACAAACTACAGTACATGAAGTGAAGCAGTCTGGGACAAGGCCAGACAAGAAGTATGGTGACAGGTTGAGGAGGACCTCAAAAAAAGATTCTTTGGGGTTCTTTTTGGGGGAGGGGTATGGAGTAATAAGTTTAGTTTTAGGCATACTGACTTTGAAGTTCCAGTAAGAAAACAGAGTAGATCATTAGAAAAACAAAACTGGATATATGGGAAGAGATGAAGCTATATATACTTTACTACATCTAAGCAAATATATGTAGTATAGTAGTAGTAAGAATAGAAGAAACTAAGAAAGTACAGTGTAACAGAAGGCAAGGTATACAAGAGTGGCAAAAGAAGATGAAGACTAAAAAGTGTAATAAGGAGGTGAGCAGATTTGGTAATAAAAGGGCATTATGTTTAACATCATGGATAAGTCAAGGAGAATGAAGACTTTTTTTTAAAAAGATCATTTGGAAATAAAGAAGGTATTAATGGCTTTTAAGAGAACAGTTTCAGTAGAGTGATGGTGATAGAAGTGTGAAGGAGACTGAGAAGAAATACAGGCAGTAATTACAGGCTGTTCTTCCTGGAAGTACAGCAATGAAGTCAGAATTGAGAAATATGATGTCAGGTAGAGAAAGGTACAGAACTATCTAGGGAAGGACTTTTAGAATAGGAGAAACTTGAACATGTTTGGAGGCAATAGGGAAAGAGTCAGCAGTAATGAACACATTTTAAAGTTTCTTCATCTATAGAATAAGGAGGTTGGACCAGGTAATCTCTTAGGATTAAGAAGCTCTCCTACATCTCCAGCTCTAGAGCCTAAAATGAAGGAATGATTAATGGAGCAAGGTCAAAGAGGAAATGAAAATATAAGGAATCAAGAGCAGTGGGAAAGTTAGCCTTGAAAAGAAGGAAAGCCATACCAGACTCTGCAATCAAAAGGAATAACAGTTTAAATGAGGCCACTGGTTTAGGTTAAGCAAAGTCAGGAAGTTCATGGATCTCAGATCAAGTGGCTTGGATCCCATCTCAGTAATGTTGGAGGTAAGGTTGTCAGCTGGGAAACAAGAGAAAAGGATGAGAAACGTAGTGCTGACAAAAATGTTAGAACAGTCACTATAAGGAAGTGTGCTTGGGAGTGCATATGAGATGAATTGCTTTGTGTCACTTACTGTCCAACTGAATAGCGAAAAGCAATTATTAAAGCATTAGTTAATTATAATGAATTTAAGTTCCTATCAGAAAGCAAGCTCCTTGAAAGTGACGGCATTCTTTGTATTTGTATCCCTCAGTCTACCAGCGCCATGCTAGGAAACTGAATTGCTTCCACTTGACAGTCTTAGGAACTAGGAGGATTCTGAGGATCACCTGGCAGGAGACACTGAAGTCCTTGCTCAAGCTGAACTGCCAAGCATTCACACTATGTTTCAGAGAGCACAACTCCCATGGGCTGGCCATGTTGTTCAAACGCAAAATGTATGCTTGCCAAAAAGACTATTTTATGGAGAACTCACATGGGGGAGGTGATCACATGGTGGTCAGTCTAGAAAGACACTCTCAAGGTCTCCTTCAAACTTTAGATCTGACTGTGCAACACGAGAGACACTGACATAGGACCACTCTTCATGGGGTGCCCACATCAGAAAGGGTACTGTGCAGAATTGAGACAGCACAAAGTAAACATGGAATGTGCAAATTTGTAGTATTCACCCCAAATATTCACACAGACTATCTGTATCCAACCTGTGGTAGAGCATTTCGAGCTCATATTGGTCTGATCAACCACAGTCAGACACAATGAAACTTCACTTTATCATGGTGATGTCATTTTGGTCTTTTTCAAAAATGAAGGACAACCATCAACCAACCATTCCTACAGCATACAATGGTATCTGGCATAGCATAGACGGTTAATAAATACTTGATTGTTACTTGATTTGTTAGGTATATCGTCAAGAGCTGGGAATACAAACACAAAAGTGAGAGGGCTCCTGCTCCCCATTAGCTAACAGTTTAAAAGGGAGATGACATACATACATATAACGGTGATAGTCTGGGAGGCAAATGTCTGAGAAGTTATAGCAATAACTTTAAGTATAAGAAAAGATCCTATTAGATATGGATATTTCCTGTTCACTTTCCATTCTCTACTTAACCTCCACAGTTAAACGGGTTCCTAGATTTCAGTTCATCCTACAACCTCTCTTCTTTCTGGAATGTGTGGCATTCCTCTAAGTCATCTTATGTGAACCTATCATTTCTGCTGCTTGTTCTTAAGGTCTTTTAAATTAGAAGTTACCTAATCTCTCTGGGCCTCAGTTTCTATCTCTAACAAATGAGAAACTTCTTCATCTGTAAAAAGTTACAGTTGGATAGGATAAATTGGCAGCAGATTCAGTTTGTTTCTTGATTTTTGTCAACAGCATTCTGCTGTTCACAAATAAGAATAGATAAGGAAGGTGACAGGAGTTCTCTGGATTTGAGGTTAGTATGAAAGGAATGGTGGATGACCATTTTTATCACTACCTTCTGCCCATCTGAATGGAGGGTGAGGCCATGAATGCCCAAATCCTTCACTGGAGGAGGAAGCTAAGCTAAAAATCTCTCATTTCTCACCTGGCTACACTACTGTGACACTTCTTTGACTTCTCCACCTCCCAGTTGAGCCAAGCACCTCCACCACATTCTTAGCTTCCTTTAGTGTGTTTAGACTGTAAGCTCCTTGAGGGCAAGGACTTTTTCTTATTTGCATCCCCAGTACTTCAGAGTGTCTGGCACATAATTAGGTGCACCATGGAAATGGTCTATATGGGAAAAAAAAACAAGAACATAACAAAGATGAAGGACCAGGAGAATAGAGATGGAAAGACAGTCTGAAGATCATGATGAAAGTAAAGAAGACGTGGGAAAAGTAGAAAATAAGCTAAGTGGGAAGGCAGGAAATTGTGGCCAGGAAAGAGAGTTTCAGACTTCAAGGTTTTAAGCAGTATTGTTTCAAGTGACAGTAAGACCCTGGAGAATGACTGAAGCAGGATAGTGATGAAGGTCACAGGAACTGAATACAAGAAACTGATTACACAGAGTATTAACAGGGTTATCAATTCAGACACTGGTGGCTGAATATAGTAGTGAATAAGTTCATTAAAACCACTTAGTATCTTCATACACAAAATGTCTCTTGGCTGAATAACATGCTTTACAATAAAAATAACACCTCATAGTTTATGAAGTACATGCACATACTGAGAATGAAAACACTTGATGGAAATGAACAGTAAGTCTAAGATAGAAAAACGGATACATAATAGCATAGAAACTCTTGAGTGTTTATATTGAGTTGTTTTTGTTTATCTGTCTCTGGATCCCATGCCTAAGGACACAATGCTAAACACATACTAAAAGCTTATAAAGTGTTTATTTAAACAATACTCCAATCATTAATGAAAAGTTTGCTGCTGTTTGTCCTTTGTTTTTGAAGAGGGCCATGACTTCAGGAAGGTGATGAAAATGTTTATGTCCTTATTGGATAGTGAAATTATGGCAGGAGCAATAACCTAATCCTTCCCCTAAGCAAGTTAGGTTAGGGGAAGTTAGGTTTGTTGTTTTTTTTTCTTTAATAACCATCCTCTGGACCAGATTAGGGCAGTAAATAAAGCTCTACGGCGGGAGTCAGGAAGACCTGAGTTCAAATGTGACCTTAGATACTTACTAGCTGTGTGATCCTGGGCAAGTCATTTTACTCTGTTTGCCTCAGTTTCTTCATCTGTAAAATGACCTGGAGAAGAAAATGACAAACCACTCCAGTATCTTTGCCAAGAAAACCCAAATGGGCTCAGGAAGAGTTGGACATGACTGAAACGACTAAACAAGAGACAGATTGGCTCAGGGGACTAAAGGCTCAGGCTGCAGACATCCCTTCCTGGCTAGTAGAGTACAAGAAGCCAGGAGGAGCTTCAGGCTCTGTCCCTCTGATACTTAGCTGGTGGAAAACTACAAACAGCTCAGCTTAATAAACATAGGCTATTCTTAATGCACATACATATCCTTGCTGAATGTCCTTCTACAGCTATCACTAAGTGAATCTCCTTTATGCTGAAACTGCCAGGTGACCTTAAGGTGTCTCACTCTAGTCTTCTATCTAACATCTGCTATACACTGGGAACTGGCCTGAACCAGATCCAGTCCAGAAGATCCGGGATGGTCAGTAGGATTGGAACAGAATGATTTGAATGAAGCAGGGGGATATGCAATGTGGCAGAAAGTGAGACCAGACTGGCTTCTTGCTTCAGGAGGTAATGCTTCTAGAGAAGGCAGTTATTTACAAGAAGCATCGCCCCATCCCTAGAAGATTAGAGAGTGAACTAACTGCCCACAGCCATTAAGCAAGGGGAGAGCAAAGTGAGGAGGCACAGTGTTCTCAAGAACAGAACCTTAAAGATAACTGCAACAAACTTCTTTTAGAGTCACCAGCTGTATTGCTTCTGGGCCCTTCAGCATGGTAATTTAAGCATCCTCCAGGTTCTATGAGAGAATCTCACAGAACTCAGTTTACCTTCAAAACAACCAGAATGAATTGAATTTGAAAGAATTAAGGATTCTCACACCACCCCCAATCTCAGTAGAAAAGGACAAATGCAGAAGAATGAGATGTATCCAGTCAAGGGAAAAACAAGACACCTCAGTCTCTCCAAATTTTTAATGACTAAAGGTCATCATCTAATTGCCTCAGGGAAAGCCAACAGAAACAAGGTCCCCTTAGAACTTTAAGGGATTTGGATTTGAGTGTGAATGGCTTTTGGCAAACTGAGCAAATATACAGGTCTAGGAATGAGGCTTTGTTGTTTTTTGTATTGCTTAGTATCTTTTCCAAAGCATGGTAGCTAGGCATTGAGTTGGATATATTCCCTGTCTTGGTGGCAAACACAGTGAGTTCAAAACATCAAGAGTTCCTGGGTTCCAAATGAAAGAAAGAGGAATTTCCTATACTAGTCAGGGTGGCTACTGATAGGCAGGGGAACCCAGAATCTTTTGGAGTTGCCTGAGCCTATATGAAACAGATACAAAGATAAAAAAACAAAACTATCATGATCCTCAAAGAGCTTTTATGTTATTGTGAAAATGTTGCATAGTTGGGGGTAAACAACACACAGAGACAAATACAAAACACATTCATACTAACTTGCAAGGGGTGGGGTAAGCTAGTAGCCAGGGAGTAATCAGAATCTTGTGTAGGAGGGGGAACCTTCAAAGCAGGGGTTCTAAACCTTTTTTTTTAAGTCATGGACTCCTTTGTCTCTCAGATTCTAATTTTTTAAATACATAAAATAAAATTCATAGGATTACAAAGAAAATCAAGTATAATAAAAGAGTTGTTAGAACTTTTTTTCAAAAGCAAGTTCATGAACCCTAGGTTAAGAAGCTCTGCTTAGAGAAAGTAGGAAAGAGTCTAAAACATAGAGATAAGGAAGAAGGAAATTCCAAATATAGGTGATAAACTAGAGGAGAGAAACACTCTCATACATGGACAATAGCAAAAAAGTCAGTTTGTCTGAAACATAAGAGTACAGGGGAGATTAATGTGAAATTAGTCTAGAACAATAGGGTGAATCTAGACTGAGGGGCTTTAAATGCCAAACAGAGGAGTTAATATTTTATCTTAGAGCAGGAAACCAATGAAGTAACATTTGTTCAATAAGAATATCAGTTTGGCAGCTATGTGGAGAATGACTGGAAAGGGGAAAGAATGGAGATAACCCAGGAGACAAGTAATAAAAAGCCAAAACTAGGGTTTTGTCAGTGGAGAGACAGAGATGGATACAAGAGATGCTGTGGAGATGAAATCGAAAAACTCCTTAAGATAGGGAGAAAATTTGGAACTCAAAATCTTGTGGAAATGAATGTTGTCTAAAATAAATTAATACAAATGAAAAATAAAAAATTACTAGGCAAATGAATGGATAAGGAAGATTAGGGAGAGTGAAGAGTCAGGGATTATTCTGAGGTTACAAGCCAAAGAAGTTTAAAAGAGGGAAAGATAATGAGTTCTGCTTTGAACATACTGAATTCAAAGAAATACACTTTGAACATACAGAAATGACTATAAGACATGGTATATAAAGAGGATTTTGTTATCTTTTTAGAGTTTAGTTTCTCAGGATCCATGGCCATGGCAATCTCTAGTTTCCAGGTGTTAGATAATAACTCCCAGAATAGTCCCAAGGATTCTAGATAGTAATTCTTAGAATCATAGTGACAAACAGGCCTACTGAGGCTGTGCCATGAGATAAGGGGTGAAATAATGCAATATTGACTACACTTGCACAGAATGATGATATTGCTAAAGGTAACCTGTGAGCTTAATGTTGGCAAGATGCCTTCTTTGTTGGTTGCCCTATAAAGCAAGTGTGCACTGGTCAGTGAGTGGGGAAACCATGGAGAACCTACAGGAGGAACCACAGGTAACTCATATTGTATATGCTTTGACCAACCTCTATTGAGGTTTGAGGAGATTTAGGGAAGTACACAAGCTGTGCCTGTCTCAAATGACCCCATCTAATCTGACACCTGTTGGAGGCTGGAGTGCAAAACCTCCAGTGCCTCCCATCTGTTATCTGTGAAACAGACAGAGATTATAATGGGCAGATGATGATGCAAGCCTGAAACTGTGGAGAAAGCCCCAGTCCTCATAGAGTCCAATTATGTAGAAAAGGGTATGGAGAAACATAAAGGCAAAAATGAAAGTCCCTACTGTCCAAGAGATTCCTATTCAAGTAGCAATAGGACTGGCCCAGACCTCTCTTACCAAAATGTGTAAAGTCCAGCTCTCATCAAGTCTGAAATCGGGAAGGAGACTGTAAGAATGAGTAAACAAAAGAAGAACTCCATCATAGCTATTATGGTGGCAAAGTTGCTCAAAATACAACCTAGAAGAAGAAAATGACTCTAAAATATGTAGAAGCAATGCCTCAGAGGAAAAAAAAAACATCTTGGGCATACAAACTCAACTAAGGCCTGGAAGATATGAAGTAAGAGTTTTTGATTTTTTTAAATTAAAAATGTTTTAATAAAAAAAATTATACATTGAAGGAAAGAATTAGAAAAGAAATGAGAGCTATGGAAAAAAAACTGAAAAGGGAATTAATAGTTTGTCACAAGAGGTACAAAACCTTACCCAAGGGAAAAACTCCCTGAAAACTAGAGCAGACCAAATAAATAGAAGCCAGAAAGTCCTGAGTTCAAGTTTGGCCTCAGATACTTCCTGTGTGACAGGCAAGTCACTTAACCCAATCAGTCTGAGTTTCCTCATCTGCAAAATGAACTAGACAAGGAAATGGCAAACCACTCCAGTATCTTTGCCAAGAAAATCCAAAATACGGTCACAGAATCTGACATGACTAAAAATGACTGAACAACAAAACAGAAGTCAATGATTCCATAAAACAAGAAAAAGTAAAACAAAGTCAAAAGAATGAAAAAAAAAGAAGAAAATGTGAGGTATCTCATACCAAAAAAAAGTGTAGAAAACAGATCAAGGAGAAAACAATGTAACACTCATGAGACAATCTAGACACCAGGAACAAAATAAGAACCAAATAAGAACCCATCGTATGCCAAGAAATCTGAAGGAAAAAAAAAAACCTGTCCAGATCTCTGAGAAACAGGGATAACGAGATAACAGGAACAATCTACCAATCACCTCCTGATTTTGGAAACCCTAAAATGAAAACTCACAGGAACATGAGGGCCAAAATCCAGAGCTTCAGGTTAAAGAAAAAAATATCACAAGCAGTCAAAAACATTCAAGTACTTAAGAGCTACAGTGAGGATCACTCACAATTTAGCAGCCACCACTATAATGAAGCAGAGAACTTTCAATATAATAGTCTAGAAAGCAAAGGATATAGGCTTACAACCCATAATGAGCAAAACTGAGTAAATTGAGCCACAGTAAAGACTATACACACGCACGCACACATGGAACTGGGTACAGACATTTCACTCAACAGCGAAATAGAAGAGCAAGAAAAATTAGAGGGAGAATAGATAAACGAAAGAATTAGCCCATCAACTGGGGAATGGATGAATAAGCTTTGACATATAAATGCAGTACCTTTTAGACAGAGGTAAAAGATTCAGAGTGCAGAATAAACCAAATTTTTTATAGACATGGCCAAGGTGGAAATGTGGTTTCATTGACTATACATGACTGTAATGTATTTTGTTCCTCTGTAGTTCTTAGCTAAGGTTAAGGGTTAGGCTAAGAGGAGGCGTTCAGTTTTGACTGATGGAAAAAATATAAACAATGGATGAATGAATGAAAGTTTAAAGAAGTACTTTCTAAAAACCTATAAACTGAATACAAAAGAATATGGATCATAGATTTAGAGTTGTTAGAGCTCTTACAGCTTATCAAATCCAATCCTTTCATTTAACAGATGAGGAAACTGAGGCCCCAGAAAGATCAAGTGACTTGGTTTTGGTCAAACAAGAAGTGGCACAGTCCGGACGTGATCCTAGGATCTCTGACTCCAAACTGAGCTCTCTTTCCTCTGCATCTTGGTTGATGTAACACAGTTATAAAATGTCTAAAAAACTTCCTCACAAGACCCAAAATTTCAACAATGAGGGAATTTTCTTTGCTCGTAATCAAAGAATTTCAAACATGGTCCACACTTCAGCAAAAGATCTTTTTTCCCCTGAACAACTTACTATTTAGTAACCAATCTTTAGGTAACAGAGCTCTCCTAAACTAGCCAAACTAGTCACCAGGTGACAGACTTCACTAGCCCCACAACTGATGCCTTTTCAGCTTAGTGAAACCTAAATAAGCTTGTACTCCACTGGCATGGCCTTTGAGAATTCAGGGTGACTTCCACACTACGATGAGGCACTGGAGTAGGAGTTTTGTGTATTTAAAATATGATGTAAACATAATCATCTCAAATACTACATAATTAGAATTCATAACCCCTAGCCTATTATTATCTCTGAGCTTTAAAATATACTACAATGAAGTGCCACTATACAGGGTCCCAAAGTCCTGCCTTGTACATAGGTAATGACAAAGATGATGGCTAACATTTATATAGTGCTTTAAGGTACAAAGCACTTCACAAATAATATCTCATTTGATCTTCACAAAAGCCCTGAGGAGGAGGTGCTATTATCATGCCCATTTTACAGTCAAAGAAAACGAAGCAGACAGAGGTTAAATCTGCCAAAGATCACCCAGCTAATAAGAGCCTGAGGTCTCAAGTTTTCCTGTCACCAGGCCCAGTACTCTATCCACTGCACCAACTAGCTGACTTTGTAGCTCTAAAGAGCAACTAAGAAAAATTTCAAGTCATTAAAATTTAACTTATAAAACCTTACTAAAATGAATTTTTATATAATTTCTATAATTGCATCTATCATATATAATTCATATTATTACATATGGTAACTATAATTCTTATATAATTATATGACAAATTAAATAATTGCAATGTTTACAATTATATAGTCAATAAAAATTCTAAAAGTACTTTCAAAATGGTTCACAATCAAAATGTGCTAACCACCAATTATGTTCTAAATACCACATTTAAGAGCATGAAGAAGACAACAGAAAATAAAAATACATGATTCTTGCCTTCTGGAGGATGATAATGTAAAGCTTAAAGACAAATATATACAATGGCATACAAAGGAAAACTATTTTTTTAAATTTTAGAAGCCAAATTTGTAAACCAGGAAATAATTTTATAAAATGCAAAAGGAAGACATGCTTCTTTCCTACTGTCGGAATCTTAACCTTTTTTATGTCATGGACCCTTGTGCAGTCTAGTGAAGCCTAGGGACCCCTTCTTAACATAATGTATAAAATACTTAGGACTACAAAGGAAACCCAATTACAATGAAGTAAGAATGCAATTGTTCTTTATACAAGCTAACAATATCCCTGAAATCTATCCATTCACCTGTCTAACTCAGCCTAAGAACTTCTGGATTAGACAGTCACCTTATAGACAAATAGGAAAAATGCAGAGAAGCAAGGAAAAACACATACGAGGAAATGCAGAGGGGGAAAAAAAGTAGAGCCCAAAGGGTACATGATGACAGAAACAATATAAATAAAATAACACAAAGTATAGTGTTCCGGCCTAACTTGGTTCATAGGGCAGAAGAAAGGGAGATATATTAGAAAATGAATGTGATGTTTCTAAAAACTTTAAAAAAATGAAACTGTCAACTTGTCTCAGTAAAGTAGAGGATTCTGGGTAAAAGATTGTTGAATACCCTGATTTTGCTGAACTGTTTCTTTGTTACAAGGGATGGTTCAATGAGAGGAGGTTGGGCAATATCAGAAAATAAGTCAAGTAAGTTAAAAAAACAAAAGGCATTAATAAAAATGTTTTTTGATACTTCAATTTGGGGGGAGAATGTATCCTGAAGGAAGGTTTGTTTGTGTATTTGTTGCTTAGTGTCTCATATCAAAAAAGAAACAAAACTGTATCAATAAATTTTATATTAAGAAATACCAATAAAACAAAGATAACCAGCAGACACTACCTTAACTGTTTTAAAAAAATCAGTGTCTTAAATTCAAGATTAGGACATCTGTAAACAACTCTAAATTTTCTTTATCACCTTACTATAGATAATGAAAAGTTCTACATCAGCAAATTGTATGGATTCCAAGAAAACACAGTGACTTGGAAAACAGAGAAGTGCAACAAGATAAAATGTAGTCTAATGGTCTCCAAAGCGGGTTCTTGGGGGCTGTGACTAAGATGTGTAACTAGTAAGTGGAAAAATGGGCTGTATGCCACCTTCTACTTGTCTGTACAACCATACCAACTTTTTTTTTACCCCTTAACACTCCTCACTTAGCTGCCTCCCACCACCAGAGGTGGGGAAGGTTAGGCATTGTGTATTCAGGATGATAATGCCAGAATGGCATCAGCTGTCCCAAGTGAAATCTCTTGCCCTCCTCCCCTAGCATTACTACATACTATTTATTCCTTAGATCACCTCAAAGTGGATAGACACGATGACTATCCTCATAGTGGATAGCCAGACAACATCTATCCTCATAGTGGATAGCCAGACAACTATCAGCAAACAGTGTCCCTGGAGTAGTTGCCAGTAAAGACTCCTACTCCCTTACTTTTCATTTTCTCACTGGGAAAGAGTACTGAGTAGCACAGGAAGGGCAGGAATAGATTGATTTCCTTCCCTGCCCCAACCCACTACTCTTCCAAATGTCTCTATTTTCCCTGAGGATACCCACATCCTTTCCAGTCTCCCAAGTTCTCAACCTCTCTGTTATCCTTGAGTCTTCACCCAAAATATACTTTTCCCTTGAAAGTTACCAACAATTTTTTTTTAATTGTCACATCTGATGGAGGCCTTTTTCCAATTCTCATACTTCCATGTGTATATAAATAATCACTAGTGAGACCTCTCTGCAGCATTCGATGCTGAGTGCCACCCCACTTCTCCTGAATACTTATTCACTCATCTCTAAACTGCTGAAAATCATGTTATTTATAAAAACTCTCACAAAAAAAGTTGGAGACTTTTCCACCCTATTTTAAAAATAATTGAAGTTCTAACTGAAGAACTACAGTAGGTTTTGAACCCATTTATTTAAAATATATATTATTTTTTTAACTCTCCCAACAGTTTGCAAAAACAATTTCCATAAAGGAAGATGGAAATTTATTAGCCAAATTTCAACAAAAACTTTTGCCTAAGTGGTAGATTGGACTGGAAAAAGTTGCCCCGAAGACAAACCCCAAATAGACTATGAAGAAAGGGAGGGTAGGATATGATTCATATTCCCACCCTTTCACTGATTGATCACACACTTGGAGCCAAGTCACCCATGATCCCCACTATGGAGCCTCCTACTATAAAGGGTCAGCTGTATTGACCAGTTTTCTCCTAAACCATCCCCTCCATCATTCTTATATCTCCTACACATCTTCACAAGGATATCCTACAAGCATCTCAAACTCAACATATAAAAACAGAATTTTCCCCTTAAACCTGGCTTCCATCCTCCTATCTTCCCTATTGTCAAGAGTACCAATATTCTCTCAATCACTCATGTTCACAACCTGGGAATTGTTTGTCAATCCACTCTCCTTCACCGTACATGTTCAATTAGTTGTCAAGTCTAGTCTCATCCCCCTCCACAACAATTCTTAGACTAGCTTCCTTCAAGGCTCAGAACCAAGTGCCACCTCCCCTCATACAAAGATCTTTTCTCAATCACTCTTTTAGTACTGCTCCCCCCAAAAAATTACTGTATGTGAGTACGTACACATACATACATACATACACACACACACACACACACACACACACACACACACACACACTTACTTCTGTATTTATCTATGAGCATGCTGTATCCTCCTACTACGAGAGTTGATAACCCAGGGACCATGTTATTTTATTTGGATAACTGTATTTCAACGTAAATTATTTCTTTGTTATATTTGTACTGTAAATTATTTCCTTATGTATCTTTTCTGTGCATTTAAAAATATTCTCAGAAGAGGTCCAAAGACTTTGGCCTATTAACACACAAAAAAAGTTAGAATGTGAATGCTCTTAGGTGAGAGTCTGCATTTAGCAGTGTCCAAACCTATGATATATGTTTAATAAATGTATCTTGATAGATTTCCTAATCATAAGTAATCTGAACTACAGCAACAGCTTCCTAATTGGACTTCCTGATACCAGATTCTCTCCCCTCTCCACAGGGCTGCTAAGGTGGTATCACTAAGGTGTGTCCATCTCACACCTCTATTTCCAAAATCTTCAGTGGCTCCCTACATTTACCTCTAAAATAAAATACAAAGTCTTCATCCTGGCACTTAAATGCCATCCTAATGTAGCATTCACCTATTTTTCCTGAATTAGTGTGCTAAAGAGGAAAAAGTACCAGAGGGCCCTGGAGTCAGAGGACCAAAATTCAAGTCCTACACCTGCCAGCTACCAGCTGTGCAACTTTGGGCAAGTCACTTACACGTCTCCTTCCCAGCCTCAAATGAGGGGGTTGAATTAAATGACATTTGAGGTTTTTCCTCTTCTCTAAATATATGATCCCATGATTCTTGACATAATACATTTCATCTAAACTGACCAACCAGCTGTTCCCTGAACTGAATATGCCATGTTCCTGTCCATGCTTTTACAAAGACTGCCCCCTCTAAGCCTGAAATGTTCTCTTTTCTCACCTCTAAGTCCTAGCTTTCTTCTAGATACAGCTAAGTACCATTCTCACTCTCTATTTCTCACACAGCCCATCCCAGTTGTTACTGCTTTTTGCTTCCTAAAATTACTTTGTATTTACTTTGTTACATACATACAGTATCTCTCAGTGAAATGTAACCTCCTTAAGCAAGGGCTATGTTTCATTTTTTGTTCTTGCATCCCTAGCCCCTAACTTAGTGCCTGGTACAAAGTCATCACTTAATAAATGTTTAATTGAATTGCTGAACTTAAAAAGACAGACCAAAGAACTTTTGCAAAGTCAGGAGCTATTTGAAACACTGACCTCAGTAGGAATTTACTAAGTCAAAGTAGTAAGCAGACAAATAAGTCACTGTAAAGAAGGAAGGAAGGAAAACATCTCAAACCTCCTACTTTTCAAGGCCATCAATTTACTGGGTTTTTGAGACATAGACACAAGCCACATAAAAAGTAAAAACAACCTAACAGTACCCACTTGATTGTATACCCCACCCCACTCCTATCATCTTGCCCTAAACTCCCATACCAGAAATTTTCCACCTATCTTTCCAACCTTATCAGACATTATTCCCTTTCCTACACTCCATAGTAAGGTAGTAAGAGTCAAACTAGAATTCTTGCTGTTTTCACAGTTTCATCTACATCTCTGTGCCTTGTACTGACATATCCCCTATACTTACAATAAGTACTCCCTCCTCACCTAGGCCTCTTAAAAACCCCATTTCCTTTAAAACTGACTTCAAGTGCCCTGTTCCATATGAAATTCACCCAGCTGCTAGTGCCTTCCCCCCCACCCCAAAAATACCCATATTTATTCTGTACATCCTTATAAATACAAAAGGCAGCTTGGACTAGGGGAGAGGGCTGGCTTCAAGTCAGAGTGGGGCCCTAAACAAGTTATTTAATCTTTCAGACAAGGTACCTGATCTGAAAGGGTAAAGAAGTTTCTCCCCAGCAGTCCCTTACACTCAAATGTATATGTATGTACATGTCTCCCTTCTCCTTCACAGGAATCAAAATTCTATGAGGCAAAATTCTATCATTTTTGTCTCTGTAGCCCCAGGGCCTAGGCATCATGCCTGGTACAAACTAGGTATTTAGTAAATGCTACAGTATTCACTTATCTCACACAACACTACCATCCCCAACCTTGTCCTCAAAGTTCTGCAGACTGGAGCTGGAGTTACCCAAATTCCCAAATTCATTCCCTTACCAACTGCAACCCCCTTCCAAACCTCCTATTTACCCAAACCTAATCTGCACAGGCTACTCCGCCCCCCACCTCCAAATAACAACAGTTAAATTCAAATCCCCACCCCCACCCGCAATACATTTTCCTTCCTTGTTCTTCACTTCCTTGAGCTCCATTTATTGTTCCCAGTATCTATCACTGCACTCCCTGCTTGCTGTCATACACACCTACATATATTCACATCCATATACATCATAGATTGTCATCATCATTTACAGCATTTATACAAATGTATAAATAATATAAATGTATAAAATACTTTAAAGCTGGCAAAACATTTTACAAATATTATTTATACTGTCTCATTTGATCCTCCCCAACCTGGAGGGCAGGTGCTACTATCCTCATTTTACAGAGAGGAACCTGAAGCAGAGAGAGGATCACATAGTTATTAAGCATCGGAGGCAGAATCTGAACGAATCTCTTCTCGAGTCTATCCACTGCAGCACCTAAACTGCTCCATCACACACCCACACAGTCACACCCATTCAACCATTCCCACTCACTGGGACACACTGATACACTGCAATTCACGGACTCATGTGGACACCCCTTGACAGACATTCTCCCTCACAAGGACATACGCACCGACACACATCCATTCACATGGACAACCAGACACACGCCCGTTCACCCTCATTCACCCGGCGCTGCCAGGCACAAACACTCCCAGCCTCGGACTGACACACCCATCCCCACTCGCGGGGTCACACCCATTCAGTCACCCGCTCAGACTGACACGGATTCACTCGCACCCACTCCGGCTCCCGGGTCACACCCATCCAGTCACCCGCTCAGACTGACACACCCACGCACACGCACACGCACTCACACACGCTCCCACTCGGCCCTCTCCTCCCCGGGCCTCCCGCCGGCCCAGCCGAGCCCAGACGCGGCCGCCGCCGCCTCCTCCGCGAGCTCAGGCCCGAGTCCGGCCCGCGTCTCCTCCGCTCCTCACCGTGGCATCCCCGGAGCCTGCGAGCCGGCCCTCGGCCCCGCATCCGATCCCGGCCGCTGGCTCATCCCCGGCAGCCACAGGGTCGGCGTCCAGGCCCCCCAGGGGCTCGGCCCGAAGCCCCGGCGGCAGCTCGGGTGCTCCCTGCTCCATGGCGACGGGCTCAGCTCGCCCAGTGCGCCTGCGCAGCCTCCGCCCCGCCTCCGCCCCGCCTCCGGCCCCCCGTCCCTCGGTCGGCGGTCACCTGGGGGCGGGGTAGGAGGCGGGAGGAGGAGGCCGGCCAAGGGCGGGGCCGGGGCTGGAGGGGCGATGGGGGGAGGGGCGAAGAGGAGGCCGGCCATGGGCGGGGCAGGGGGCCGGAGTGGGTAACGTAGGGGACCAAAAGTCAGCCCCTGAACTTTTTTTAAGCAAGCCCCTCCTTTGGGTAAAGCGGGGGATGCTAAGAAAGATAAAAGCCATCCCTGCTCCCCAGGGCCTCGTGGTCTAAGGCCGGGGAGACCCATGCAGACGTGTGAACAAGCTGTTGACCATCGGCAGAGGGACCGTTCTGGCATGAAGGAGGTCAGAAAAGGCTTCCTGCAGAAGGTGGGCTTTGGGGGAGGGGGGCGCGTGGATCTGAAGGAAGCCGGGGAAACCAGTGGGGAGAAGGGAGAGCCAGAGAAAATGCCCCGAGCCCAGAGAGGAGGCGAGGGTCGCTGGATCACAGATTCCATGAGGACCCCTGCAAAAACCAGAGGATTTTCCGTTGGATCCTGGAAAACCAGCGAAGCACTGGAGTGGATTGGACGTCAGAGCTGGGAGATGCCTTATGGGTGACCATCCAGGCCAGAGCTCTCGTGGACTGAAAGTAGCACAGGGTGGATGAGGAGTTAGAGGGTGATAGTACCTCTCAAGAAAAAATGAAAACAATAGTCACATAAAAATGCTTTAAATTATCATTGATTATATTAAATTAGTATAAATGCAAATTATAACAACTCTGAGGGTCCACATCACACCTATCAGAGTGGCTAAGATGACAGAAAAGGATAATGACAAATACTGGAGGGGTGGAAAAATTGAGACATCACTGGTAGAGTTGTGAACTGGTCCAACCGTCCTGGAGAACAATTTGTAAGTATACTCCAAAGCCTACAAAATTGCCTATGACCCAGTAATACCACCACTAGGTATGTTTCCTAAGGTGATCAGGGAAAAAGGAAAAGAACCTGTATGTAATTATTTATAGCAGCTCTCTTTGTGGTAGCAAAGAACTAGAAATTCCCCATTAATTAGGGAATAGCTAAACAAGTTTTGGTATATGATTATGCTATAAGAAATGGTAAGCAAAAGAATTTCAGAAAAATCTGGAAAGACAAATAAACTGAAGCAAAGTGAAGTGAGCAGTACTAGGAGAATGTTATACAAAGTAGCAGCAACATTGTAGCATGAAGAATTGTGAATGATGTAGCTATTGTCAGCAATAAGATTATCCAAGACATATCTCAAAGGATTCATGATGAAGCATAATATCTGCCTCCAGAGGAATAACTGATACTGTATGAATACGCTATTCATGCTATTTTTCTCTTTTTTTCTTCCTTTTTTTCAGGTCTTCTACAAAATGAAAAATACAGAAATACTTTACATGATGGCATGTATTTAAATAAACACATATATATAAAATCTATATTGGATTTTTTACTCTCTCAAGGAGAGGAGTGGGAAGGAAGGGGGAATAGAATTTGGAACTAAAACTTTTTTTTAAATGTTTAAAAATTATTTTAATGTAATTGGGGAAAATTGAAATATTATATAAAAATAAAAATTATAAACCACACTTAAAAATTGCACACTGAAAAGAAAGGAAATGATGAACTGTTTTTAGAAAAACATGGAAAGATTTGCATGAAATAATGAAGAGTGAAATGAGTAAAACCAAGAGAACATTATATGTAGTAACTGGGATATTGTTCAAAGAACAATTGGGAATGGCTAGGTTATTTTAAGTATCATAAATACTCAAATCAACTCCAAAGGACCTATTTTCAAAAAACTAACATAGAAGTGTGCATGGGATGGTTTTACACACACACACATGCACACGCACACACACAGCACATATCTGTGTCAAATGGTGGTCTTCTCTACTAGGGGATGGTGAAGGAGGGAGGAAGACAGTTGGGAACTTAAAATGTAGCCAAAAAAAATTAAATTGGAAATATATCCACACAGTTCTATAGGATCTCTTTAGGACTCTGATGATTCATTTGTTTATGTAGTTTTAATAGTCATTCCAGATAGTAACTATTCAATAAACATTATTAAACCCTTGCTATGAGCCAGGCAAAGTGCTGAAAAGCTTAGGATACAAATGAGAAAAAGAAAGACAGTCCTTATTCTCAAGTAACTTACAATAGAATGTGGAAAAAATCCACAAAGGGAACCTAAAAACAAGAAGAGGCTGCTTCAAAAGAGGGTACCCAGGGTGGGCACAAGAGGCAGAGTTGAAACCAGGTAGAGCAGCTGATGGGAAATGAATATCATATAGCATTTTTTTTACTGGAAATTACTTACCTCTATGAAGGTTGCCCTGCCTTACTAAATAAACTAATTACAGAAATCCAGACAACGGAAGAATTGGGGAAGAGGTGGCATGTAATGTTGATTACATGTACTGTATTCCACCACATAATCGTCACAGATTTTATGCCAAATTTTTGCAAAAAAAATGGGGTGTGACCATTATGGAAAGCTTTTTTAAATTTTAAATTGTACCAGTATTACTTAAAAATAATATATTACTAAACTGTGTCACTGTCAGACAACCTGTACAGTTTAGCTAGCTCAGAAAGATGCATGTCTTACTATATCACGACTTACACACGACAGCTTTGCCTGCCTGCCTGCTGCCCTTGCACCCACAGCTCTTCATTGGATTGAGTGACAGTACCATTAGTACTGCAGCATTCTAAATAAATCATGCAAGTTGACTTTCCAAAATATACTGACAATGCAAGTGAGCTGAGAATTATAGGCTCACAATGTGCAAGAGATAAATGCATAGCCATAATGCCACTGGTGAATTCATCGCTGCTCTGTTCATCTTTTAAGCAGTGTGATGAACAGAATTATGCCATGCAATGATTACGTGTTGAAAGGTTACAAACCAATTTTTGGACTGAAACACAGAGTGCAACGATTATGTGGTAAATTATGATGTTATTATATAATCATATTTTTAAAAATATTTTTGTATCTTTTTGTATCTTCTACCTTAGTACTTATTCCTTTGTTTCTAATTGACAGTGTCATACTATCTCCTTTCCCTCCCTAGCCCCACACACCCACACATGCACCCCAAAAAACCCAGAAGTGAATGAAGACTTTTTCCAGTCTTCCTGTGAATTCAGTAAGATTAGTGCCAGTACTTGGAGAAAAAGAAGAGCTTTATCTATATATATTGACAGAAGTCCAGTGTAAATGAAGTCATTAAACTGTCCATACCCTTTGATCCAGTGATACCACTACTAGACCTAACTCTTCCAAAGAGATCCTCTTTCTTTAAAGGAAAGATTTCCTCTTTTTAAGAGGAAAAAGACCCAAGGGAACAGCAACAAATTTACAGTAAATCTTTTTGTTGTAGCAAAGAAATGGAAGCAAAGTGGATGCCCCTTACTTGGAGAATGGCTGACCAAATCATGATGTATGAATGGAATGGAATGCTGCGCCAAGCAAAATGATGAAAAGGAAAGTTTCAGAAAACCTTGGAAGACTTGCATGAACTGATACATAGTCAAGTGAACAGAATGAAGAAAAAAACTTTATACAGTGATAACATTGCAAATAAAAAGAGTTTTGAAAAATGTTAGAACTCTGATCAACAAAGTGATTAACCATGACTCCATAGGTGTGATGAGAAAGCATGCTACTGAGCACTTATTGGTTGATGGATTCAAGGTGCGGGAGACAACTTTGGATATGGTGTATGTGTGAACTTGTGTTGCTTGGCTATGTTGGTTTGTTACAAGTGTTTGGTTGTGTTGTCTGTTTTTCAAGTTAGAGGTAAGGATGGGAGAGGGAAGCCAGTAATAATGTTGCCAAGAAAAGGGCTATTGAAGAATTTCAAAGAAAATGAACAAAAGAGAACAAAGAGAAGTTCAGAAGGGCAATTATACTTTTTGGTTTTATTTTGCATATGTTTTTGTTTTTGTTGCATGTTTAGGACATATTACAAATATTTTCAATATTGTCTACCAAAAGTCTGGAGTATTTTGTAGTCTGTATTGATAGAGGTAAGATTCATTGAATAATTGTTCCCTTTGATCCTTCATCCATGTTTGTATGATGTTCATCTTACGTACTTCTATTATATAAGATAGTAAGTTCCCTTTTCTTCCTCCTCTGTTCACTCCTCACTTCCCATATCTTCCCCTTTCTCTCTCTTTTCTTTCTTCTCCTCCATAGGTTCCCTATCCCTGTTCCTAAGACCATCAAAATGGAACAAAACCAACCCCAGGGCCTCTACCTTATTTTACTTTCTCTATGATCCTTAAGGTTCTGAGAAGATACTTGTAACCATTTTATCATGATATAGTCATTCCCAATTAATCAATTGTATGTTTCTTTTCTATCTGAGACTTTCTTTTGACTCCTGCGTTTGCATTTCAAATTGTCTACTCAGCTCTGGCGTCTTCATCAGGAATACTTGGAAGTCCTTCATTTCATTAAAGGAAATCCTATGTTTCATTATGCCCCTGTAAAATTACACTCAAATTTGTTGAATAAATTATTCTTGGTTTTAATCCTTCTTTTTTGTCTTTTATAATATCAGACTTGAAGCTCTCCTCTCTGTTATCATGCCCGCTGCCAAGTCATGTGTGATGCTGACTATGGTTCCTTGGTATTTGAACTCTTTGTTTCTGGTTGTTTGGAGTATTCCCCCTCCCCAAAAGCTTTGGATTTTGGGTATGATGTTTCTGGGTTTTCATTTTGAAATTTCTTTTAAGAGGTAACCGGTGGATTATTTCTGTTTTCACTTTGCCCTAATATATCTGGGCAGATTTTCATTCATGATTTCTTGAAATGTGTTGTCTCTTTTTAATGATTTAGATTTTCAGGTAGTGTAATGTTTATTAGGTAGTCTGATGATTATTAGGTTATCTTGCTTTGACCTGTTTTCCAGGTCAGTTGTTTTTGATAGGAGATACCAAGGCTGCAAACTCCAAGACACCTAGTGGTTAAATTTAACAATTCAATTCAGAAACAAAAAAGTTCCGTAAGCCATCAGGAGAAAGACCCTCACGTACAAAGGAAAAGATATTCGAATAATGAAAGACTGTTTTGCACCCATTATAAAAAGGAGGAGGAAATATAATAAGGTATTCTAAAGATCAGTGAAGCTCAGGATATAACCTAGGGTGACTAATCTTACAAATCTGAGCATAACTTTACAGAACAAAAGGATGTTCAATAATAAAGAAGAGCTTGAAATGTTTTTAGAAAGAAAACCAGAACTGAAGATATTACTTGTTTCACAAATACCCCACCAACTAAAATGCAGAAGGATTGAATAAATGCAGTAGGCAAGAACAGCAACAGAGTGACAACAGAAAGACTAGTAAAAGACTTCTAAATTTTCATAAGGAGATAGGAGTAAAGGTAGAAATTTGGTAGAGATAACAGTGAAGAGGTGAGTAGGGGGCATTGTAATACCCCAACCAACAGAAGGGGCAACTAGTTGGCTAGAGCTCTGGACTTAGAGTCAGGAAAACTCATCTTCCTGAGTTCAAATCCAGCCTCAGACAGTTACTATCTGTGTGATTCTGGGTAAGTCACTTAATCTTAGTTCTGTTATCTGTAAAATGAGAGAAGCAAATAGCAAACCACTTCAGCACCTTTGCCAAGAAAACCTCAAATGGAGTTGAATGTCACTTAGGCAACTAAAAAACATTAAAAACAACAACAACAACAACAACAACAGAAGACCAGTTAGAGATCTTAAATAACCCAATCTCAGAAAAGGAAATAGATCTAGCTGTAAAGGAGCTATCAAAAGGGAGGATGGGGAAACTCCTGGTCCTGATTAATTCATAGGAAAATTCTATCAAACTTTTTGAGAACAATACTTCACAAATTATTATTTTAAATTCGGGGTGGGGGAAAGGACCCTACAAAAATTCTTTTATGAGACAAATATAGTCCTGATACCTAAACCAGGAAAATAAACCAGGAAAAAAACAACTATAGGCCAATATCATTAATGAACACTGACTTTAAAAAATTCACACAAAATTCTGTCAAAAAGACTACAATGATTATTCAAGACATCATGCTTTAGGACCATGTGGTATTTATACCAGGAATGCAAGGAGAGTGCATCATTAAGAGGAAAAAAATCAACATAATAAATCATATTAAAAATCAAAACACCTCAAACCACATGATCATCTCAATAGATGGAGAAAAAGCCTTTAACAAAATACGACCCTCTTTTAATTCTAAAAATCCTACAAAGTATAGGCAGAGAGGGACTTTTTGGGGGGAATTTTTTTTAATGTCATAAAAAGCATCTATCTAAAATTAAAAGTAAGAATAATATGCAATGAGAATAAACTAGAACCATTTCCATTTAATATAGGATTAAGGCAAGGATGCCCACTCTTTCCAATATTATTTGATATAGTTTTGGAATGCTAACAATTAGACAAGAGAAATTAAAGACATAAAGACAGATAAAGAGAAGATATACACATATTTGCTAATGATATGATGGTTTATTTGAAAAATCCTAGAGAGTCAGCAAAGATACTGAGATAATACCTTTAGCAAAGTTGCAGACCACAAAAGAAATCCTCAAAAACCAACAGCAATTCTATATAACAATAACAAAACACAAGAAGCAATGAGGCAATAACAGAAAGGGAAATCCCATTCCAAATAACTACAAACTGCATAAAATATCTGGTGACTGACCCACCAAGGCACTTGAAAGGCTTAGATTCAATTACAAAGTATCCCTTAAAGAAATAAAGAACCATCTAAATAGCTGGAGGAATATCCAGTGCTCCTGAGTAGGCCATACAGATATAACAAAAATAACAATACTACCAAAATTAATTGACATTTTTAATACCAATCAAATTATCAAGGGAATATTTTATACTACATGACATAATAACAGTCATTTGGAAAAATGAAAGATCTAGATTATCAAGGAAATAATGAAAAAAAGAAGGAATGAAGAGGGAATAATACTTCCAGATCTCAAACTATATTACAAAGTAGCAATCATCAAAACCATCTAGCACTGGTTAAGAAAAAAATAGATCAATGGAAAACAGTAGACAAGGAAAAGACAGAAGCAATTACAAAAAGTAAAATAGATAACTTTGATTACTTGAAAATGACAAGTTTCTGCACAGACAAAATTAATGCCCCATGATAAGAAAGGAAGTGGTCAAATGGGAAAAAAGTAATTGAATCAAATTTCTCTGATAAGGGTTAGTATCTGGTGTGTGTGTGTGTGTGTGTGTGTGTGTGTGTGTGTGTGCGCGCGCGCGCGCGTGTGTGTGTGTGTGTGTGTGTGTGTGTGTGTGTGTGCAACTAATAGCCATTCCCTAATAGGTCAAAGGACATGAACAAACAGTTCTCAAAAGAAAAATTGCAAAGCATTTTCAACCACAGAAAAGAATACTGTAGAGCACTAATAATGAGAAATGCAAATCATGACAACCATGAGATTTTACCGCAAACCCTGAAAACGAGCAAAAAAATACAAAAATGGCAACCATTAATGTTGGAGGGGTCATGGAATGCTAGGCATGCTGATGGAGCTATGAAAGTGTATAATCATTTTGGAAAGCAACTTGAAATTATACCAATAAACAGACTAAAATGTCCATACCCTCTGAACCACAGACTCCATTACTAGGTTTATTCCCAAAGGCTTATTAAAGAGTAAGTCCCTATGTATACCAAAATATTTACAAAACTTTTTTTGTGATAACTAAGAATTAGAAACAGACTAGATGCCCATCAGTTGGAGAATGGCTAAACAATTGTGGTATATGAGTGTAAAAGAATATTATTGAGTGATAAGAAATTACGTCTGTGATGAATATAGAGAATGGAAATATCTGTCTGAATTTATACTGAGTGAAGTAAGTAGAGCCAAGAAAACAATGTATATAGTAACTACAACAGTGTAAATGGAAAGAACCACACACCAAAAAAAATCAAAAGTAAAAGTAACAAAATTATTAATATCAAGCTGGATTCAACTGAATAGACTGAAAGGACACCCCCCAGTCTACCCCTTTGAGGAAGTAGGAGATCCATATGTGTTACACATTGCACATATTTTTGGACTTTTTCAATGTTTTGCTCAGTTGTGCTCATTTTTTTCTCTCTAAAAATACTATATGTTTTATGAGATGGCTCTCCAGGAGGGGGAGGGAAGATGCTTAGGATAACCATGATGATATAAGAAACAAGATATCAAAACAAAACTTATTTTAAAACAAGTTTGCTGGAGGAAAAGATATCTTGCACCTACTTCCTCATCTACATAAAAATTTTCTGAGAATAATTTATACACACAGAGGACACGCTTAATGAGGGTAGAACCTTACTAGGGGGTAGAACCTGGGTCTCCTTACTCTCAGGGTAATTTTCAAATCATCAATGAATTTTAGAATTTTCCAAATCATTTAGTATAGCCTCTTTATATATGGGGGACTAAGGCCCATCAGATATGAAGTACCTTTCCCAATATCACCGTCATTTAGTAGCAGAGCTGACTTTCAAACTGAGTCAATAAGTTCTAAGTCCAGGGCTCTTTCCACCAAAACCGTGCCATGCTAACTTCCAGAAGAAGTAATTTAGGGGAGATCTGATGTACCTTTTAGGTACCTCTCAATGAGCATAGCAGGTACCTCTCATCAATCAAGTTATTTTGATGATCAAGCTCAACCTCAATAGGGCTGGCTAGGGTTTCCTCCTTGGAATGGCTGGAGAGAAGGGAGTTCTGTTTTTCAGCACAGGAGGGCATTGGACATTGCAGTTTTTCTAAACAAACGCAGAGGCTGACATCTACTGGGAGATACTAGTATAGCAGGCAGCTGGGTCCTTCCCACTCAGGCATCATCAATTTACATTTATCCAGTATCTACTACGGACATTAGCAGTTTAAAAAAGCTACTGCAGTTACTAGAAGACTAGTGGCCAAAATGAAAGAACTGATAGTTCTATTATATATTGCCTTGTCAGACTTTAAGTGTGGAGTATTGTCATCAGTTCTAGGCACCACACTTTAGAAAGGATATTATAGAAAGAAGTAGGTCTAAAAGAAAGCAACCAAGATGGTAAGGGAACTGAAGTTAATGACATGGGAGAATTGGTTGAAGAAAGTAGGATTTTTAGTCTGGAGAAAAGATTTTAGGCGATATGACTGCTGTCTTCAAGTTCTGAAGAACTGTGATGGGGAAAGGGATAAGAATTCTTTCCTTGATGATAGAAGGGAGAACTAGGAGCTAAGGATAAAAATTGTAGAAAGGTAGATTTAGGTTCAACAATTTCTTGTTGATTGCTTAATTGATTGACGTAAGTAAGAATTTCCTAATAATTGGAGCTTCCTAATAATTGCCTTTGTAGATTATGAATTTCTCATCATATTTTCTTCTCATGCACAAGTCATCATTTGGTAATATATACACCTTGTATAAATATATAATAGTAACTATATCCTATGCATATATGCTATATGTCTTTCCTTTTGCCACTTGTGTTACCTAAAATTTTGGTTCTTCTGAGATCATGGTGTCCATGATGATCCTGTCAAAAAGAGAAAAAGAGAAAGAGGGGTGAAGAAAGAGGGAGAGAGGGAGAGAGAGAGAGAGGGAGAGGGAGAGAGAGAGAGAGAGAGAGAGAGAGAGAGAGAGAGAGAGAGAGAGAGAGAGAGAGAGAGAGAGTGTTAGTAGTTTGGTAAGCCATCTATTTTCATCAGGTTTCATTTTTCTAATCTGTAACATGCAGGAGGTTGGAGTATATGGCCTCCAAGATCTCCCAGCTCTAATTCTATGATCTTTTGATTTGTTCTTAATGAATTGATGTTTGCTCATAGTGATTACTGCATATCTTTTGAAAGGCTCACAAACCATCTTTTAAATAATATATTCTAGAATTTTTTCCAGGAATCAAAGTCAAGCTCATTTTTGTAGAGTTTAAATTTTAAATTTTCCTTTTTTGAAAACAGGACAACATTATATCATAAATAGTGTCCTAACACCTTGATTCTCCCTGATTTTCAAAGACCATTAATAGTGGTTTGGGAACCTTTCAAACAAGCTAAATTCCCAGACTATTATATTTAATCATTTTATGACAGTTCTTAGCGAAGTATTTGGCACATGGTAAGCACTCAGATACTTGTAGATTGTTTTTAATAGGCTGGTTTTAAAAGGACCAGTTGCAATAAAGCAATAAGGGGTGATTTGACTGAAGAACTAGGTTTGAACTCTGATCAACCATGATTCCACAGGACTGATGATGAAGTGTCCCACCCACTTCCGTGGGGGATCCAGAGTGGAAATCAAGATGTACTTTTTGGACTAGGTGAATGTGGGAATTTATTTTGCTTCCTTGTGCATATTTGTTAGAAGGTGAATTTTATTTGGGGGAAAACAGATTTTTGTTAATTGAAAAATAAAATACAATTTTAAAAAGAACTATGACAAAATCAAAGCTATAGTCATATGAAAAATGCTCTAAATCACTTTAGATTAGAGAAATGGAAATTAAAGCAACTCTTAGGTACCATCTCACATGTATCAGATTGTCTAATATGAAAGAAAAGAAAAACAATAAATGTTGGAGGGGATGTAGGAAAATTGGGAATTTGGAAAAATGTATTATTGATGGAGTTGTGAATTGACCCAATCATTCTGGAAAGCAATTTGGAACTATGCCCAAAGGGTTATAAAATTGTGCATACACTTTGATCTAGCAATACCACTATCAGTTCTGTATTCCAAAGAGATAAAAAAAAAGGAGGGGGGTGAGGGGAAGGACCTATTTGTAAAAAAAAAATTTGTTATGGTAATGAACTGAAAATTGAGGCGATGTCCAATTGGGGAACGGCTAAAGAAGTTGTGTTATTTGATTGCAATGGAATACTATTATGCTATAAGGAATGACAAGCAGAATAACTTAAAAAAAACCAGGAAAATTTTACAGGAATTGATGCAGAGTGAAGTGGGAAGAACCAGGAGAACATTGTACACAGTAACAGCAAGATTGGACAATGAACAACTGTTAAGACTCAGCAATACAGTGATCCAAGATAATCCCAAAAGACTCATAATGAAAAATGTTATCGATCTCCAAGAAAGAACTGATTGGGAATCTGAATGCAGATTGAAGCATACTATTTTTCACTTTATCTTTTGGCTTGAGTTTTTTTGCACAAAATGACCAATATGGAAATGATTGCACATGTAAAACCTATATCAGACTTTCAATCATCTCACGGAGAGGGGAGGAAAGAAAAGGACACAAAGAATTTGAACTCAAAATTTTAAAAAATGAATGTTAGGAATTGTTTTTACATGTAATTGGAGAAAAATTTTAAAAATCTCCTCCTCTGCCTTTCGTGAGCAAATCCTGCTTTTTGTCTACCATGTGACCTCCAATCCCCTGACTGCTCAAGCCTCTCCCAGGCCATCATCACCTCTGCACTAACCACACTCTCCCTTCCCCCATCTTGACTCTTTGGTGAATTAGTTCAACTCTATGTTATCCTCTTCTCATGTCCCCTTATTTTTATCACCATTTGTACCTCTCCAAACTTTAGCCTTGGATCACTCCCACCATTGGATGAGGTGCTGAATGAAGTTGGAAAAAGAATGACACAACAAACCTGACTGGGCCCACTATACGTTTATATTGCATAAGCTCAGCTGGATTCCTAATATTACTAGACAATTGTTTCACATTTTCTTAAGTAACTCACCAACTCATTCACCACCCTAACTCTTGCAAATATTTTCATCCCGACTCAAATCTCCAAATCTGCATCCCCACCATCTCAATTGAGAATCTTGCCTCTTAACATACTGAAAAAAAAGTTGTGTCCATTTGCCAGGAGTTCCTTTTTCTCGCTCCTTATCTCACATCACCCAGAAGCCTTCTGACACTGTGTATCTTCCCTCACCCATCTCACATGATAAAGTGGCCAACTCCTCTATCTGAGAAAAAGATTCCAAGTCTCCTCTAGCAGATTTTTTCCACTATCATTTCCATTTTTTTTTTACTTATCTTCAATCTCTCCCTGTCCACTATTTTCTTACTGCCCACATACTCAATGTCTCCCTCATCCTAAAAAAATCCTTCCTTGATCCTTTGCTATCGTCCCATATGTCCTGGGTCCCCTCATCTTCTCCCTTTACACTACTTCATAGTAGTGTAAACTCTCATAGATTATCTCTGTGTTGATGAAACTCCGATCTAGTCATTGTCCTAATTTCTCTGATGAGCTCTAGTCTCAAATTTTCTACTGCTTATTAGACATCAACTGGATGTCCAAAACTGAACTCATTATCTTTTCCCAAAACTCTTCCCCACTTCTAAACTTCTAGGTTACTACTGAGGGCACCACCATCCTCTCAGTCCCCCAGTATCACAATCTAGGAATCATCCTGGACTCATTATCTCTCACACCCTATATTCAATCAGATGTCAAGGCGTGTTGATTTCACTTTTGCAGCATCTCTCAAATATATCTTCTCTTCTCTATGATACTTGCCACCACCTAGTATAGTCACTCATTTCCTCAAGCCTGGACTTAAAAAAAAAATAACCTTCTGGTTGGTCTGAAAGCCACAAGTCTTCCCACACACCCCACTATAGTCCATCCTTCACTCATTTGCCAAAATAATTTTTCTGAAACACATATATGACATGTCATCCTCCTGTGGCTATTACCCCCAGGATCAAATACAAAACCCGTTTGGTATTCAAAGCCCTACATAACCCTTCCAACCCTCACCTTCCCAACCTTCCTTCAGTCTTATGACATGTCTCCTCCCTGTTTCTCAAACAAGACACTCCCATTTCCCTAACTCCAGGAATTTTCTCTATCCCCCAGGCCTAGAATGCTTTCCCTCATCTTTTCCTTTTTGTCTTTCTTCAAGTCTTCACTTTAAACTCCAGTTTCTACAGGAAATACTTCCCAATCTCTCTTAATTCTTAAGGTTTCCCTCTATTGATTATTTTCTTATCCTGTATGTAGTTTGTCTGTACATAGTTTTCTTATCCTGTATGGTTTGTCTGTACATAGTTACGTCATTTTGTCACCCTTATTAGATTATGAGCTCCCTGAGGTCAAGAGATATCTTTTGTTTATCTTTGCATCTCCAGGCTTAGCACACTTTTTGGAACATAGAAGGCTCTTATAAAATGTTTGTTGCTATGTACATGATCTGTGTAAGTTACTTATTCTCTTTGGGCCTCAGTTTCCTCATTTGTCAAATTAAGAATTTGAATTGCACAGCCTCTAAGATCCCTTCCATCTCTGAACCAACAACACTATATGGCCTTCCACATACAAACCCCAGGGTAAAATCCTGGGTCAAGTTGCAAGAGTCTTGTTTAATAAATGCTTTTAGATTCTTATGAAACTAGCCAGATCTGAAATACTTAAATCATTTCAGGGTCATGAAACTGAAAGAGATTTAGATTAGCAGGCACTAAACTTTCTAAGTGCCTTTTAATTGAAATTTGAATTTTTTGTGTGTGTGTGCTGTATATCTAGGAGGTGAAAAGATTCCTTTATTTGAAGAAAACTTAAACACAAGCTACAACTATGAACTTTATTTTGAAGATGGTCCTTGAATTTACTCCATGTGGAAGAAATGGGCAAGAGAAAGCCCTCTCTTGGAGATCTGTCCATCTCCAGGATCACACCCAGTTTCTGTGGGCCCAGAGTTCCTGAGGCAACCTCATTCACATATCACACTGATGATGTAAATTTTTATTCAACTGAACATCTGTTAATGCTTACCAAAAACAAGACATTGTATTGTGGGGCTGTTGATTTCATGATCAGGAGCCTCTTCTGAACTGCTTGCCCCTTCATTCATGAGATCGAAATTTGGATTTTTTAAAAAAGGATTTCCTGAGTACCCCTTGTTAGCTATGGGGTTCTCTACGAGCCAAAGGCAATATACACAAATGCTAGCCTAGTTTGTCCCTTCTGGAGAAAGGTTTCATCAGTTGAGAGCAAGTCACCCAAATGCACCTCTTATTCAAATCATAATGGGCACCTACTGGGTTTGGCATAAATTGTGCCAGAATTAAACTAAAAAAAATACCCAACCCCAAAACATCTCTAGTCATCCTGGACCTTTTTCATCTTTTCTGGATCAGTATATTTCTCCTATATAAAGTTTCTGTCTAATCTGTAGATATGTCAAAATTGATTTCCTAGAAACTACCAAGAGAAATAGTGCACTCTAGACTCTAGAATTTGGCTGACTCCCCAAATTAGAAGAGGAAATGAAGACCTTCAGCCAGTTGCAAATCCAAGAGATTTTACTGACATAAGGCACATAAGAGAAAAGCTAAAGCCAGAGAGAAAAAATAAAAACAAACCATTTGCACATGAGCGCAGACTCCAGACTCAGAACTAAACTCAGTTCAAAGGCCTGTCTTCTTGTGGGAAATCAGATGCAATCTTTTACTGCTTGTGCCAATCAACGTTTATATGCCAGTACAATTTTCCCTGTGGCATCTTGAGCAATATGATGGGTTCCCAAAGTCTAACATAGTTTACATGCATGTCAGTGAACAGGACACTAAGATTTGGGAATCAGTAATACCTGGTTTAAAATTTAACCTCACACACTTACAGCCTCAGTAGCCTCATTTGTAAGTGGCTTAGCTCTAAATCTATGATCACATGATCCTATTAGAGTATAAACTCCTTCAGGTCAGGAACTATTTTATACATCTTTTCAATCGCCTAGTACATTGTAGGTGCTAAACGTTTACTGAATTACTACATGAATGAAAGCGAGCTCCTTACCTTTTACTGTCATATTTTCCTTGGTGGCAAGGTATTTAAAAATAGAATGTTTGTAGCTACAACACATAGTCCATCAGTTGAATTAACCTGCTGGGGTGTGCTGAGCACTGTGGTGGAGAGGATTCTGTCACTGAAAATGCTGGGGGAAACAGGCAGGTAGATAGATGCAGCAATGACCAGTGACTTGGATACAGAAAATTCTCAGGTGAATTGGGAGACAGCAACCGAAGGCAATGTGTGGCTTTTTTTTTAAGTATTTGTGGGGAATACTTTCTTAGCTCTCATATATCATAATTTCTTTGAAATCTGGTCTTTCTTTTGTATTCTTGCAGTAACTGCAACCTATTTAAGTATGTTTAACAGCAGAAAAGAGACATTTCAATTCCAATTAAAGGTAAAGGAATATAAATGCAGAAATTCTATTTCCATTTCTCACTGCACAGTTCTTTCTGTGTTAGTGGGCTCAGATGAGGTACATTCCTTGTATTCCTTGTAGGAATATATTTTGTGTAAAGCAAAGCTAAAAGCTACGACTTGCACACACAAATCTTAACTGAAAGGAAAATTTAAAATTGCAGACAGGATGGCAACCTACAAAACAAATCACCTTGAGATGAATTGTGGGTAAAGATTAAAGTTTAATGTACCAGTTTTGATACAAGATTAAGTGCCTTGCCCAGGATCACAAATCCTTAAAATTCACAAACTTCCTCAGAGGAAATTATAAACAATTTTTTCAGGACTATTTTTCCTGAAAAATGTTCAAAACATGGCTCTAGATTTTTCCCTTCTCTTATGGATAGATCTGGCCATGTCATACTTCTCTACTTAAAATGTTTCCAGTGGCTCCCTAGTGCCTATTGAAAACAGTTCAGTTTCTTTGTCTGGAATCTGAGGTCTTCCACAATTTGGTACTAGCCTACCCTTGTTTCTTTAAAGTTTTCTTGATGCCTTTTCTTTTCTGGAAATATCACCCACTCCCCTTTATCCTCTTCTACAAGGACATTATGCTTCAGCAAAATTGTAATAGTGTCCCTGGTACAACGGTGCTCTGTGCTTTCTCACCTAGTACCTGGCTTTACTCATATTATTCCTTGTCCCTGTGCTTTCTCACCTAGTACCTGGCTTTACTCATATTATTCCTTGTCCCTGGAATGTCTCCATCTCCCCTCTTCACTAGTATCCCTAATCATGCTGTAAAGCCCAACCGTAATGTGTACTCCACTAGGCCTTTGCTGGTCCCCTATTGGTAAAAGAAGCTTCCTCTTCAAACTTCACAGAAAACAATATTTTCTGTCTCCCTCTGGTACACATTATATATTACTATGTCTCATGGTAATAAGATACACATCTGAACTCATACGTATTGCAAGCATGAGGGCAGAAACTAGGTTTTATCTAGACTGCCTAGAAGGTTCTGTCCATAGGAGAGATTTCAGAGTTGGCTAAATTGAAGTGAGCACCTGATACGTTTACTGTGCAAGCTAAAGATTCTTGAAGACAAGGGTCTGGAAAGAAAATAACTGACCTCTCTAATGAACAGAACAAGAAATCTAGTGATATGAATTCCAACCCTTTCCCAATCACACAATTTCTGAGAAAAGACAAAGGCTGCTTGCTTTTTTTGTGGTTTTATTATTTTTCCATTTTCCCACATAGGGACTATGACTCGTTTTGAGATTTTTCAGTGCATTTCACAGCAAAATGAACAAGGGAATTATTAAGTAGTTGTGTATAAAGGAATTCTTTTGCATGTGTGATTTACAGTTGGTTGAAAAACTATTTAAACCTTTTTTTGGATGTTCTCATTTCAAATATCCCTTTTAGTAGAACACAAGTGACAGGATCACACAGAGTTTAGAGTTCTCATGATGATATAATGGAACCAGCCACCTGAAATGGCTGGTGAACAGCTTTATTACAGATACACACCGATTGGAAGACTACATGAGAAGAAACAGAATAAGGCACCACTCTGGGAAAATTAAGGTAGTTTGTAATAACAAGTGTTGAGTACACAGTAAGTACTCAATAAATACTTGCTGAATGAATGTATAACGAAAGCCATAATCAGCACTATTCTCTTAATTGCCAGCAATTCTTAAGCTTCAATAAAATACATATTAAAAAAAGCATATTTGTACCTGAATACATTTTCCTAATATGCTTCTATTTCATACTAACCTTTCTTTGACATATAATGATTTCCAAAATAAAACAAAGCAAAACTACAGTTCATATGTTCTCCATCACAATTAACAGCTCTTCTGAGATTAATGACAAATACTGACGGTGGCTCTGAATTTTGAATGAAGCGAAATCCAGCTAATCCACAGGAATAGCATATAATACTGGATCTTTGCTTTCAAAATGGAAAAAAAAAATCAAGGATAAGAAAAAGTAATACATTTTTTTAATGTCTGCTATTCCTTTCACTGCCTTAGTTCAAGAAAGTCCCCAAACCTCACACACTGACAACAAGCACATTTGTTAAAAACAGTCTCTCACACGGGATATTTATTAAAATCTGCTGAAAAGCATTCTGAAAGACTTTTTTTTCCATTCAAGTCAATTTTGTTTTTCAAGTATATTAAAATGGTTCAGAGGGGAAAAAATTCTCCATGGTTATAATTCTAATCAATTTATAAATTTTTTTTTTTAAAGGGAGTTTTAACAGAGATTGATACTTTTCTCAGACACGGGCACAGTTTTTTCTGAAGAAGAGAAGTGTCTCATCACCTCAATCTGGCTGGTTTCTAACACTGATTCCAGGCCCAGTGACTTGGTAGAGGTCTTCCTTCACGAATTTCTTCTTTGAAACACAAGTTGTGCGATTTCAGTTCCTCTGGTTTTGCTTATATGTGCAGTAAATAGTTAGTCCCCAACACAAAGCAAAGTCTAGACCTTAAAAGAGGCTATGTTTCTTATGTCAACGGAATCAGAGCCATTGTGCCCATAGCACCGGGTCTGGCTGCTACTTGCAAAGTCAAGTGATCTGAAACTTGGTTAGCCTTAGTAGAAGGAACCAGATAAAAACAAATCACCCAATAATCCATATAAAAGACTTGAAAATGGCATTGTTTGCATTCTATGAAAGAAGTTGGTGGAAAGGTCCGCTACCTTTCTTCAGTATCTTGGATTTTTGGTAGTATTAAAGTGCCCTGACAGATGCGTCCTTTTAAACTGTACCATCATAAAACAAGACACCCATTGCAGTGACTCCATTCTGACAGTGTAAGGGGTAAAGGAAGCAGAAGAAACCAAATCCTGGAGAGTCTTAGCTAGCTCCTGTCACTCAGCAGGCTGTGTCACTGGGATCGTTTTCCAAAGAGGGTCATAATAAACCCAGCCTTCTCCCTGAAACGAATGGAAAAAGAAATTAGAGAAGGATTCCATTAAATGCTTTTACTCTCCATAAATAGAGATAGATGTTGTCCATTCTGGAGGTAGAAGTCTCTTCCCAAACCAAAATAATAGTCTCTGTCAGAGAGTCTGCCCTTTTGGGCCCAAAGCATGAAGAAATGTCGGTACTTTTGGGGTGTGAAGTCCAGGACGACCTCACCCATGACCAGAAAAATCAATTAATTAACAAACATATATTAAGCACCTACTACGAACAAGACAACACTAGGTACTGAAGATATAAAGAGAAAACAATTCTTACTTTCAAGGAACACAAGTCAAGTGTGGCAGTTCTGATGATCAAATATTCCAAGGTACTACAGAATATATCTTACTTATCTGAAATGAAAGCAAGCCCTTCTGATGTACAAAAAGAAGGAATTACAGATGATTGACTTAAGGATACTTGTGGGGCCCTCTGACCTTTTTAATTCTCAAATGTTATATCTCATTTACTCTCCCCCTTGTCCCACAGATATAAGGACCTAATGGAGAGACAGAGACAGAGCCAGAGCCTATGACAGTGATAAGTACCCAGAAGAACAAAGGCAGACATTGATCAAACGTATGCATTTGGGTGGAGCCCATACTAGGGCAGCTACAATGGAAGGTGTCTGAGGGGTGGATTTTGGTTGGTAGTTTTAAAGAGGAGAGTAAAAGTCAGGAGTTTCATTGGAAAGATCCCAAATCCTGGGGGTTTGGTTTGCAGCATAGTTTTGAGGGGCAGCTAGGTGGCACAATGGATAAAGAGCCAGGCCTGGAGTCAAGAAGACTCCTTTCTCCTTAAGTTCAAATCTGGCCTCAAGACAGTTACTAGCTGTGTGACCTCAGGTACTTCACCCTGTTTGCCTCAGTTTCCTCATCTGTAAAATGAGCTGGAGAAATGATAAACCACTTCAGTATCTTTGCCAAGAAACCCCAAATGGGGCGTATGAGAAGTCAAACACAAGTTAACAACCAAGTTTTGAGTTGCTTGGCCTATTAATCAGTGGGGAGAGGAAGGAAACGACTATTCTCACTCTGATTTCTAAAGTCAAAAGATGTAAATAAAAGAGCACTGGATTAAATTAGAAGGTTTTAGCTCCAAACATGTCTCTGAAACTGCAGAATAACCAAGTCAATCACTTACCTTCTTTGTGTCTCAGTTTCCTTACCTGTGAAATGGGATGAATAATATTATGTACCATCTACATTTAAGAGTTATTTTGAGGATCAGATAATATATTTAAGTTTTAAGAAAATAAAACATTCTCTCTCTCTCCCACTCTCTCCACTTTCCTCTCCCTCCCCTCTCCTAATCTGACCTGTATGACAGAAAGAACATTGAGGTAGAAAGTGCAATAGAAAGCCATACTAAACAAGGAGTCAGGGGTCAGCATTCTAGATTCAGTTCAGCTGTGATTTCAAGGAAGTCACTCACTACCCAAATCTTATTACTTCTTTTACTAAACTAAGCTCCATTTCTGAAACTCAGTAAGTACTAAGTAACAGTAGTATAAAACCTCATTTACTTATGAAAAAGATGTACATTTTCCATCCCCTCCCTCCCATTTATCCCAAAGACCACTCAAACTACACAGCTATAGTCTTGTAGTTTTCCACACCAAACAGCAGCTAGTCTTTTCCTTTTTGCTAATCCAGAAATGGTGTCGATGAAAACAAAGACAATTACAGTTATTAATGAAAGGTGTTAAATAAGATTAATAATTAAGAGAACTATGAATAACAGTATTCTTAGAAGTCCCCTCTTCATTTCCCACCCCAGCTATTCTCTTGGACCTTCATTATCTCCAAAAACTTAGCATCCTCCTAGTAAACCCAGTACTGAGTGGTGTCTGGCACATAGTAAGTGCTTCATAAATGTTTACTGACTCTTGTCTAATAACTGTAATACTGCCTTGGATTATTTTAGCACTTACTCCCACAAACTGCTTTTGTAGGTACTATTTCATCATCATAATTATTACCATAACTTGAGAAACTGAGACAAAGGGAGGTGAACAGGCTTCCTCCAGGTTTTACCGAAATTTTGGGTAAAGTCAGGCCTAGAACAAGTCCTTCTATCTCCTCTGCTGAGTGCTCTACAAGATCTGTGCTCTGTGGAAATAGACTATCTGGCCTATTGATTTGGGCACAAATTCTAGTCTTTTTACTATGAACAATCAAAATTTTAGCAGAGGTGAAAAACAGATGTGCTACAATCACCACAATAGACAAACAAGAGAAGGGAGCAGAATACTGGCCTTTTAAAATCCCTTTCTTGTCCCAAAGGGACATGCACTCTGATTTTGATACATAAGCGTAAAAATAATCTGATTTTCTAACAATTTTATTAGCTCAAGTCAAGGAGAGATTTGGAGGGTGAGGATTCTAACTGTACTAAGACATGGTTTGAGGTAAATGATGTTTGATGTTTGGTACCTGGCACAAATATGTTTTAGCAGGTAATTTAGTAGGCTATATAAAATCCAAACACTACCAAACAAATATTCTGTCCCAAAAGGGGAAATTCAGGTACTGTCAGTCTGAGAAGATCAGTGCAGTTATCTTAATGGTCGAAGACATTTTAAAAGCTATGTTAGAACTGCAATTATAAACAAATTAAACATTTTAGCTGTGTGATTACAGAAAGAAACAGTAGCAGAAGAGTAGAAAAGGATATCTAAATACAATCTAGTACCTTTCTATCAACACTTACAAATTTTAATTTTTTTCCCTTCACAGCTTTACAGAGAGGAAATTTATTCCTTCTCTCATGTATTTACTGATGTCAAAAGCAATCAGTCTGTCTGCAAACCTGACAGGGTGTTTCCTACTGTGCAAAGCCACCCTTGCTGGATGGCTACCAGAGTTTTGGACCACAATCTGCCTAATGTGAACTTCCAGCTATTAGGCCAATTATCATTTTATATATAACAACTCTTCATCTATTTGAATTGAGGCAGTTATAATGACTTTTCATTTTCTTTTATAGGTCAAACACCTCCTTCATTATCTATCATATACTATGTATTTGAGAACTTTCACCATCCAATGGAAACATTTGTCTGTCAACATCTCCTTAAAAATGTCATAAACATAACTGAACATAATACTCTAGATGGGGTTTGACTGACTAGTATAGAGGGCAATGGGATTTGGTGGGTACCTTTAATTCTATTAATACAGTCTAACATTGGGTCAGCATTTTTAAAAAATACAAGAATTTTCTTTTTAAAAATGCTCTAAAGGACTGACAAAGGTAGTTGATATCATGTATCATGCTTATCTGCCATTCTGCTTACATGTCATGAATCACATGATGTTTTTCTTCTATTGTTCTACAACTCCACCTGCTGTAACTGATGCAAAAAGAAACAAGAACTTAAAATGTTATTAGTATTCTCTGGACTATGAAAGGTAATTCCAAGACCTTCAGTTTGACCCATCTATGCAGGATACACACCAAAAATGCTGACAATTATTCATCTTCCTACTTAATAATAACTGATACTTATATTGACTTTTGTGGTTTGCAAAACTTAAATTTTAAAAAGCCACTTGACACCACTAGCTAAGCTAATTTTAAACTCGAGCATTAATAAGCTCACTGTAGTCAACAAAAACCATCAGATCTTTTCCAATAAGTTGCTATGAAACATCCTTTTTTGATGGATTGGAATGAATTATTGAAAAACAAAGGATGGTTAAGCTGGGCTGTTTCTGAAAAATAGCTATGTGAGACAGCAAGGCAGCAAAAGATCAACAAGCAAAAGTTATCAGCAAGCAGATAAGAGTCAGTATAAAAATGAATGAAACCTACCTCTTTAATAAAGTATTTCGTTTGCCATGGTGTGCCTGTCTCAGCACGGTGCCTCTCCTCACTCCTCTGACGCTCCTCTAGGGCTCGCTTATGTTCTGTTGCTTTATCAATTTCAGAATCCCTCAGAGACTCTGTGACATTTTTCCATAGTCGTCTAAAATCAGAAATTTTGGCTATTTTTTACATTTTACAAGCACTTTTGTGAACAGAACAAAAGCCTAAGAGATAAAGCTGATTGTCTTTCAAATAAGGGCAACTTTTTCTAAACCAGTTCTATTTTCTTTTCTAAACAAGATCCATAATTCTGGACCTGAAATGGAGCTACATGAATTTTGGTACTAAGAGGAACCAGTGAACATTAAAAATAAGTATTTTTGATGCTTTTTGTTTTTTTACATCACGTTCACTTCCCTCTCTCATCCTCCAAAAAAGATCTTTCTCAAAACAAAGAAAAACAAACTAATACAGCAACTGCATCTGATTAAGAAAGCAATATCTGACATTATAAGAAATATTTTTGACTGACCAAAATTACTATTATCTCTATATTTATATGTATTTACACAGGTTGCTATGCAACAGTGATTAAACATTTCAGAATTAATTTAGGGAGCATACAGACTAAATGAATTTTAATAGCAATATGTTCAGCTTGGTTTCCACTAGTTCAGGAGTATTTATAAGCTTGTTAAAATGGGATCAAGCCTGAAAACACTTGACCTGAGAATATCTGGACATTTATTTAGAGACTTGATTTTTATAATAAACCATTTAATTGAATTTCACTTAGAATTATAGTACTGGTCCATCTAGTCCAACTGTCTGATTTTATATAAGGAAAGGGAGGCCGAAAGGCATGACATCATTTGCCCAAGTTCAGAAGTTAATGGAAGAACTGAGACTAGAACCCAGGTTTTCTAATTCCTGACTAGAATCCCTTCCACTACAACATGATGACTTACCTAGATTCAAATGGTCCTTGCTTTTCCAAGGGCCTTACTCTTTTTTTGGTCACAGATAATTTAGTCAAGTCCACATACTTTGTCTCTCCATTGCTGTAGGTGAACTCAAGCACACTATTCCATTCTCCTTGCACTCTGCACACCACAGTATTAGAAGTATTATGTTTTACTTCAGCTGTAACTCTAGAGATAGTGAGAAAATAAAGACACAATTTAGTGAGCAGTATTAATCTCAAGTCTTTGAATTCTGAAATTGAAACTTCCTATGAACATTGTTCAAACTGGTTATTTAATTCATCTCAATTTGTCAGTTGGTCTGGCTCCCTGGGGAAAATAAAAAATAGCATTCTGTGGTTCCTTCACTGAGAAATTTTTGACCTACTAAATAAGTCATATACAAATCATAGTTATGGTAATGAACACAGGAAGTAAGATAATGCTTTTACACTCAAACACTACTCAGATATTCACTAGTAGCAGCACATTTTGTTCTAATTTCTTTCCAATCTCATGATGTAGTACGGTTTGGGTTTGCCTGAATACATTAGGTTAGGTCAACTCTACTTTAATTTCTTGATATTCCACTCTTTTATGCACTTAAAAAAAAAAACTCTGAATGTCTATTTCAGACAAAAACAGATAAGCCAGTGCCAGGATCCAAATACAGAGATGCAATACGGCTATTCAAAAATTAATGAAGATTTATCTGGCCAACCTATCTGTAGGTAGGCAGGATGTAGCTCAAATGAGTGCTAGGAAGAGGAGCAGATCTAATAATTTTTTTTACTGGATATATTAAGACACAGGCAATAGTCTTAAGTGAGACAAGAAATTAGGACCAAAAATGATCTATGCAGAAATCTTTAGTTTGGCAAGTCAGGTTTTAAAGTTACAGCAAATCTGAAGTTAATGAGGGGTCCATCTAAACATTAAGATTTGGTCTTAAAAAAAAAAAACAAAACCAAAAACAAAACTAAGCTATTGGTTAATAAGTCCAAGTTATCATTTGTATTAGATTACTAAGCAAGTCTACTGTGGGTTTCTTGTGGGTAAAGATCATGCTTTATGTATCTTTATAATTCCTATGGTCCTTCGTCCATTGTAGGCATTTAACAAGTATTTGTTTAATGGGTACTGAATGAAATTATCAAAAGCTGAGGGATTTAGGAACCAGGAAGTCAAAAAAGAAACTAGGCTATCTGACCAGAAATAGGTCAGAGGTCGAGGAACCAAGACCTCAAGATGGATGCAAGGAAGTCCAAGTTATCAGTTGCCAGTGTTCAGTATCTGGGAATGAGTATGGCAGGAGAAAAAGGGAGACTTTGTGGCTGAGACAGGCCTGGATCCTGAATCTGTGTATTTAAGCAGAATAGTGGAAAAACATGAGAGTGAACCTAATCCCAGGGCAAGGGTAATTTGTCCTCTGGCATTGTTATAACTTTCTCTTGAGTGTCAAAAGCCCCAGGTAAGTAAAGATGCACCAGATAATGGAGTAGGAATGTAAGTGTATTCTGTTTAAGGGTAAAATATGGGCTAAAGAGATGGTCAAACACTAATATGGAGTTTACGGGTTTAGGGGGGTTTGTTGCATGATAACATAAATGATTACTCTGCCATGTCTGTCTTGACTGCATGTATTCTCAAGTTGCATTCTACATATCCTCTCTGAACCAGCTTGCCAATTTTCCTCTTTTCCTTGAAATTCCATCTCCTTATGTAGTCTAATTGGATGTGAGGTGATATTTAATACTCACTTTCTCCTCCATCTCCACATAAACTCAAAACTATGAAGTGCTGAAGAGGGCAGATTTAAAAGATACACTAACTTCTATAGCACCCTGGTTTCTGTTCCTTTCCACAGTACACTCTTCAGTGTTGTTCATTCTGGTATTCTTTCCTATTCAGCTTAATACATAATGATAGCTCATATTTATACAGCCTGCATACTTGATAATGGCTCTTATAAATATCTCATTTGGTCCTTATAACAACCTTTAAGGCAGGTAGTACAAGTATTCTTATCTTTATGAGTTTAAGAGGAATTTTGGAAAATGGAAAAAGGATTGGCTTTGGAACCAGTTAACAATGAAAAAATTCTTGGATCTATTGCTCATTATGTGACCCTGGGTTAGTTATTTCACCTCTTTCAGATCACTTTCCTAATCTATAAGATGGGGGCAATAACCACTTGCCTATATAGATGACAAATACTGGGAATAGTCAATGTTAGAGAAGTTGTGTGTAAAGAGGCACATTAATGCATGGTTAGCGGAGAAGTGAATTGGTACAATTCCACATATGGCCAAATACTTAGAGCAGAATTTTCTGTAGTAGCAACCATAAACCACAACTGAAAACAAAGTACATCAGAGAATTATCAGTTAGCGAACAGCTATAATATAATATAATAATCAAACTGTGATACATGAGTTAATGGAAATACAGAACATGATAAAGCCAGAGAAGCATAGAAAGGTTTAGATGAACTGATACAAAGTGATATAAACAGGCCAGGAAAACAATATATACAATTGTTATAAAAATATAAAGAGAAGAAAGCAAAATCATAAAACAATCAAAACAGAATGTAGTGCAAATAACAGTAGTGTTTCCCACAAAACATTTCCCAATGTTTTGATTGGCTTTGCTTATTTATTTTCTCTTCACATTTTTTTTTTTTTATTATTTCTTGTCCTAAGGGATGGCTCTCCGGAATGGGGAAGGGAGAAGGACAGAGGGAAAAATGTGGGTAATATAAAAACAAAAGAAATCTTTTAAAAAAGAGCTAAAAAATCTCCTGTGTCCCTTTCACAGTTTTAAAAATTTTCTATTAAAAGAGATAGCTTGCTTGGGAGTGAAGACAATACTTTCAGAAATGTAGGTTATGTAACAAATTAAATATATTAATGAAGATTTTTTGATTTAATCCAAAGCAGGATAATTTCAGAGAACCCTGTAAAGCCTTACATGAACTGAAGCATAGTGAAGTGAACAGAACCAGGAGAACGTTGTTTGATGAAGCACTGGGAATGACTTAGCTATTCTCAACAATACGAAGATCCAAGACAATCCCAAAGGACTCATGGTGAAGCATGCTCCTCAAGGCCCGAACTGCAGCCACATTTCCAACACTTACAGTAGTATATTTAAACTATTACTTTACTGAGATCTAGAACATCTGACGGCTATATTCTCTCAACTGTCCTCTCCTCTATTCTTTGAAGCTTCTCTGTATGGTCATCTACTCTTTCCTTCCCTCTTGGCACAAGAGAAGGGGTGTCCCTACTCTTACTGAGGTTATTCTCCTCTACCTGTGCCCCTGAATCCCTTTCCTCTCTCCTTGCAGGACCTCTCTCCAGTAACCATTTCTTCTCTCACACATATTTTCAATATTTTCCTCACTACTGACTTTTTCTTATTTGCCTAAAAACATTCTTAGATTTCTCCAACACTAAAACAAACAACAAAAACATCTTCCCTTGTCTTCTATTCTATCCAACTATTGCCCTGTCTCCTCACTTTATGGTCAATCTTATAGGAAAAATTATCTGCACCCAATTCCTTCATCATCCACTGGTTTAAAAAGTCTTAAAATCTGGTTCCCATTCCCATTGCTCTCTTTTTTATATTTTATTTTTCCAAATTATATGTAAAAATAGGTTTTAACATTCAGTTTTTAAAAATTTTGTGTTCCAAATTATCTCCCTCCTCTGCTCCATGTCCCTATCTCTGAAAGGGAAAGCAACTTCATATAATACATATGCAATCATGTAAAACGTTTCCATATTAGTCATGTTGTGAAAGAAAACACAGACCCCAAAATTAAAAAAACCATCACAAAAAAATAAAGGGAAAAATGCTATGCTTCAATATTCATTCAGACTCCATCAGTTCTTTCTCTGGAAGTGAATAACATTTTTCATGATGAGTCATTTGGAAATGTCTTAGATCACTATATGGCTGAGAATAAGTCATCAAGAGTTGATTATCATATAATACTACTGTTACTGCATACAAAATTCTCGTTCTGCCCATTTCACTTCATGATCAGTTCATATAAGTCTTTCCAGGTTTTTCCTGAAATCATACTGCTCATCCCCATCCCCATCTCTTAATACAACTTCTCTCTTAAAGGTCACACTTTCTGTTTTCTCCCTATTCCAAGTCATCCTTTCCACAGCTACCAAAAGTATCTTCCTTATGGACACTCACGTTATTTTCCTGTGCAAAGATCTTCAGTAGTTCTCTACCGCTTACTGACTATAGTTCAAATTTCTTTGTGTAGCATTCCATATTCAAGGCTCTCTACAAATGGACATTATTTCAGTCATTTAGAGTTATTTCATATAACTCCCTTCCATGAACTCTATGTTCCAACCAAACTGGAGTACATGTATGCCATCCCCTTTATCCTCTCACCCCTCAAAAAGAATGCAAGCTGCTTGACAACGCAAGGAACATTTCATTTTTATATTCCAGCACTTAGTATAATTCCTTGTATACAGAATGTGAAGGTTGGTTAAACACATCCTGGGATAGTTTCTGAGTCTTTACCCATGTTGTTCCTTTTACTGCCTCCACCACCCTCATCTTCTTCACTGGGTGTCTTTAGTCACACTTTTAAAGCCAACTCAAATGCCATCTCTTCCAAGAAACCTTCCTTTTTAGCATCACAAACCACTTTATCTGTTTGTGGCTTATTCCCTACTTAGACCTTTTACTATCACATGTGGGCAAGCCATTTTAATTTTCTATTTTCCCCTATCAGTTATGATTGGTTAAGCCTACACCCTAAAGAATCAAAGAGGAAAAGGCTGTTCTGTATGCCTAGAAAACATATCTTTCTCACCTTTTCATCTCTGAGATCACTAGTTTCCTTCAATGATCAGTCCAATTGTGGCCCCCCCACAAGGCCTTTTTTGATCTTCCTAACTACTAATATGTTCCCCGTCACATTTGAGATTTTAACAAAAGGGCAAATTGAGGCAGATCTCCAAGCAAGACAGCACTTATTATCAGGGACATGGTATCTGCCCACAAATGGATCAATGGTTTGCTTCCATTTATGTCAAAGATTCTGAGCAAAAGAGCAATTTCCCTTTTAAAGGTTTTGAGGGTACATACCAGGGTGGATGACATCATGGGATTGGGGCAACAGGATTAGTTACCGAGTTGAGGTACAGAGAACAATCATGACTGATTGGAAGTTTGGTAATTCTTCTCCTGTGAGACTAAGAAGTGCTCATTGTCTGAGTGTAGGTGCAAAATAATGGCCCAGACTTTTGGACAGCAAACCAGACACAAAGCCAAACTCCCATTGTGTTCACATGCATTCTCCAAGGTCATTTAAAGTCCTTGAGGCAGGAGAGCTAGATTTTTAAATGTAGGTAAACTCTGAACTAAGGTCAGAGACAAAGAACAGTGACTTAAGCAGTTACAGGACAAAATAAATTACTTGTAAATAGGATCAATAAGAAAATGATACAGGATTCAATCTTCTTACTCCCATTAACTTATATTTATTTATTTCATCTACATTTTGCAAACGCCTAAATGTGTATATGTTGTCTCTTTCAATAGAATGTAAACTCCTTTTTCATTCAAATTCATAAGACTAAGAGCCATTCCCAAAGAGTTAAACAATTAAAGTATACAAATACGTAGTTCTTCAAGAAAGAAATATATGCTATCAGCAATCATATGAAAAACTGCTCCCAATTACTAATAATTAGATAAATTCAAATTGAGGCAACTTAAATGGGCAACGATAACAAAAGAGGAAAATGACAAATGTTGAAGGGACTGCAGGGAAACAGGCATGTTACTGCACTGCTGGTGGACCTGTGGTCTAGATATTCTGGAAAGCAATTTGGAGCAATTCCTCCAAAACCAAACTGTGTAAACCCTTTGACCCAGCTACATCCCAAAGAGATAAAAGAAAAAGGACTAGTGTGCAAACACATTTAACAGCTATTTTCAAAGTAGCCCCAAAATGTAAACTAATGGGGTACCCTAAATGTAGTGGATATTATTTGGCCATAAGAAATGGTGAAAGACAGATTCAAAGGAAATTAGGAAGACTTCTGTGAGTCAACACAAAGTGAAATGAGCAGAACGACTTGAACAATTCCTACAGCAACAACATTACAAAGAAAAACAATTTTTAACTCAGTTCAATACAATGATAAGCTACAACTCTAGAGGATGGAACAAGCCTCTGACCTCCCACCAAACTGGTGGCAGACATAAAATGTAAAAAGAAAAATACATTTTCGGACATGGCAAACGTAGAAATTTCTTTGCTGGACTATACAGTTATGAAGGTTTGCTTCATTTTTCCTTAAAAAAACCTGTTCAATAGGTGAGGGGTGGTGGGTGGGAAAGATAAATGCTTGTAAAAATCAACCAATAATTTTTAAAACATAAAAACAAAAGAAAACTAAGCTAGGGATGATTTAATTTTTGTCTCTGTTTATCTGCCAATAGTGTTGGCACAGTAGGCACTTAATCTTTACTGGTCAACTGACTATTACACAAATAACTATAATGTAAAATTATATATAAGTGCATTCGAGTAAAGGACTATGTGAGGTCACTATGGAATCAAGGTGATCAAGGAAGGATTCCTAGGTGAGATTTGATTTAGTTATTCTGGGACAAACAGTCAGGGGGAGATAAGAGGCTTTTCACTTAAAGAGAACAAAAGAAGCAGAGGGAAAGGAAGGGCGTGCACTGGTGACCTCAATCAAATACAGTTGAGTGTAGAACAAAGAAAAGGAACAGTACAAGATAAGGCTGAACAGGCAGGGTGGAATCAAACTGTGGAGGGAATTTAATACCAAGAGTCTGTAGTAGTAAAAACTTTCTTTACAGTTTTCTTAGAAACAGTGGTGTGTTTGCTGTCCACTAACAAAGAAGTAGCACAGAGTTCATAAAAGTAGCTCTTTAAGTAGCACATGGTTTAAGGTTCCAAGAGAAGGACCAGTATCAATGTATGACAACATTAGATTAGTACAAGAAATAATTATTTCTGTGGCTTCACGAGTGAGACTAATCCTTATGAGGTATGAATGCCATTATAGAGGAAAGGTATTTGTCTAACTCAATTCTCTATTTTTATCCCCAAAAATGATGAGATCTGCCTACTAGTCCAGAAGGACAAGGTGATCTTTCCACAGCAATGCATGGAATCAATTACTCTTGTCCCCAATTTCTTATTAGACAATTTCAAAGCCTTCTCAGTTGTGTCCATGTCTCCATTTGGGGGTTGTTGCCATTTCCTTCTCCAGTTCATTTCATAGATGAGGAACTGAGGTAAACAGGTTTGAGTGACTTGCCCCGGGTCACACAGCTATTAAGTGTCTGAGGCCAGATTTGAACTCAGGTGTTCCTGACTCCGGACCTGGTGCTCTATATATACCACTGAGCTTCCCTGATAGAGCAATCGCCCAAACCATAGTGAGAGTTGTTAAACAACATTCTATGATCTGAATCTAAACATGAGCATCCTGAGTTCATAAACTGGGTCATGGATTATTTATTCCTGAGTTAGGGATTTTTATCCTACTTCTTGCTAGCAATTCCAGGGTCCATTTCCTTTCAGGGAAATTCTTTTGAGACAGATATTCTACTTAGAGCTGGTAGCACAATGGTTACCATGCCCAGAAGCTCAAAGGCTAGAGAAGGTTTTTTTAAAGAAAGTCTTGATGGATTTTGTGAACTACAAATTTAAAAGACTAAAAAAACCCCATACAAACATGATAAGCACAAAAGATATTATCAAAATAACCATTACTAATTGTGAATGCTGTTAATGATAATGAAGATAATTAACAATGGTGTTATCACACATTAAATCATATTAAAGAAATCAAATAATATAAAACTGTCTTTACCGGTGTAGTTTGCCACCATAGAACGGCTTAGTATGAAAAGTGATGCTAGCTGAATATCCAGTCTTTGCACAGTTGACATTGACTTTTCCACCCAATTCTACCCAAGGAACTGTTAAAATTGATCGGGCATATGCACATGGCAGCGAAAATGTGTACTCTTCTCCATGTTCCAAGAGACTAAGGATACCTGAAACATAATTATGGTTGATACTTTCAGCAAAAATTACAAAGACAGTCAAAGACTCACATTGCTTTTCTTTTCTTGTGTTATATTTAGAAACTGTGACCATATTTTTTGCTCAATATACATAGAAGTTGGGGCAAACTACTTAATTCCTTACAATAACAGTACATGGTAAAAATTTCCTAAAATAAACCAAACAAACCCCCCAAAACCAGTGAACTCAGGCTGTCTATCACAAAACTGTAATCTTGCCACAACAGTATTCCTGGGCTGTATGACACAAAGAATATCACAAATTAAGATTTTAATAAGGCCCTTCCTTTACTTCCAGTAAAAGCTCCCTCAGTGTCCAAAACAGACTAGTTTCATGTAAAATGGCATGCCTCCTTGGATCATTTCATAGAGTAAAGTTTTAAGGCTTCAGTGACTATTAATCAATTCTGAAAATTAGTTTGAGGAAAACATATGCTAACATATTTTCTAGTCTAAGGGAAGTCTAATGTTATTAAGCCATAGGCTCCAGACCTTAGCTATTCTGCTGATTTTTTTTAAAGCACAAGAAAATATTTCCCTGAAAATACTAAACAGCATTCTAGATGATACGATTCTTAGCATTTTCAATAATGAAATGATAATTACCTGTCCTACTGAAAAATCTCATGCAATAAATAAATATTCAACATGCTTTGATAGTTTCTGACATTCCTATATTGTAAGAGAATTTGATACTCACACCTTCTTTTGTTTGTTTTATGGTTTGCAAAGCACTTTTATATAGAGTTTTTCTGATTCGTACAACCTCTGAGGGAGGTGGGGCACGCGTTATTATTCCCATTTTATAGAAAACAGGAATCAAATATTTTCTCCAAAGTCAAAATAACAGAATTTCAAAGTGAACCACAGACTCAAATCATGTATGTCTAGCAAGTTTAAATTCAGAAAAAAATGTTGAGCAAAACATGTTTCTTTTTTACCAGTGAATACCAGTAACATTCACCATGTTACACTTTTCAATGAATGCCAAAAGTCTTGTGGGATTTTTGTGTTCTTGATCAAAAAATAGCACACTATAGTCAACTCCCCTTTCCATATACTGATATAGAACAAAAGTATAAAATGCTTTTAAAATGTATGCATTTTTAGAAATTTATCAGTACCTTCTTCCCCCAATCACCTGGAATACCCTTTAAACTAAATACTGCCCAATATTTTTCCTTCCAGTTCATAATTCATTTTTATTTCGGTATCTAGTATTATAAATAACATACGTACTTTCTTCCCCAAACAGTACTTTTTCTACCTACCTTCTCCAACCATTGTCACTCCTATTGACATTCCCAAGAATTTGCTTTTAGTCCAAACGTGAGCGTTTACACACATCTTCCTCTCTGCACATTCTGCATAAAACCCTGAGACTGGAGGATGATGAGACACCTGTTCAGCAACAAATCTGACAGTATAACAGTCTGCTTCCACCTGGCTCAAAGGCTCTGGTGGAGAAGCCTGATCTGGGATTGCCTGTGAGGAAGAGCTGGCAGTCATGCTGGATGCTACATCACTCTTCGGCATCCGCCAGGAACAGTGAAATGTTTCTCCAATGATGGGATTGTAGGGTTTCTTTGCAATAGCTCCCTTACGGCCTTCATGAAATGAAGTAAGATAGTACTCTACAAAACGGATCATCCTGTCTTCAGCAGTAGTTCCATTAGTGATAGATATAAAGAGGTCTGGATGAGACATGAAGTCTGCATACATTTCCAGCAAAGAACGTTTCTCTAGAATAAAGGTAGGAAGAACCACCTGAAACCAACAACAACAAAAAAATCCAATAAGGACAAAGCTAATCTTTATGTGCAGAAATCATGCATACTTGTAGTTCAAAATTAATCTATTTAAATTTTTTTAAAAGTGACAACAATGTAAATGAAAAAAAAAACACCACACCAAAAAAATCAAAAGTAAATATGACAAAATTATAAAAATCAAACAGGACTCAAATGAAGAGATATGAGAAGATACTTCCAACCTGCCCTTTCATGGAGGTGGGAGGTCCACAGGTGCTACACATTGCACAGGCTTTTGGATTTTTTCAACGTATAGATCAGTTGTGCTGCCTTTTTCCTCTCTAAAAAATACTATTTGTCATATGGGATGCTTTCTGGGAAGGAGACGGAGAAGGACACATGGGATACTATGGTGCTATAACAGAAAATATCAACAAAAACTTATTTTAAAAAGGGGTGGGATGGTCCAAATCACTTATAAAAAAAAGCAGGTTCTAGAATCTAGAAAATATAAAAACCTTGCAGAGTAATTAGTAGATAATATCAAATATTTTCATGCAAATTAAGAATTTATACCAACTTAAAGAATCACAGGGCAGAGCAGAGGAGATCAAATAGAAAAAAAAATCTCCTGATTAGAAAAAACAGTCAAAAGGAAATTACTAGGAAATTTAGCAAGTGCAGCCACAACCTTTCACTTTTCTGATTGTAGGGTGGCAAAGCACGCACGTGTGCGTGCACACACACACACACATCTGCGTTTAAGTTTCAGAAAAATATGGGCTTTCCTGAGATTAGCAAAAAAAAAAAGTCAAAGAAAGTTTTTGATTAGAGGGATTACAGACTGGAGCAAAAAAAGCTGTAGAGGCATTTTAATTTCAAGTGCCAAGAAGATGAGTTGGAGCTTTGAATATCTAAGAATTTTGGAGCTCTAGATAGTTAAATGACTCATAAAAAGAATGTCAAAGGACGTTCTTTAAAATATAGTAGTGAAAATCAAAGTTAGATTAGGCAGGGTCCAATAATCACTGAAGTTAACTAAGAAAGGCATTGATCTGTGTTGACTCTTCTTAATTATATCAGTGAATATTATTAAATGACTATAAGCATAGCACCACGTCTCTGAGACCTGAGTTTCTGAATAGCGGGTACATATGGAATAATTAGTTTCCATCTCATATGAATGTTAAAAAGAAAAATTGAAATAATGTATGTAAAATGCTCTACAAATTTCAAGGTGCAAGATCAAAGTCAGTTATTATTACTTATGTTTGCTGTTGTAGATGGTCATGATGACTGCCCAATGTTACTTTGTGTTTAGAAAAAGGAAACTATCCTCAGAAAGGTACAAACCCATATAAACCCAAACCTTTTAAATATGGAAAATGTCTTGGAATACCAAATATCAAACAAATTAATTTTCTGACCTTTCTCAACTCTAGCCATCTTCTCTTCTATAATAGAACTCTTCTTATACTATTATTATGTAAATACTTCAAAAATAAGACAAAGAATTAAAACACTAAAACTAATTTAGTTTCTTTAAAAATCCCCAAATCAAAAACTCTGGTTTCTAAATAGTCATTAAAAAAACAATTATCTTAATAAAAACAGAAAATAAAAGAGTAGAATAACATTTATCTCACAAATGTAGTGGTCTAAAAGATCTCAGTAGATAGCGCAGCTTTAAAATACTAAAGCATTAAGACTTTTGAGACATCGTGTATATATACACGTCTGATTTCTGTCTCACAGTTAAAGGCACAATAACTGCCATTAAAGGAATATAAGAGTTTAAATCTGGATTTGGACCTGTTGAGTTTGAGGTGCAGGTAGAACCCTCCAAATACAATAGGACAAGATGAAGATATGGTGCTTGTGAAAAAAGTAGGAGCCTTGAGACTCTTGGGAATCATGTACATAGAGATGAAGACTGAAACTGTGGTGCTGATGAGGTATGTTTGAAAAGTATAGGAAAAAAGATGTAGGGGTCAAGGACAGAAAGTTAAGGAACATATAATTCAGAGAACTAACTTCAAGAGCATAAGAAACTAGCTAAGAAGATAAAAATGTTAGAGAAACAGAAACAAGAATCAAAGCTCTTCCAAGCCAAGTAAAGAGGGAATACCCAGAAGTAGGGTCTACACACTATCAAATGCTTTAACAAACCAAGGAGGATGGATACTGAAAAATACATTTAGATCCAAAATAATCTTTGAGAAAACACTATCATTAAAATGGCAGGAATAAATGCCAGGTTTCAACAGGCTGAGAGAGAGTGAGTAGTGAGCAAGTATCAGTACTAGATATAGACAACGTCTTCTACATATGTATGGGATTGGGAAGGAAAGGAGAAAAAGAAGAAGGTTGCTGGATGAGGCTGACTGATTCAGAGGCCACTGGGACTGGGACATGTGACTATGCTTGTAAGCAGAAAGAAAGGAGTCACGAGGGAGGGAGAGAATAAATTTGCATGAAAAAAGTTTATTATTATAATAAATTATTAATAATAATTAAAATTATTGAAATAAAGCTCAGGAGGAGAGGAATCAAGGGCATACTCAGCACACAAATTTGCCTTAACAAGGCAAATCATCAAGTAGTGACACCAATTCTCTGGAGGAAAAGACAGTATTGATGAATCAGAAAATGCGATGAGCAGAACAGGAGAGGAGATAGAATTTCTTTTTATTGAATGATCTCAACATTCTCAGTGACATAAGCAAACGATTCATGCGAGGTACGATAACTTATCAGGCAGCTAGGTGGTACAGTGGATAAAATACCAAGCCCAAAGTCAGAAGACTAATCTTTTTGAGTTCAAATCTGGCCTCAGGCACTGACTAGACTCTGGACAAGGCACTTAACTCTCTGCCTCACTTCCTCATCTGATGAGCTGGAGAAAGAAGAAACTACTCCAAGTATCTTTGCCAAGAAAACCCCACAGAGTTATGAAGAGTGGAACATATCTGAAAAACGACTGAGTAACACAAACAACAGTGATAAATACTGATAACAGTAGGTTAAGTCAATTTGATTTCGGGACCTTTACCAGCAACACGAGGCAGCATGAAAGGAAAAGCTGACAAATTAGATGGTAGGGGCTATCTCAAGTAGAGGATTAGTAGGTCAAGAACGGCAAAACCTTAAGGGCATGGGGAAAAGATCCTAGGTTCAATAAATAGCATTTATTAAATGCCTACTATATCCCAGTGCTTAATATATGCCAGGCACTGTTAGGCAATGGGTATAAAATTTTACATTCTCCTGAATGTTAGATGGTGGATAACGAATCATTAAAATGGTATATGATGGCAAGAGCAAACCTTTGCAGAAGTAGTGTGTGGAAGATCACTGGAGTTCATTGGCTGAGGAACTGTGTAATCAGGATTAAAAATATCATGAACATGAATACTGAAACAACAGGGAATGGATCGGAGAGAAAGACCTCAATTCAAGCACCAAAGTTACTGAGGAACATTGGAGAGCAATACATTGTTTAAAAAAAAAAAAAAAAAAGCTGGAGAGATTGTACGGATCACAGATGAGATATGGTTATATATGAGTGAACATAGAGGAATGATCTAGAAACAGTAATAAGGAGTAAAGGCAACCTCTCCTAGCGCCTCTGGGAGTGAAGGATGATAACAGCAAGCATTTACACAGTGTTTTAAAGTTTGCAAAGCACATTACGTAGGTTATCTCATGTAGTCCTCATAACAATCCCGCAAACTAGATACTAATACTGTCCCTATTTTACAGATGAGAAAAATGAAGTCAGGTAAGGTTAAGTGATTTGCCCAGCATCACAAACCTAATAAGTGATCAAGGCAGTAAATTCGGGTCTTCCTGACTTCAAGTTCAGCACTTACACACTCTGTACTACCTATCTCCCCTTAGAGGGAGCCAACTTCAGGGGCATTTGGGGTTACTGGGGATGCAGGGTCTTCAGGGGAGGGCTGGAGTTGATAAAAAACAAGGTGAAAATAATGTTGGAGGAAAAGTTCAAAGACACAAGGATTTATATGCTTTTTCCATTCCACATAAATACCAATAAATGCTTCTTTTAGAAAAATAAAGCATGCCATTGAAAAGGCTACTAAAAAACAAGGGAATGCATTAAAAAATACTGGCATCACAAATTAACCAACAGAAAATATATTTAACTACTGAGTTTCCTTCATAGTCAACCCACACTAGAACTTACCCTTGTTAAATCCATGCCCAGCTTAAGCTGCGACAGTAGGTGCAGGATAACACTGCGCTGCTCTTCCACAGCCCCCAGATCATCTTCCTTATTATCACAAGTGTCCTCCACCTCATCATCTGCATTTATTTCCTCAGGTTCCTAGATAGAAAACAAAGGATCTATTATTTTAAAGTACTTATTCACATAGCTAAAAAAGCGGGTGGGAGGGGGGAGATACGGGAGTTTAGGACCTAAAATAAATTACGGTGGGCCTGAAATCAGTTACAGAGCAGGTAAGAAGTATAAAATATACCCCTCAGCACAGGTATGACAGTAATTGAGAAACGTATTTTGCTCAAATGGAATCTGAGTTGACAAATTTTAAGCTAAAAAAAAATTGAGTGAGCTGTATTCAGCACTATGTTTATGTTCCCAACTTAAGATGAGACCCTTGAAGGAAATTTCAACTTCATAAGATCTATCATAAATGAGAGAGCATTAAGAAATACAAGTCTAGTTCATCTTTAGGAAAGTGAAAAGTACTACAGGCAATAAGAACCACTGTGGGAACATACCTGATAAAATAGCTACTAAGAATTTACCAGTTACTTAGAATGATATGAGTAGAAAAGGTAAAGAAATCCTCATCTTTTTAGTTAGGTAATTAAGATTTTTTCTACATCTGGTAGAAAGCTTTGTACAGCCAGGAAAAAATTTTTATTATCTCCTAGGAGACCCAGCAATGAAAGTTCTATTTTATTAGTGCAATGGGAAGAAGGGGACATTTTACATAAGAATGTAAGGCTTTTTCCCACTGCTCTGAGAAATAATGTGAGGATCCAGTATTATGATTCTCCACCAATAAAACAGGAAAACATTCTTGTCAAGGAAAGAATGGTACAACAATAATCATCTTGAAAATATCTAACCAGCACTACTGAAATTACTTATTTTGGAAAGTATGTACAGGGAACACTTGTTCTACCGATCATCATAGCAGATGCTTATTGATATAACGGGTCTTGATAATAAGAGAAACAAATATTGAGGAAATCAAAGTTACCATTACTCAATCTTGCCCTTTTTTTTACTGAGCTACTTTAATGTTTAACACCATTACCAAGAATCTTTTCCTAGTAACCAATTTAAATCAGTTTTGCGATAGTTTAAAAATGACTTCTTTCTGCATTCCCTTCAGGGAATGAGGAACTTCAGCTCCAAACAACAACATGGGAATAGCAAATTGTCAGACCTTAATGAAAAGCCTTCTCTAACTTTCTTATACATGAAGATAGGAATCCAAATGAATAGATTAACAAGGCAAATGCAGCTTTAGGACTATTCACTGATTACAAAGATTACCTTGCATATCTGAACTATTTCCTGGAATAATCACATTAAAATTTAAACATAAAAGATACATTTAAGGGAAAAGACCAATTATTTATACAGGCAATTATTTATATAGGTATATTTTGGATAATGGGTTTTTTGAGGGGAGATGTGCTGCTGAGGCACAAAAGATAATATACTCAAATTCCCCAAAAAACCTTTAAAAATTCATTCTTTTCAGGAAATCACAGAATTGTGAAACTCTAAGAAAAAATTAAAAACCATCTCATGTAACCCCCACTAATTATGAAGAAGCTGAAGCTCAAGAAAATTAAATGATTAACAATTATGAGAGTCAGGACTTAATCCAACCCAGCATTCTTTCTACAACATAACTAAGAATGACTTATCAGTACAGTGAAATGAAGGAGAATCATTCCATTATCAAGTTTGTGGCTTTTGAAATTTAATAGCTCTCTTCTTTCCTATGTACTTTTTGAATACGTGTGTTATAAAAGATAAACTCCAGGGACAAGATAACTTTCAAACGAGCAAGACAGTGCTTGAGATAATGAAATATTAATTAATGGAAAAAAGTTCTAAACCTTCTAAAATATATGGAAGATGCAACAAACCTGGGATGCTTAAGTAGCAGAACCTTTTAGATAATTAACGGGGAATTTAGGAATTTCAAGAATTTGTACGAGTTAATGTTGAACAAAGAAAACAGAACCAGGAGAACAACATCAACAATGACTACAAGAGCATAAGAGTAAATGATGACCTTGCATGTTAAATGCAAGGACCAAAACTGGTGCCCAAGGACCAACAATATACACTGCCCTGCTCTGGGGAGTGTGAAGTTATCGATGCCAAACATTATACATGCTGTCGGTTATGGACACATGTTAGTGGGTTATGCTTAACTGTTTTTTCTTGTTACGAGGGAGGTTCTGGATGGAGAGATGGGAACTGAGCAATACCAGGAAATGACTGATACAAAACCAAAGATATTAATAAAACTTAAAATGTTATTAAAGGGAAAAAAAGAACTAATTCTTGGTGTTCCTATTACCAAAACTAAAAAGCTCAGACAATCTAAAAAGGCTTAAAGGGAAACCATCATTCTACAAAACACCCACACCCTTCTACTTTCCCCGTAACTAACAGTTGAGATATATTTTGTGGGTGAGTATCTTCCTACTTCTCCAAGGATCCCTTTCTTTCCTTACCACTAAAGGGAAATACTTTAAAAGGGAAATCTAGAAATCTTTCAGACTCTGGCATACCCTCCTCATCAGGTTGTATGTTCACATGCATATATTTATTTTGACATGCCTGGCTTCTTACCCTCACTCTACCTACGTTCCCTATTTCATCAGAAAGGCAGCATGATCCTAGGCTGGAAACTCACCTCTCAACTTCAGTTATAAAATATCCTTTGCTGGTTCATCCTATCTCCCACCTGGGAATATCCCCCAATGTTCTGTTCCATGCAGATCTTTTTCTTTTCTCCCTCTACAAGCCTCCTATGGGTTTAATTATCATATTCACAGATATGATAGGTAAACAAAGGAGCTTATATTTTGATGATCTAGCTCTCCAGTATCTCACTTGATCCAGTCAAACCCCCTAAAGTTCATCCTCTATCTCTTCTGCCCTTTCCAGGAGAAAGTCTACAATACACAGGTACACAATGCATACATACATATATAATAAATAGGTTTCTCTACTTCCTCTTCTCTTGCTCTCTTCTTAAACCCTTTACAATCTAGCTTCTGGTCTCATCATTCTTCAAAACTACTCTCTCCAAAGTTACCAACAATCTCTTGATTGTCAAAATGGCTTTCCTCAATCCTTATCCTTCTGGACCTTTCTGCAGACTCCGACACTGATCATTTTCTTCTGTTTAGGTTTTCAGAGCACTACTTTCTCTTGGTTCTTGCCCTACCTATAAGACTATGCCTTCTCAGGCTCCTTTGCTGTATCTCTATCCTGCATCTTATATTAGAGGATTATGTCCTCTAACCAAAGGCCCTCTTCTTTTCTCTTTCTATACGATTTTACTTGATGATCTCATCAGGTCCCATGGATTTAAATACCATCTCTATGCTAATGATTCTCAACTCTTATCTGCCCCAAACTTTCTACTGATCTCCAGTCTCATATTTCAACTGCCTTTCAGACATTTTAAACTGGATGTCCAGTAGACATCTTAAAGCCAAAATGTCCAAAAGTGAACTCATTATCTTTCCTCCAAAGAGTTCCCTTTCTACTAACTTTCCTATTAATGTCAAGAGCACCACCACCTGCCCAGTTCTCCACGTGTACAACCTAGGTGTCATTTTTGACTCCTATTTCTTACTAATATCTAATCTGTTGCCAAAACTTACTGATTTCACCAAATATGTCTCTTCTGTCCATTGATACTGATTGATCTTGGTAAAGGCCTCGATTACTTCATGCTTAGAATGCTGCAACAGCCTGCTGGTGGGTCTGCCTGCTTCAAGTCCTTCCTCTCTCCAAACCATCCTCCATTCAGCCACCAAAGTGGCTCCCAGGGTCAAACAGAAAATCCTGCTTAATGTTCAAAGCCCTTCTTTTATTATTTCTATTAAATTTTAATAGCAGGGGAGCGGAGCCAAGATGGTGGAGAAAGACTCATATATGTTAGCTCCGAACTCACAGCCCATGGATTTCCTCTAAAAAGAACTCCCAACAAATTCTGGAACAGTGGAAGCCACGCAGCAACACAGTGAAGGAGATTTCCATTCCAGAGAGCCCTGAAAAACTGATCCCAAAGGTCCATCGCGCACTGGATGGGAGTGGAGCCCTCCCCTGCCCTGGTCATGTGACACTAAGAGGAGCAAGCTGATCCAAGCAGGCTTCAGGGACAGAATCCCCAGCGGCAGTGAAGGTCCCTCCACCCACAGACGCAAAGGTTGGTGAGAGAGACGGGCTGAGAGGGGAGCGGGGTGTCTCTGGGACTCAGGCCCCTCGGGAGGAAGCAGCAGTGGCAGGGGCAGAGGCAGCAGGTGGCCAGCTCCATTACAAAAGGTCTCTGCATAAATTCCCCTGAGGGAACTGAGCCTGGGAGGCGACCCTGCCCCCACCTAAGCACCAGAACTTAAGCTCCCATTGAATAGCAAACAGGCCTGCCACTGAAAGCCCTGAGGCTGCAGAGCAGCATTTGAATCTCAGACCCCAAGCACTAGCTGGGCAGACCTAGGCTGGGGGTGGAGAGGACTCTCAGAAGTCAAGTAACTGGCTGGGAAAATGCCCAGAAAAGGGGAAAAAAATAAGACCATACAAGATTATTTTCTTGGTGACCAAACGATTCCAAGCTTCCTCTCTGATGAGGAAGAAAACTGCCTACCATCAGGTAAAGACATAAGAGTCAAGGCCTCTGTATCCCAAACATCTGAAATAGATATCCAATGGGCTCAGGCCATGGAAGAGCTCAAAAAGGATTTTGAAAATCAAGTTAGACAGGTGGAGGAAAAACTGGGAAAAGAAATGAGAGAGATGCAAGAAAAGCATGAAAAACGGGTCAATACCTTGATAAAGGAGACC
>CM053771.1:283571728-283641320 GCA_028658325.1 Potorous gilbertii
GATGGAGGGAAATATAGTTAGTCTTACACAACACGACTATTATGGAAGTCACTTGCAAAACTACACAGATATGGCTTATATTGAATTGCCTGCCTTCCCAAGGGGAATGGGTGGGGAGGGAGGGATGGGGAGAAACTGGAACTTAAAGTTTTAGGACCAACTGTTGAGTATTGTTCTTGCTACTAGGAAATAAGAAATACAGGTAATGGGGAATAGAAAGTTATCTGGCCCTACAGGACAAAAGAGAAGATGGGGTAAGGGAAGGGAGGGATGAAAGAAGAGAGGGCAGATTGGTGATAGGGGAAATTAGAATCTTGGTGTATTGGGGAGGTGGGAGGGGACAAATGGGCAGAAAATTTTGGAACCCATAATCTTGTAAAAATGAATGTAAAAAGTTAAATAAATAAATTTATAAAAATAAATAAATAAATGAGAATTTTAATAGCTTAAAAAAGTCTTGAGTCCCAAATTTTCTCCCTCCTCTCAGCCCCTTTTCTACTCATTGAGAGGCAAGCAATGTAATCAGTAATGCCTGTGAGGTTATGCAAAATTATTTCCATATCATCCATGTCACCAAAAAAAAGCAAGAAAAAGAAAATTAAAAAACACTTCAATTTGCATCCAGAGGTCATCAGTTCTCTTCCTGGAAGTGAGTAGCATTTTTTGGCAATGACTCCTATCACCCATCTACCCTATCTCCCCTTTCCCACACTCTGACAAAACAGTTCTTCCTACTCTAACACCCAACACTCTGCCTCCCATCTCTGTGCTCCCACATCTGGAATGCACATCCACCGTACCTCTGCTACATTCTTTTTCTTTAAGACAAAGTTGAAGTGCCGTCTTCTGTGAGAAGCCTCTCCTGATCATCCCCACTGCTAGCACTTTCCATCTTCAACTATCTGGTATTTCATCTCTGCATAGACTTGCATTTGTACTTATTTATATTTTTGATGGACATATATTTGTTGTCTCCCCTATTAGACTATAAGCTCTTTCTAAGAAGAAACTGCTTCATTCTCTGTACTTGTCCTCTCAGCTCCTTTTGTAATGCTTTGTACACAAAAGGCGCTTAATAAATACCTAATGAAGGATTGGGGTTTCCCTCCAGCTATAAAACTGTACGATTCCATAAACAGTGAAGGAGATTCCTTGGTGCTCCATCTTCCTTTTTCACTATTTGTATCTCCAGCCTGATCCCCTACGCACTTAGTCTTCATTTAGCCGCCTGATACTTGGGGAACAAGCTTCCTGTGCCTCCTCGATTTAAGTCTTCAAATCTGTTCTCGTCCACTCTATCACTCGTTCACTGCCTGCTTCCTCATTACTAATCTGTTCTCTATGCCTGTGGAATCACTGTTATGCAAGCAAAATTTCCCTTTATCTTAAACTTATTTTGCACTTTCCCCCCCATTTCCTTGTCTTGACAAAAACCTGGTACCCCTTTGAAGTCATGATTTCTGTGGCTATATTCTCTACTGAGGATTCACTCTTCTCACCGCACTCAATTCAATGCAAGAGAAAGTGTCATTGGCCTTCTCAGTGTCCCCAAGTTCCAAGAACAAATAAATGAAAACAACCCTGTGTTTCTTAATTTGGATATTCATGCCACTTGCTTTACAATACTCTCTCCAAATCATTGCTGTTGACATTTACTGCTAATTTTCCTTGGACTCACTTCTACCTACTTAGAATCAAAAAATATTGCAGCTACAAACCAAGTGTCCCCTGTGGAGGCTTTAACTTTCCCTCTCACACATTAAGGCACTGAAACTTTCTTAAGAGGACAATGACAGGGCCATACATGTGCCTCAGGAATGAGGCTCTTAGGAGCTATGGAAAGAGGAGAAGCTCAGAAGAGAGAGATCCATTAGGAAGCCATAACAATAGTCAAGTGAGAAGTGACTGGAACCCACAATTATTTTCAAGCTCAGCAAATATTTTTGCCTTATTATTATTAAGCCTACACCTAGTTGCTAGATTATCCACATCCACACCCACACACGTACCAAAAAGGTTAGCATTATAATGTTAATACATGACAAAAGGCAAGCTACTGTTACAGACAATAAATTACATGAAGATTGAGGAGAGACAGGTTACTGTTGTTTAGTTTAGAAGACGTCTTAGATAAGGAGAGATTTATTGGAGCCTTAAAGGGTAACCTTTAGAAAATCAAAAGTATTTCACGGAGGGAAAAAGCTCATGAACAAGGTATAGAGGCAGGAAGAGACATAGTATTCCCGGAGGAAAAATAACGTCACTATAACTGGAGCAGAGGATTCATAGAGGACAATGAAACTTCCTTTAGTGGTAAATGTCATTGAAGATGCCATAGGATTTAGACTTAGAAGAACCTTTAAAGATAATCTGGTCAAAATCTTTTTTCAGATGGCAAAATTGGGGCAAAGAGAGGTTAAGTGAGTTGCCCAAGGTTACAGAAGTTAGAAAGTAGCAGAGCCAGGAAAAGAATGCAGGCCTTCTTATTCCATCCAGATGAAGAACTCATTCCAATATACCATGCTAAAGGTAGATAGTTTATGAAGGACTTTGAATGCCAAACTAAGTACTTTAAAGTGTGCAGTAAAGGTAATGAGGAACCACTAAAAGCTTAGTAATCTAATAAGAGTAATTTGAAAAAGAGTTGTTTTACCTTTAATCTGGTCCTAATGCATAGGATGGGGAAGGATGGAAAACTAAAGCAGGAAATCTATTTGGACTGTGCTGCAATAAATAGTCCAGTAAGATAATGAAGGCCTAGGGTAATAGGAACCAAAAAGGTACAGATTTAAAAGATATCATCAAGGAAGAATTATATGTTACCTGGTAACATATTAGGTGTAAACAGCAAGGAAAAGAAAAAAAGGGAAGAGTAGAGGTTAACAGATAACATAATGTGGAAGAAATAGCACTACACCTGAATATTTGCTGGCTCATCCTTAACATGTTCTTTCCTCTATTCTTGCTTCCAATTTATAGAACGATGTTGGAGAAAAAACTATATATAGATAAGTTCAGATTAGTGTGAACAATGAGTTTTCTACTCTGGTCACATTACTAAACTTTCACTTATATTACCATTAAAGGGGACCCAATTACCTTATTTTAACTTTGCAGAATTCAAATACATACGACCACTTCAGGGATCCGTTATTCACCATAATCAAGATCTAGTATGCTATGACAAACTCATGGTATCCAATATTAATCTGGTATTCTCCACTACTTAGAAATCCTATTTATCTACTGATTCTCTAACACACTTCCTCTAGCTGCTTTTCCAGACTTCTTCCTTTTCTGTAAAGCTCCCAACTCCCTACCAGGGGTGTGGAATCTGTGACCTCGAAGCCACATGTGGCCCTCTAGGTCTTTCAAGAGCAACCGTTAAATCTAAACTTGACAGAGTAAAAAATTCCTTAATAAAAGGACTTATTCTGCAAAACCTGGATTCAATCAAAAGGTTATATCTAAAGACCTAGAAAGCCATATTTGGCCTCGAGGCTGCAGATCCCCCAATTTCTTGGGAACTCTTACAATTTCTCCTCCCTCTCTCTCTCAATAGATATGCTGACTCCTAATTAAGCAAAATTAAGAGGCTATCTGGCATGAATTCCATCATCTACCTCTGTCTCTATAATTCAGTTTTTCTATTACAACAATTGTGCTTTCATCCTTTCTTCTAATCTTAAGAGAAAAAAGGAACATTTGCCTTTTCCTCTAATGGTAACTAACTTTTCTACAACTCATGTACTAGGGTATAATTCCTTTAGGTTTTCATTGCTCTGATGAAATCCACAATCTCTCTCTTAGCACTAGCTCCTTCCCTTTTGCCTTCTGCATAGTTGTATGGGATCTTGGGGGACCACACTTCACCCAAGTGCCCCCTCTGGCTACCCTATTTCCCTTATAATTTCCTGCCATACATTTTATACGTAGAGCTTAGAACTGCTGTCTTCTTCCTCATCACACATTCACTCCTTAATGTTACGCAATGTGATTTTTTTGCATTAACTTACTGCTTTCATGAAAGTCTCTAATATCTAACTTCTGAACAAATCTGAAAGTCTTTTCTTCATCCTTGTAACTCTTAAAATCTCTACTGTATAAGATAATGATGAGAAGTCAAGGATAATTCCACTGGACAACAACATGAGGAAGAAATAGTCCTGGATTTGAATACTTGTTCCACCTACTAAAGTACAAAATGAAGGGGCTACCATCTATTTCCTGAAATGTTCTCCCCAATACATTTTCACTGACACTACCCTACTCTAGGTGACATATAAATTCTATCTCCTTCCCTAGAACTGTCTTGCTCTTCCCATTCCATTTTTGCTAAATAACAACACTTGGGCCTCTGTTCTTGCTGAGTCAGCCTCCACAAGCTCACTACCCCAGGGCAGGCTTTAATGTTTACCCTATGTATGGCCTTGGCTAAGTCAGTTAGTCTTCTTGGGCTCTGACTTCCTCGTTTCTAATTGAAAGGGTTTGGACCAAAGGATGTCTAAGGTTCCTTCCAGCTATAAAACTTTGTGATTCTCTGACTCCCAAACTTATCCTATCAATCTTGATCTTTCAGTTTATTTCTAGAACCATATCTCCAACTGCTCACTAGACAGTTGTACTGCATTGTCTAAAATGCCACTCCCATGTCCAGAATGAGACCATATTCCCTTTAGAAGGGAAAGGTCAAACTTGTCTACTTTTACCAACGGTATTAAGATTAATTATCTTTGACTCATTTTTTCTTTCATTCTCTATATTCAACCCAATTACTAAGACCGATAAATTCTTCCTTCAAAATTTCTTTCATCCTATCCTTGGAGGCAGGTTGGTGGTGCAATGGATAGACTGCTGGGCCTGGAGTGAGGAATATCTAAGTTCAAATTTATTCATGAAAACTTTCTAACTAGTTGTGTGACCCAGGGCAAGTCACTTAATCTCCATCTGAATCAGTTTCCTCAGATGTAAAATCAGGATAATTCCTTCCATAGTTGTGAAGATTAAACAATATTTGTAAAGTGCTTAGTACAGTGACAAGCACACAGGAGGTGCTTAATAAATGCTTACTTCCTTTCCATTTCCACTGTCACCCTCTTTATCTCATACCTTAATTACTTCAACAGCCTCTAGACTCTTCCTTTTCCAATCTATACCGCATAATAGTCTCAGACTAATTTTCTTAAATTTAGCACAATGTACCTCTCTAGTCAAGAACCTAAAGAGTAAGAAAATTCAGGTCCAAATCTCAGCTTTGATATTAGGTCATCTTGGGCAAGTCACCTCTCTGGACTTATCTATAACAGAGCTTGGTTAACAATGCAAGATATAAATCCAAATTCCTCTGCCTTGGTCCCATCCTTTCTAGGCAATCTAGCTTTTCATTTATCCCTAACATAAAGTATTTTTTGCTTGTTTTCTCCCTGATTGCTTCTTAGAATATACCATGCTTTTCTTCGCCTTGCTTTCTGTCTATGTAGTTTCCTGTTGTAATGCCCACCAATTCCTTGCCACAAAGCTAAATCTTTCCACTCTTTCCACCCTCAAATCCTTTTTTCCTTTATGCTCCCTACTGCCACACCATTTGATTTTAAATATCTCTACAATTCAAGAGGACCATGATTTATATAATAATACAATATAATACTTAGGCTAGACTGTCTTATAACAGTAATGTCTATATAATGATTTAAAAGTATACAAAGTACTTAACACAGTCTCATTTACACCTCACAACGTTCCTACAAGATAAATGCTACAGGCACTACTTTCTCCATTTTACCGACTTCAAAACTGAAGGTCAGCAAGATTATGTGACAGACACACCCTCCCAGGAAGGGAGGGATGGAATCTTCTTCTTGATCCCAAGTACAGTGATGTCTCCACCATGTCACACATAACACCTCTACATCAGCTGTTTCAAACTGTTTCATGTGTATATAACTTGTCTCTTAACAATATCTGAGACTTTCTTAAATTTACTCTATATTCTTCATAGAGCTAAGAACATGAGTGCCACAGAACAGGTGTTCAAAAAAATTTGTTGATTGACTGACTATACAAAATAAGGGAACATGAACCATTCTAACCAATAAGAAAAATTACTTCAAAGAACTTGCTTTAAATATCACTTTAAAATGAAAAAGACTAGTTGGTCAATAGTTTTATTCAGCAAAAGATTTAAAATTAGTACATTCAGGAATGGAAGAATGAAATTTTGTGTTGCTGGTTTCAATACTTTCTTATGTTGAAAGTGTATAAGAAAAAAGAGAGAAAAGTCTCAAGCTCCTTAGATGATGTAGTATTTTAAAAGTTTTTAAAGCACAAAAAAGGATAAAAAGTAGAAAAGCTATGGTGTTTATAAAAAACTTAATCTTAGGAAAATGCTCAATATAGAAAACAGAGCAATAGAGCAAAAATAGCAAAATGCTTTTTTCAACACTAATATAATATAAAAAGTTACTCAATTTGCCTAAATAAACTGTAATTTATTAATGTTTCTAAATAATACAACCAACTTTTCAATACATTTAAAGTTCATACCCTTTATCTATCAAATCCACATGTTCACATTATCTTACCCTTGTTAAAAGTCCAGATTCTGAAATGGATGGCTCTTCTCTGACTGCCACGGGCTTATTTTGCTCAGGTGCAAAGGTCTGATCACCTCCATTCTTATAGTGGTTGGGCAAAGGCAGTTTTGGTTCCAACCATTCGATTGTCGTCCCTGAAGAAGTAAGAGATAACTTTTGCTGTAACTTGCTCATAATCTGAAAGGTTTGGTAGAGTTGGCTTTTGCTTTGTTTGGAATGGGCAGAACTAGAAGCAGTTAAAACTGTTCAGAAGTTCTATAAGAGAGTCACTTTCAAACTCATTAGCATGAGCTTCATGACTGGACAATTATACACAGGAAGCTTGCAATTTGAAACCCGACACTGGATTGAGGTCCTAACCCTGAGAAAAGAAGCTCCCTTTTCAGTCAAGACTGGGCAGGAAAAAGTATTTTGTCATCCTAATACGAACTTTGTCATCCTATGTGAACTTCTGACCAAAAGCACACGTTTGAAAGGGGGCATATCAGTGCCAGGGGTGTTTTTTAAATATCAGATTTAAGGACTATAGAAACCTAGGACCTAGGCCTTGTTGGAATTTTTTACTAACTGTGAATAACTGCCTCTGAATCTAAAGGATGAAAAAATAAACTAAAAAATGGAATTTAGAAATCTGAACATGCTTATTAATTAACACTCAGGTAAAGAGATCTTAGACACTGCTATTCTCATTACCTAATTAATCAATGAAGCATTTGACATTTTCTGTGCATCTAGAAAAGTAAAGCACCATCACAGATATCCTTTTCTTTTAAAAAAATTTCTATTCTTTCTTTTCTGTTATAGAAAATGGTCTATGTGCCTTTAAGTTGAATAAATAATAGCTGGATTCCTGAAAGATAGTGGTCACATTTGGAGACCTGTCATCCTTTCAGTTAATGACTCAAATGTATTCTGTTACCCTCAACTAGTTTCACAAAGCAGATTCAATGTCTAATCAATAATGGAAAATGTTCCACTTGATTTCAGAGGCAAATCTAGGTTCCAATGAAGCTGGGTCATAGAGTGCTACAACAAAACATTAAGGCTGCTACAGCTGAAACAGTAAAGAGTAAGGGAATCACTCACACCGTAACACTGCCCATGTATTACAGTACAAGTGTAAATTACACAGTGCCCCCAGAACATTCTGCCAATCAATGGTGGAATATTTTTAACAGTCTCACTTAAGCACATGAGTAGGGGTTACCTGGGGAGTATAGCTGAACTATTCTATTTCAACAATCACAGTAAAAAAGACTCCCACCTTTAATTTTGATAAATAAGTAAAATCAAGAATCCCCTGCTTTCATGATTTTTTTTTTTAGGGAAGAAAAATCATATACCATTTAACATCATGAACAAAACTGATGATGAGGAGCTTTGGTAAAAGGTCTAGTATTGTCTACTCTCTAAGAAGAAATTATTTAACTTATAACACCATCTAAATTGTTCATGAGACCAGTTGCTGGGTCTCAACAACTCAAGTTATTAAGTAAAGATCATCTAATACTAGATTTTCATGGCATAGAAAAGAGAAAACCTTTTTTGGGGGGGGGGAGAGTAGGTGGCAGATCTCTGATTTTATTGATACAGGGAACCTCTGGTTAAAAATTTCAGATGCACATTAATACCTGTTGTTCCACTTGTGCTACTGGACATCTACTGGATCAATGAGAAGTTAAAATGACTTGTCACATGTCAGAGGTTAAGAGTTGAATCCTGAATGAGTCTGGCCCATCAGCCACTCAGTCATGCTGCCTTTAAGATTAAACAAGGGAAGGGAAACATTTGTGTGGGGGGGTGGGGGTGAGGAATGGGAAAGGGGGGGGTTAATGTGTGTGTGTGTGTGTGTGTGTATACAAAACACCTACTATGTCCCAGAAACTGTGCTAAGCACTTTATAGAATTTCACTTGATCATATCAACTAAACATAACTTGTTTCATTTTCAATTTTTTCCAAGAGAATTAACCTTTCTTCTATTCCAGTTATATTTTTCTTCATAGGTGATTTAAGAAGAAATTTACATATGCAACTCTGAAACCATGATAATTACTTTAATGAGAGAAATTCTAGTAACAATTCATTAAATTCCCATGAACCTGTTTGGCACTTAAAATTCTCCATAACCTGACCTCTTCCCACCTTTCCAGGACCCTTACACTATACATCCTACACATACTCTACAATCCAGTGACGCTGGTCGACTGCCTGTTCCTCACAACTCATGTCTCTATGCTGGCTGTCTTCCAAGCTTAGAGTACTCACCCTCCTTGCCTCTGACATGCAGATTCCTTTGGGACATCTCAAATCCCACCTTCTTCAACTAGTTCCATCCCCTCTTAGATTGCCTTCAATCTACTCTGAATATGTATACTATTATTACTCTGAATATGTACAGTATTACTATATGTATAATATTATTATATATAATTTGTATGTAGCTAAGTATTTACATGTTGTTTTTTCATCCCATTACAATGGGAACTTCCCACGTCTAGGGATTATTTTTGTCTTTCTTTAAATCTGTAGCCATTAGTACAGGACCTGTCACATAGTAAGCTCTTAATAAATTCTTGTTGATTTATAAATCTGTGCTTCAAAATCGAGTTAGAGAAGAATGTCCCTTACAATGTAAGCAAGTGGAAGGCAGGCCACTTTGTCTTTTGTCTATCATAAGACATTATGGAAAACTAAAGTTGTTTGGTAAACAAATTTTTTTAAATTTAAGAACATTATTAATTTTTTAATCTTTCCTTTTTATTCTGGATGTAAATGTAATGTTCTGCATTTCCACAGTACAAAAAAAAGACTGTATATAAAACCATAAATCTCCATTTCATACTTTTTGTTTTAAAATAGTATATCATAAATTCCACATATTACTTTCACAAATATTTTTGGCCATTTCTTCTGAATTTCCTTCAGTTTAATTCCTTTAATTCCTTCAGATTAATGTTTGATTAAAAGTCCTCTGGAGGCATGATTAGTCATTACATTGATTGGAGCTCTAGTCTTTCAAAGTTATTTTCTTTACAGTGTTACTGTCTTTCATGTTCTAATTCTGCCCTCTTCACTCTACATTATTTTATACTACATGAGAGTCTCTGAAATCATCTTTCATTTCTTATGGCAAAATAATATTTTATTGTATTTATATACCACAACTTATTCAGTCATTTCTAATTGACAGGTATTCTCTCTTAGAATTTAGATCTATGATTTTCTTTTTTTTAATCCCTCTTTAGGTTCAGCAAGTTTGTTTTGCCTGCCAATGTTTCCTCCCCAATCATTGTTTCCTTCTAACCTCTGCTTCGCCTCCTATTTCTCCTTGTTTCTCTATTGAATTTAATGTATTTTTATACCAAACTTGTGTGTGCATGTATATGTGTGTAACTGTGTACATGCATAAGTGTGTTGCTCATTTCAAATAAGAAACATTTGAGTCAATGAAGGCCTAATTTTTCACTATTAATTGATCTTGCTTTTGATCAAAGAGAAGAATTTTTGGATCATAATTTAAAACTAAGTCAAAGATATTCATAGCATAAAAAACTTGCAAAATTAAGTATTAACCACAGGGGAATCCAGAACCATGATTTCACTGGTGTAGGGAACTTCTGATACGGAAGTCCCTTTAATCTGTTCAGGATAACTAATAATCTGCTACTTATACTCTTCTTGACTGAGAGAGTCAACTGACTAGTCCATGGTGACATTGTTATTATCAGTAGGACTTGAACCTAGCTAGATCTTCCTACCTCCAAGGCTGATTGTCTATCTACTGGGCCACAGTGATTCTCCCTTCCCTTCTATATGTATATATGTAAACACATACTCCACATGGAGAGCAGAACAAGGGAAGGGAGATGTCTAACGTACGATACAGAAGTCTATGTAGTGATATGACAGATCTATCTTATAGCCTTCTTATGTGATCATAGGCCTTAAAAAGCTAGAAGAGACATTGGAGATCACCTAATACAAAAAAGAACTCATGAATGAGTAGAATTTCCGTACCAACGTAAATGTGTAATTCATGAATAAAAATTGATGAAGGAACTAAATAATGGTTTTAATTAGCAAAACTTCCAGACAAAGAACTCCAATTAGGTTGTGAGTTAAAGTATAACTTTAAAAACCTTTAATGTAGAGAATTACATTTAATCCAAACCTTACCTGAAGGTAAAGACCCTTTTTGATGTGATGCATGTTGTAGCTGGAGAATGTGAAAGCAGTCATTTAAACAATTCATAGTTGCCATGGAAGTGGCTTTGAGCATTAAAAGATCTTGATCCAAGGAGGTAAGATGACCAGAAGCAGGAAGGCATTCAATACGTCTAATTAAATCTCTTTGGTGTCCTTCTGCATGAGTCATCATCTACAGAAAACAACATGGTCACCTGGTCACCACTTAAGATTTCTTTTTAAAACCGAATATATGAAATAGCAATATTGCTTTAATGATCACACCTTGCTGTTAACCAAATCCTAGAGCTTACAGGGCTACAAGTCATAAATCTTTAGGTTACAATAATCTCTTTCTAAAGTGCTCTTTTCACCACAGTATGCAGCTTGATCTCCATACATAAAAGCAAATGGCAAACACTGAAACATGTAAACATATATAATCATCAAAGAAGATGTAGAAAACAGAAGAGATCTCTTTAAAGTGACTAGGGTCAGACAGTTCTTGTAGTGGTAGGATGGTAATCAGGAAGGACACCAGGAAAAACAAAGCCTCTCTTCTAGGACCTTAATATCTGAACTGGAGCCAAGGTGTATAGAGAGTGACAGTGATGGTCACAGTTCATAGGCTTCAAATGTTACTGGAACAAGTAAACCATCCTGTCCATAAAAAGGCATTATTAGTATTCGTTGACTGTTTAATAAATTAGAAAAAGATGTTCCATATTTTCAAACTCTATGGATAAACAAAGTCCAATTACATCTATTCCCAGAAAGGGCAGCAAGGAAATAGCTTTCTCAGAATCCTTAAAATGTGGTACTGAAGATGGCATTTCACCAATTCTGGTGAAGTTCCCCATTACTTCATTCTTGGTTGGCACTGACTTACGAGGTCTGGGAAAGATTTTTTACAATGAATGCTAAACAAGAAGAAGGAAACTAGACTGAGTGCCTTGAAAAATGGCACTAAAGTCCTAAGTTATACAAAGTCTGAATTCTGTTGCCACTCCTGAACTGGCAGAAACAAACCTGGACCAGGTGTTGGATGACTGAAATCTATTCCAGCTGTTGTTCAGTCATTCACTTACGTCCACCTTTTCTTGACCTCATGGACCATGTACTCAAAGTCCTTATATCCTCCACAATCTCCCAAAATCTGTCCTAGCTAATATTCACTGCTTCCAAGACACTAATCTCTCCATTTCATCCTCTGCCATACCATTCTCCTTTTGCCTACAATATTTCCCAACATCAGGGTCATTTCCAATGAGTCCCATCTTCTCATTATATAGTCAAAGGATTTAAGCTTCAGTATTTTACCTTCCCAGAGAATTATCTGAATTAATTTCTTAAAGTATCGACTGATTTCATCTCCTTGCTCTTCAAGGGACTTTCAAGTCTTGTCTAGCACCACAATTTGAAAGTGTCAGTTTTGCGGCACTTAGTTTTCCATGTAGTCCAACTTTTCATAGCCACGTTGCTATAGTTGAGAATCCATAGCTTTGATTATATGGATCTTAGTCAGTAAGGTGATGTCTCTACTTTTTAGTAGGCTGTCCAGATTTGCCATGGCTTTCCTTCCAAGGAGGAAGTATCTTTTAATTTCATGGCAGCCATCACCATCTACAGTAATCTTTCAGCCCAACAGTATAAAATATGACACTGCTTCCATCTATTTTCCTTCTATTTAACAAGTGATGAGAACATGTTCCCATGATCTTATTTTCTTATTAATGTTAAAGTTCAAACCACTTTTTACATTCTCCTTTTTCACTCTTTTCAAGTGGATTCTTAATTCTTCCTCACTTTCTACCAGCAGAGTGGTATTTTTTACATATTTGAAATTGCCGATGGTTCTCCAGACAACTTTAATTTCAGCTTATGATTCATCCAGCCTGGCATTTTGCAAGATGTACTCTGCATATAATTTAATAATAAAGAGCTTTCCATCCTCCTTTCCCAATCTTAGCCAACCAGTTGTTCCACATTTGGTTCTAACTATTGTTTCTTGATCCGAATATAGGTTCCTTAGGAGACAAGTAGGATGATGTGCTCTAATGTCATATGACAAGTCACAACACTTCTCTGTGTTTAAGTTTTCTTGTAAGTCCTTTGATCAGAGTTCTTAAGTCTTTCAACGTTTTTCTTTATAATTTTGTTATATTTTCTCCTTCATTTTGAATCAATTCGTACAACTTAGGACTCTCTGAAATCATTTTTATTCATAGCTTCTTTTGGCACAATAATATGCCACTGCCATTCATATACTACATTCATTTTTTTGCTTTTATTTTTTTCCTTTTAAATTTCTCTTTAGGTTCAAGAAGTTGATTTTTCTTGCCAATATTTCTTCACCATACTGTGTGTTTGACCTTTCTTCATCCAATTCAGGTAAATGTAAGGTTCATCTGATGACTATCCCCTGCCTTCCTCCACCATTTCACTCTTCCTTCTTCTTATACTAGTGTGTGTTTTATCTTTCTTATGTTTGCATTTCAAAGTAGCTTCTCGGTTCTGCTCCTTTCATCAGAAATGCTGGAATGTTCTGCTTGAAAAACCTTCATTACATTGAAGGTTTATTTTCTTTCCCTGAAGTATTACACTCAACTCTCAAAGGCAAGTTCTTCTTGGTGGTAAACCTCTTTCATTTGCCTTCTAGGGTGCTGCCTTCCAAAGGTCTCCTCTTGTTTTTAGCAGAAACTGCCAAGTCTTATGTGAACCTGACTTTTGTTCCTTGATACCTGAACTTCTTTCTGGATGCTTGTAGTAACTTTTCTGTGGAGGCTTTGGACTTGGCCATGACATTCTTGGGACTTCTCCTTTCAGATGATTGGAAGGTTCTCTTCATTTTGTTCTGTGGTTCTAAATAGAGCATCTAGACTGTTTTTTTAAATCATGTTTTTCAAGGAATTCAACAATCATTAAGTGATCTCTTCTTGACCTGCTTTTCAACACTGATATATTATAAGATATTTAGCTATCTTACTTTTTTCTTGTTTTTTTCAATTCTTTTGGTTTTGTTCTAATGTGTCTCACTGTCTCATGCAGTTGCTGGATTCTATTTTTGTCTATTCTAGCTTTCAGGGAGTCAAATCCGTTTCTCTTCTAATCTATACTTTTTGTAATGGCAAAAATTAGAAACTAAGTGAGTGGCTGTGGATTGAAGAATGGCTAAGTAAACTGTCATAAATGAATGTAAATGAAATATTGCTATACCTTAAGTCAACATGAGAAGACACTGTTAACTGATACTGTTAAGTAACTTGAACCAAAACAACACAAAAGAAGCCAAAGTAATACAAATGAGAACAAGACTAAAAGGAAGCCAAATGCTGACCGATAATTATGACCAATCTTAGTCCCTATGAACAGAGGATGAAACATATCCCCTTCTCCTCTCAGCAGGGGATAGAAATTGACCTAAAATATTCCAAAAGGACTCTTGAGGCAAAATGCCATCCACATCTAGAGAAAGAACTATGAAATTGAAAAGTGGAATGAAGCAGATATTTTCTTTTGTGTGATTTTTTTTTGTTTTGATTGGGTTTTTCTCACAGTTTCTCCCATTCATTTTAATTGTTCCATGCAACAATGACTAATGTGTTTAATAAGAATGTATGTGTAGAACCCATATAAGACTCCATGCCATCTGGGGGAGGGAGGAAGTGGGAGAAAAATCTAAGACTTATGGAACTGATTGTACAAAACTGAAAACAAATAAATTAAAATAAAATAAAATCTGTCTAAGACCTAGTACCCAGGTACATACTCAAAAAAAAAAAAAAAAGAAGGTAGGGAATTATAGCTAAGGAATCTAAAATGAGGTCACTGTGTTCGTTGATTTGGCTTAACTATTTTTCTTTTCCACAATGGATGTTACAGTAGTGGAGGACAGGGTATATAGAGAAATGACTGCAGTATTAAGAAAGAAGGAAGGATTTTTGGCAAGGTTAGAAAATTTTACATCTACAATTAAGAGAAGCAAAGGTAGTGCGGTATAGTGTTGGACTCAGAGGCAGGAAGAACTTGGTTCAAATCACCCCTATGACACTGAACCAGCTGTGTAATCCCTAAGGAAGTCACTTTAATTTCTCTGAGAGGAGGTGGAAGGAACTCCCTATCCCAAGGGCTGAGAAAAATCACAGATTCTTACTTCGTGTGATTAAGGACACAGGATAGAAGAGTGATGAAATGCCTACCTAAACTGTCAAAGTTTGCATACTCAATCATTTTTTTCCCCTCCACTCAAATAAGAGGGCAGTTTTTTTTTTTTTGGTAAATCACTAGTTTAATTACCTCAAATAATTTAATAACTAACCAGTTACTAAGCTTTTTGTTTTTGTCAGCTGATAAGTACATAGACTTAGAGCAGGAAGGCACCTGGGAAGCCAGAGTCCAACTCCATGTTTGCAGATGAAGAAATTGAGGCACAGAGAGTTTGAGTAACTTGATGAAGGTTACACAGTAAGGTTTTGAAACAGAGTTTAAACTTGGGTCTTTCTGACTTCAAGTCCAGCACTATGTACATTGTTTGAAGTTTTTTTCACCTTCAATTTTCTTTTCTTTTTAAAAACATGTTATTTTATTCTGAACATAAGAAATGACAAGCATTTCCATAACAGAACAGAAAAAAAAGATGACTGTACATGAAAGTGCAAATCTCTTACGTACAATTTATTATTCCTCTTAAATATATAAAGCTATCATGTAACTTTTTTCTTTTCTTCTCTCCCCCCACCTCCCCAAGGCCTAGATATGGCTACCACTAGATACAAAAAGACAAATATGTGCATATATATATGTATATATACATACACACACACACACGTGTGTATGTGTGTAAAAATGACTCGGTCACTTAATGTGGTTCTTAAAACAATATTGCTGTTGCTGTACACAATGGTCTGTCTCTTTGTTCTGCCGTTCTGCTCTTCATTATTTTGTGTAAGTCTATCCAAGTTTTTCTAAGGTCATCGAGCTCATCAATTCTTACAGCACATTAGCATTCCATCACGTTTATATTACACAACTTGTTTTGCCATTCCTGAATCAATAGGCAGGTAGTGTGGTATTGCTGGGTCGAAGGGCACAGGCAGTTTAACAACCCTTTGGTCATAATTTCAGACTGCTCTCCAAAATGGCTGGATCAGTTCAGTTTCAACTGTGAATTAGTGACCCAATTTTTCCACCTCCCCTTCAACATTTGTTCTTTTCCCCTTCAATCACTTTAGCCAATTTAATAAATGTAAAATGATATCTTAAGGTTATTTTAATTTGCATTTCTATAAATAATGATTTACAGCATTTTTATATGACTAAATTGTTTTGATTTCTTCACTGGAAAACCATGTGTTCATATCCTTTGATCACATATCAACTGGGGAATGGCTCATATTCTTATAGATTTGACAAAGTTCTTAATATAACTGAAATATGATGCCTTTGTCTAAGAATCTGTCTATAAACTTTTTACTCAATTTTCTGCTTTCCTTCTGATCTTAGCTATTTTTGTTCTATTTCTACAAAGTTTTTTTTAATTGAATGTAATAAAAAATTATTCATTTTATACCTGATACTAATCGTTATCTCATTTATTCATAAATTATTCATCTATACATAAGTCTGATAGGGAATACATTCCATATTCATTCAAATTTTCTTGCAATATCTCTCTTTATTATCAAGGTCATATATACATTTTGGCCTTATCTTAGCAAACTGAGTTAGGATACTGGACGACTATGCCCAATTTCTGCCATACTACTTTCAACTTTTCCCAACAATTTTTTTTCCAAATAATGAATTTTTATTCCGAATCTTAAGTCTTTACACTTGTAAAATGCCAAGTTACTATACTGATTTGTTGCTATAAATTGTTTGCCTACTCTGTTCCACTGATGTACCTTTCTATCTCTTAACCAATACCAGATAGTTTTGATAATTATAGTCTTATAATGTAGTTTAAGACTTAGTACTTTTATACCTCCTTCTACTTTTCCATTAGTTTCTTTGACATTCTTGACTTTTGTTCTTCCCAACGAATGTTGTTATAGGCTTTTTCTAATTCATTAAATAATTTTTTGGTAATTTTATTGGGATGGTATTGAATTTATAAATTAGTTCAGGTAAAACTATCATTTCTATTATATTAGCCTTTCCTATACATGATCAATTAACATTTCTCCAATTACTGCAATATGATTTTATCTGTATAAAAGGTTTTTTAAAATATAATTTTATTCATGCAGTTCCTGAACTTGTTTCAGCAAGTGTACTCCCAGGTACTTTATACTCTCTAGAGTTATTTTAAATGGGACAGTTCTTATTATCTCTTCTTGCAGGGTTTTATTAGTGATTGTATAGGAATGTTGATGACTTATGTATATTTACTTTATATCTTGCTACTCTGCCAAAATTATTGTTTCAACTAACTTTTTAGTTCTCTTTGCAATTTTCCAAGTATATGCTCATATGATCTGTAAGATAGTTTTATTACTTCATTCCCTATTCTGATTCTTTCCATTTCTTTTTCTTCTTTTATTGCTCTTGGTAGGATTTCCAATACAATACTAAATAACACTGGTGACATATATTCCCTCCAATTTTCAGCTACCAATTCAGTTATGCTTATAAGTGGGTATATCTCATTGAAACTATTCTTCATTTTGTTCCTTCTTTTTGATTTTTTTTTTTATTCTTTAGAAGGTTTTTTTTTTTTAATATTGATATTCTTTTAATCTCCCTTTCTGGAACCAATTTTTTTCAACAAGTGGATTATATCTCCTTTTTTTAGAGTTAGAGCCAACATGTCACTGCTGTTATTAGTCATATACTTCCCTTTGTAAAATATTTGTCAAAGCTTTCAAAACATTTTTAAATTTTGAGTTGTATAGCTTTACATTTTCTTCTGAATCTGTTCCTACCAATTCTCAAACTCAAAGATTCTTATATGTGTCTTTACCAACAGTGATACAGACAGATTCATTGGTGGTTTTGTTTTTGTTTTTTGAAACTTTACTCATGCTTAATATATCACAAGAACATTCCAGTACATTCACATACTACAATTTACCTAGCACTTTCCCAAATGACCGTCACCCACTTTTTTTCCTGTTTTACTGCTACCACAAGGTGTTTGTACAAATATTCTGGTATATGTGGAACAGACTCAGTATACTGATTTTTTTCTCTTTACTTTTTTCCTGTAATGAAGGTATTTGCCACTGCCATGATAGTACACTGCCATGATAAGTGGTATAAGGTGTGAACAAAATTCATGTTTTATTAAAGATTATGATGAAAACCATATGGTTTTTAATTCTTTACTACTGACATACCTAAAGAGAGAAAATAGCAAATGTTCAAGAAATTAATTATTATGGAATAAGTCTTTAGAAGCAAAATGCACTTAAATACAATTTTGTAAATTTCTCATTAATATTTAGCCAAAATAAGTTGGAGATAAATCTTGTTTATCCACACTCATTAGAATTTTAAGCTATTCTGAATTCCATCTTATAGCTGCTCCATAAGAGCAAGGTCTAGTCAATTTTATCTTTATAAAATTGTACTAGTAGACCTAGTACTTGGTAATCACTGAATAGATGCTTGTGGATTGACTGATAGTCTCAAAGAGCTGGTAGATATATTTGAAAACTCAGGACAGCTGAGCATCAAAACTTACTGCATCTTCTTTTCTCTTTTGAAAAATAATTTGTAATCACACTAAAAAAAAGTCACTAACCTATACAAAACTCTATGATCCAATGATATCATTGCTATGAGGGTAAAAAACAATGGGAAAGGCACATGTACAAACATAATTTAGAATAGTACTTTTTGTGCCTGAAAAAAACTGAAAGCAAAGTGCATGTCTATTTATTGAGAAATGGCTGAACAAATTATTGTATAGAAATGTAATGGAATATTTTTATGTCGAGATTGTTTCACTATGTTTTTGCTTCCCTCAATGCTAGCAAGGTGTCCTGTCATACAGCAGGTATTTAATAAATGTCTACTGACAAACTGAATGATGAGAAACAATAAATCTGAATAACTTGGACAACGTTGTAAGACTTGTATGAATTGATGCTGCAGATCCAAGATAGGACCAAGATCGAAATTTATATAATGACCAAAAGAATGTAATGGAAAACGCAATGGTTGATATAGACCTCGGGAGAAGGGCGATGAAGCATTCCTCCATCCACTATGCTAAGAGGTACTGAGTACAGGGAGATAAAAACTGAGACATGAGGTGTTAGACGTAGCCAGTGTATTGCTCATTTTGCTGACTATGCTTCTCTAATACTTCCTTAGGTTCTACATGTTTTTGGTGAAGAGTGGCATTAGAAAGTGCAAATGATTTTTTTAAAAAAATCAGTATGATAGTTAGAAAAAAAGAAATTATGTCCTTTTGAAAAGTAAACAGAAATCAAACAATGTTCTTGAAAGTTCCCTTTCCAACTCACTATTTCCTCTTCTAAAAATGTTCACAGGCTCCTAGTTTTAGAGCTAGAAGGGATTTTACAAATCAAGCCTAACCTTTTCATTTTATAGCTGAGAAAACTGAGGCAAAGAGAGGATAAGTGACTTGGCCAGGGTCACACAGCTATTAAATGCACGAAGCAGGATCCAAACCGAGGTTTTTATGATGGACTTAGGTGCAACGCTCTATCCACTACAATGTACTGCATCTCTCAGGCATGTTAGAATAGTTTTTAGTAACTTTTTCATGCTATTTAAAACTATCAATTTAGAAACCTGACACAGCAATTAACTAAAGGGGTTTTTAACCTTAAGTATATGAACCTTTTCTTGATAACTATAATTCAATGTAATTGATTTTCTTGTAATTCCATGTGTGAGTTTAGGCTTTAAAAACAACAAAGAAAGCTAGAAACTGCAACAGATTACCAAAGAAAGAAAAAAGGTTAAGAATTTCTAAATTCAAGGGAGTTTTTCAGGCCAGTAGTGTAAAAGTTAACTCTATTTATAATAATAACCTAGTTCCTGAGGTATATTTTCTTCTCAAACAAGGAGCAACAGCATGCAATTTGATAAACTGAAAAAAATGGAGAGTCAGAAATTGGAATGGCATATGGTGGAAGACAAATGGTAGATTTTAAATAACATGTACATAACTACTAAGGAAGTAACAGTTTAATTTCAATAACTACATTTTTTAATTAATAATATTCAGGCAGCAATAAGGTATAATTAAAAAAAGCACTAAATTTTACAGGGTACGTGAAGTCTGATACCTGACTTCAAATCCTGGCTCTTCCATTTACAACCTATGTGATCTTCAGCATGTCACTTATTCTCTCTTAGTCTCAGTTTCTTCATCTATGTAATGAGGCGTTTAACTAGATAACTTCTGAGCTTTCCTCCAGTCCAAAATCCAATGATTCCTTTATGATTTCTTCTAAATTAAGCCTGTATAGTCAATTTGTTGTTACGTGACTCTCTTTCTATCAAGAAAGTTATTTCTGTCAAGATCAGTTAAGTCTTTGTATTCTATTTACTGTTAAATGTTTCTATTACTATCAAGAAAAAAGAATACCTATACAGTAAAGTCATTTCTACGGGGGAGTTCTAAATAACTGAAAATCACAGGTAACAAAAATTCTCATCTGCGCAGGAGTTTTCCAAAGTGATCAGCGGCTCGTCACAAGATAAATATAGGTGAAGCACTTTGAAAAACTTAAAGCACTAAGCTCCCTACTGCTATTCTTACTAGTATCATTATCTTAATATTATTACTAGGCAGCTTAGGGTAGCACAGTGGATACAGCACTGGGCTGGGAATCAAGAAGATTCATCTTCCTGAGTTCAAATCTGACCTCAGACACTACATGTGTGACCCTGGGAAAGTCATTTCACCCTGTCTGCTTCAGTTTCTTCATCTGTAAAAATGAGCTGGAGAAGGAAAGAGGAAATCACTCCAGAATCTTTGTCAAGAAAACCTTAAAACCTTTGTCAAGAAAAAATTGAATATGGCTGAAACAACTCAACAGCAACACCATTCTTACCATTATGTTTGAACAATGTAATCCGTAAGACTATTTCCTAACTTCTAAGTTTAGGATGAGAACTGTGTCTACAAGCTGAGTTGAAAAATTCTGGCATGTATTCTCCTCTTCCCCAATTTAAATATGTCAAATGAAGAGAAAAATAACAAAAGGAGAGAAGGAAAATATATCAACACAATGTAATTCTTACAAAAAAACAAAACCAGAAGGCAACAACATCATGTTGTCAGATGACTTTCTGTGCCTTATGTTTCGAGTTCCCACTTTCTCCCCTAAACAGAAACTGCGCACCTATTTAATGGAAAGTTGTTCTGTCCAAATAACTTTACCAATCATTGCACAGGTGAACTATATCTAACCCTGGTGCAGATGACCAAGAAGAATTTGTGGTCTAGGAAGTGCTAAATTTTATCTGATAGCAGAGAGAGTTATAATATTTAGTTATGATGAAAGGGCCATGGGTTGTTCAAAGAACATAGACATCTCCTCAGAATACATAAAGAAAGTATTTCTTCCCATAATATCCACAGCACAAAGGAATTCCACACCTTTCATAGGCAGTACTAATAATCCTGGGCCCCTAAGTGGGAGAATGGTGACAGCATCAGCTATGATTATCAATGCTATGTGGATAAGGTAGGCTGAAAAAGCAGGTGGCTCTTATTCATAGACAAACTGAGTATCTTTCTCTGAAATTTATATGCTCCAAAATTCCTTCTGATGACACTGATTTCCAGTGATTCCTGGAACCATACTTGGTAAACCAAGAAATGCTCCTGTTATGCTCCTTTTTTCTCCTTCCTGTTCTTAATGAATGAACTTGCATGCAAAAGACCACAGCTTAGACCCTGTATAAATAACAGGCTGCTCTTTTCTGGGTACTTCTTACTGAGCTTGAAAAATAGCAGGCTGGCAAGACAGGCAATTCAAATAAGGAAATCCAAAATGCAGACATAGCTAAATAATCTTCACAATCCTCTGTCCAATAATCTCAAAATGCTAACTGGGATACAATGATTTAGAGAATCCCAGAAATCTCTTTAAACAAACTGTTGAAAAGACTTTTCCATTATAACTGACCACATCCAATATTCTCTGGTGTGCTTTAATTTAACTAGTTCATACTGACCTCTCTGACTTCCACAAGGTGGTCAGGTTGCACCTGAGTTCTTTTGCCCATGTGCTGCAGTTTGGAATGTCCAACATTAAAAAGGGAAATGGCATTCTGACTCGGTCTCCTCTGTGAACCAGGAGAGTTACCACTACCTTGAGATGCAAGTGAGAAGCTCCGAGACTTCAGAGGAGGATTATTCTGTTAGACAAGCAAAGCAAAATATTTTTAAAACAAAAATAGTCCTCAAAATCTCACTCTACCATGTATATGTATAGAATTTATCCACATAAAATACTTCAGAATTACAAAAAAAATTTATTTTGTGGATAGTACAATTTAAAGGCACCTAAAATGAAAGCCCCCATACTAGTCCAGATATAGGCCATATTCCTCTAACTCCACCCCAACTCTGGCTTAAATAAAACCCAAATCTGGAATATAATTATGCTACTTTTCATTGTATATGGTTTTTTATTCCCTCTTTCCAAAGAGAACTAATTTTAGGGGTAAAGGCTATATTTGGAAATTGACTATATTCAAAACAATACCGTAACCTCACTGCAACATCCTATAATGAGTTGGCAATGGAAACAAAGAAAGGGAAATGGAGAAGGTAAAAATTCAGGATCACAGACTCACAGTCCAATCTTCTAAATCATTATGCCTTTTAATTTTAGCTCTACAGTTACTGGTGTTAACAACAAGAAATGTCAAATTTAAAGAATCAACACATCTTGCCTTCAACCACCATACCTGAAAAAAAATAATATATTCAGGAATACAAAATCTAAATGAACATTTTTCTCAAATGTTAATGAAGATTTCTTCATGGAATATTCCAACTCTCTGATCATTGATTATATCCACATTTTAGAAGCATAAAAATTTTTATGCCTTTTTCTGAAGGCTAGACTGGGGTACTGCTAAACATTACAAGCTTGTTTTGAAAAACTAGAAGAGGATGAAAAGTACCTTTTAGACTTAAGTTATGCCCTACATGTGTTTATCTTTCAATATATTTCCTTTTTCATTCTTCTCAGATTGTTCCCTTTCAAGTGGATATAAATATGAGTAAGTGATTCACATTTCAAGTATGCTGATAACCTTCAAAAACATATTCTTTTGCTATTTTCATCAACGAATACTGTAATCCAATTCACATACCTTTCCAATAGCTTCTGTGTGATGTTGTGTACATATCTGAAGTCGGCTAACCCAGTGCTGTCGTTCTTTAGCATCTGTGGCTAATAAAGACAACCTACAAGTTATTCACTGTTAAATCTGTCTCTGAAATGTAATCAACACTTGATTGTCTATAACAATGGAGAGTTTAATGACTAACTGAAAACCCAAACTTTATCCTCAAATACCAAAAACAGTCATCCCTGACAAGGGGGCAGAATAAAGCTGAAGCCCACCCAACCTAGCTAGATATTGCTGTGCATATAGGAAGTCATTCTGAGCACACACGGATATTATACAGAGTGGATAAGTCACATTTGGAGAAAACAGGATTTAGTTACAAAATGTGTGATTTTTCTTAGGAAAATGTTCCTTTTGAAAAACATTTTGGAAAATCAAATATGACTTTTGTATTCAACAAAGTAGCTCAAAAGTATTTAGTGATACTGTGCCTTCAGATCTCAGATAATATTCAACTAGGACAACCTAGTTGCTCTGTTAGATACACACTGAATATGTATTTAAGGAAAACACAAACTACTCTCAAATGAAAAGCTATTAAAAACAAGATTTATGTTTTATCTTTTTAAAACCATGTGAATTCTAGATATGTACATTAGTCCTAGAGTAAGAGAGTGAAGGCCAACAGCTCAGATCAAGTGAAGAGATGGTCCATTTCCCTAGGATAAATAAAAAAAACTGAAAAGGAATTCTATTTTAATGTATTTCTCAATAAGCAGGATATTGTTTAGTAAAGATTATCATTACAAAAGCTTTAGGGGGGGGAGCCATCCCTACATATAACGTTATAACATGCTTGGTTCAATGATCTTTTGGGTGAAAGTAGTTCATTCTTAGGTAGAGTTTATAAACTTATGACTCAGTACATAAATTCAGTTCAGGGAGAAGTTCAGAATTCTGTGTTCTTCCCATAGATAACTTAATAATTCATTAATTTCTATTCTCCAAAAGACAAAGGAAAACAAACCAAAAAAGGGCAACAAACCAAAGTAACAAAGAAGGAGTGGCCTCAAGTGAAAAAAGCAAAAACACATTAATTTTTACTTCAAGCACTCATATCCTACCTCTGAGTTTATATTGCTCCCCGCTGGCAGCATTTACAGTGAAGGTATGAGAGTCCTCATCACTGGGGGATATTACAGCTCCAGCTAGATGCAAAGTACCTCTGGGCTTCTGATTTCTAGATTGTTCATTCACAAAGTACTCCAATAGTCCAGCTTCATTATTTAAAACGAAAAACCTATAATGATGAGGAATCTAGGTTTTTAAACATTCAGAGCTTCTCTATAAAATGTCTTATCTGTGTAGCTATAGAAAAGTACAATCCACTAACATTAAGAAGTATTTGGGAAAAGATGTCTTCAAATTTCTCAATGGGGAACGATGCTAAATTAACAGAGCTTGTGGATTCTTAAGCTATGAGAAAAAAAGAACAGAGGAGAGAATTGGGTAAAGTAAACAGTCATCTGGGGAAGATAGGAAGCAATAGGATAACTTTTTAATAATTCTTTAAAAAATTCTCCTGGCTAAGTGGTCAAGGGATAGGAATGAGGGTTCTCAAAAAAACTGGAAACAAAAAAATATGAAAGTTTGCTCCAAAAAATTAAAAGATAAATGCAAATCAAAATAACTAAGGTTTTGCTCAAACTCAACAAATGGGGAAAAGTGACAAAAGATTGAGAAACAGTCAATGTTAGGCTATGGAAGAAGAGTACACTAATTCACACTTGCCTGGGTTCACATAGCTAAAGAGTATCTGAGATTAAATCTCAACTCAGATCTTCCTCTATCCACTGTCTCACCTAGCTGCCTTTAAGAAAGCCCTTATAAATATCAGGATATTAAGAACAATACTTTTGTGGTAGCAAAGAACTGCAGAGAGTAAGTGCCCTAATAAATGCTTTGTGGATTGATTTACTGACCACCTGGGAACAGAATCAGGAAAACTATACACACATACACATGTGCATATACATATATGCATATATACACATGTATATATGCACACATACATATGTATATATAAAAAGTAGGTGACAACAACAAAAACAAAAAGAGTAATAAAATAAAACTGAATGCTGTATAATTATAATCAATTTCCAGAAGAGTTGAAAAAATTCACCTCCCTTCAACAAAGACATAAGATATGGATATGGAATACTATGGATATACAAAATTGCATATATTGTCAGATATGGTCAATGTGTTAGTTGGTTATGCCAAAGTAACTTTTTCCCCAATGTTCTTTTAAAATCTTTGTTATAAGGAATGGCTCTCTGGGGAGGGGAATTATCTGGAAATGAATGTTGTATAACAACAAAAGGCATCAATAAAAGTACTAACAAACATACACCAGGAATTTTTAAAATCTGTGCCATATAGGTATTTATTTTATCATTACTGAGGTTGCAAAAGTTACAGTGCTCAGTAATTTAAGAAGGCACAATTTTCGATCCTCACTTAAGACACACAAACGCTTTATCCCAGTACTAGTGAAAGAGACAATAGAAGAAGCTGATGATCAAGAATCATATTTAGACCAAGAAAAGGCTTTAATCCAATCCAACACTCTTATTTTAAAGATGAAAAAAAAAGGGGCCAAAGAGAAAAATTAATTTTCCAAAAATCACATAGTAAGTAGAGGATGGGATTTGAACTCATAGTCTTTCAAAGAATGATTGCTCCCCTAAATTCATCATAAAGGAGATAAACAGCTGTCCAACAAGATTAAGTGGCAGAAATTCTAATTATAAATTAAATGGGAATAATCCATCCATTCACTGCAACATTCTCTGACTGCTATCACTCTAATACAGGCCCTCATCATCTCATGCCTGCATTATTACAAGATGGTGATATATCTGCCGGCCTCTGCCTCTGTCTGCTCCAATCCATCTTCTACTGAGCCACTAAAATGATTTTCCTAAAATGTAGGTCTGATCATATCACTCCCTAATTCAATCAACTCCAGTAGCTCTCCAGAGTCCTTCATAACCTAATTCCCTCTAATCTTTCCAGTCTTCTTACACCTTACTCCCCAAGAAGTACTCTTCAATCCACTGAGACGTTCATTACTCAGCTCCATGCATATTCTCTGTGTGTGGCCCATGCCAGGAATGTTTTCTCTTCTGTTTCTAACTACTGACCTCCTTCCTGGTTTCCTTTACGTCTCAATTAAAATTCCACCTTCTACAGCATCCCTTTTCAAACCCCTCTTCAATCCAGATTGCTTTGTACATATTTATTTGCATTCTATCTCCCCTATTCCTCCATGAGGACAGAAACTGTCTTGCCTTTTTCATTTGTACCTCAGCACTTATCATGCCTGGCACATAAAGACACCTATCATTATTGATAATTGGTTATTGACAAAGAATATTGACAAAGAAACTGATTTAAGTTCTGCACTAGTTAAAAAAAAATCAAGAAAAGAAAGAGTCCTGGTAGGAGTACTGGACTTGGAGTCACAAAGACCTGGCTGTTCAAATCTTCTCTGTGACATTAAAATCTCATTAAAATCATAAGTTATAAGATGGGATTTCTGACATCTACAAAATTATGGACCCAAAATAAAAGATCTCTAATGTACTGATTTATCAATTAGAAGACTAAATGAGGTAAGTAGGCAGTTACAAAACAGGCCAAGACTAGAGAAGACAAGGATTTAAAGTCAAATATTTCAAAATCTGTTCTCTTTATACTACATTATATTGAAATTATGCATTAAGTTGAAATTCCACAGATGTGGGAGAGCCAAGAGATACTTTTAGAAATAGATGGAGGAGACTTTTGTTCACTGTCCAAAATTTGGCCAAAATAAAATGGAAAATCATAAACACCCAGAGATGTACAGAGACACTGTATGTACCAGCAAATGAAAGGACAAGGAAGAAGCAAATATTTAGAGAAGTAATACGGTATAATAGAAAGAAAAGTACACTTGAAGTCAGGAGACAACAGGATTTAAATCCCACCAATAAAACTTACTGATTGGATAACTATGGATAAGTCATTTAATCTCTCTCAATAAGTTTCCTCATCTATAAAAAGGGGAAAACTTACTTTGCTTGTTATAAGATTTAAATGAAAATTTTTTAATGTAATCAATACATTATTTTGGCACAACAGACACTTTTCAAGTAACACTCAAACAACCCCTCATCCCCACCCACCTGCAACAAAGTACATTCCCTAAAAAGTTTGATTATTAGAAGAATTAATTAAAAAGGAAGGAAATGTCCTTGAACTTTGCTAGTATGGCACTAACACTATTATATTTCTTGAGTTAATTGTGCACATGGTTCTTTCAGCTCTGTTTTATTTATTTAGCAGACTTCATACAAATCTTTCCATATTTCCTCAAATTATTCATATTCCTCATTCCTTACATGACAAAAATATTATATTATTATACTACAATTTAAATAATCACTGGGGAAATCACTGGGCACATTTTTGTTTCCAGCTTTTTGTTGTAACAAATAATGCTCTTTCAATATCACTGATTGGAGTTTATTCCAAAGAGAATAGAGAAAGAGGAAAAAAACTCTTGTGGTTGGCAAAAAATTGGAAACTGAGGGAGTGCCCATCAACTGGGGAATGGTTGAATAAGTTATAGCATGTGAGTGTGATGCAATACCATTGTGCTGTAAGAAATGATGAAGGGGGATGGTTTCAGAAAAGCTTGGGAAGATTTATGTGAACTCATGCAGAGCAAAAACCAGGAGAACAATCTATACAGTAACAGTAATATTACAAAGAAATTCAACTCTGAAAGACTTAATAGCTCTTATCAACACAATGACCCATTACAATACCAGAGGATTTGTGATAGAACATGCTATTCACTTCCAGAAAGAGAAATTGTAGATTTAGAGTATAAACTGAAGCTTATTTTTCTCCTCTTTTTTTCTTGGGGTGGGAGAGGTGTAAAAATAGCTAATATGGAAATTTGTTTTCTTAACTATACATTATTTGTAACATGTATTGGTCTTCTTGCCTTCTAAATAGGAAGGGGAGGAGAAAAAGGGAAAGAATTTGAAACTGATTTTTTTTTAAGTATCTGTGCTTAAAAAAAAAACACTACCACAAAAACCCAAAGCCCCAAATAAATAATGTTCTTTGAAAACTTAAAGCACTACAAAAATGCCAGCTATATTACTTCCTGTAGAACTACTATGAACTCAGCATCATATATACCATACCATATAGAGGTATAAGGTTTTACTTTTAACAAATTCTGTCATCTACTTAGGAAGCAAGGCATGTTAAATAATCTCTGAATGAGATAGCATTACATGAAATTGCATTTTATATTAATAATAATAAAGTGATCAAATGTATCAATTATGTGGTATAGTAGTATATATAGGCACTTAGTTCCCCCAAAAACATTAAAGGGAGAAATCATCAAGTAGTTGTTGTGTTGGTATCTCCATCACAATATGCCCCAAACCAAGCTTGTTTTGTTCCCTTCCTAAGTATAAGTATCCTCCTGAGCTCTGCTCCACCAATCACTGCTCACACTTCAAGAGTCAGTTCACCTACTGCCTTTTCTCTTTTCCTTCTCTGAACTTTCACAGGTTTTGTTAAAATTTCACCTTCTACCTCATATTCTAGTGTTCTGTTCATGCCAATAAACAGACTTAAAGTTCCTTGGAGGCAAAAACTATGTCCATATATTGTATCCCCCAAGGACTTAAGCTGAGCGCTTTATACAAACTAGAGATATACAAAAATATTTGCTGAAAAGATGAACGTGTGCTAGCATGGATAGATGTAAATTACCACTTTAGAAACATTCCTAGGTGTTTTTCCCTTTTGTCTGAGAGTTCTATAGATGGCAAAGAAGCTCATGTTAAATAAAACTGTGTACTTGATCTACTTGGGAATAGCCAAAGGAATTGTTAAATAGCCTGAGTGTAATTCTATCACAACAAACCTTTGGCTGGAAAAAATGCAATACAGGGGGTGACCTTTGTTTGGAATCTTAAAAATAAATCTATTTGGGCTGCAGAAGGGCTAAAAATATATGAGGACACAGAATCCACACAGGAAGGAAAGCTTAAGTTAAATGAGATATTTCATTCACTCCCACTTTGGTGAGAGGGAGGGGGGAAAAAAGGCAGAAGATTCTCTTTCTCTTTTCTCCACTTATGTCCTAATAAAAAAAAATGGGTAGAAACTTTTAAAAGCTGAATAATAAATAAATGGTGATTTTAAATTATAATTTTCAAGTGTTATGGAGAGATGCAACTCTTACCTTTAAGGAACTAATATAAGAAAACAAGGAAATTTATGTATGGCAAAAACCTTTCAGAGAAAAAAGAAACTAGCAAATTAACATCAAGGACATTTTTTCAGAAAGAGAATTATCTAACCCTTAAAATTCTTACATAAGAGCAAAAAATTCAGTAAAAGAAAAAACAATGTAAAAAGTTTCTCAAGCAATCTTCAAAAGAAGAAATGCAAATATAAAAAGTCATATAAAACATCCATATGAATGTACATTCTAAATATAATAAACGAAATATAAATTAAAGCAACTCTGAAGTTTCACTTCCCACTCATTGGTTTGGCAAAGACTGTTATCGTCAAGGAGACTATGGGAAGACAAACACACTGATGTACTACACTTCTGAAGCCATGAATTGGGCCAGTTCTTCTGGAGAAATGATTTGGCGTAATTCTAGAAAAGCAAATATACTGTGTCCTTTGATGCCCTCGGCATTTATCTGAAGGAGGTGAAAGACACAGGAAAAGGTCCCCTTATGTACAAAAGTATTTATAGCAGTCCTTTATGTGATAGAAAAGAAGTGGAAACAAAGACAGAGCCAATGGACTGGGGAATGACTGAATAGTTAGTGACATATGACAATAGACTATTGAAGTCCTATAATAAAAACAAATATAAAGAATTCAGCGAATCTTGGAAGACTAGTAACAGCTAAAGTAAAGGGAGCAGAATCAGGAAAACAATTTACACAATGACTACAATAATGTAAAGCAAAACCCAACTGAGGCCATCAAGCCTCTGACCATGTAGCGACTTTGAATTCTCAAGACTGAATGTGAAGGATGTTGCGCCTACCCACCCCTCCCCTTTTGCTGGGTGGAGAGGTGGTGGACTCATTTAGAGTTGGAGTTCCAACAATGTACTGCTGTGCCCGTTTTTCAGTAATCCCCCCCAACACTGACTGCTGACATTTTTGCCAATTTGCAGGGTATGAAGGTACAGCCTCAAGGATGTTTTGATTTGCATTTATATTATTAGAGGTTTTGAGTAGTTTTTCATTTATGAATACAATGTAATTTTTTTGATAAATGTTTGCTCAGATCCTTTTTGAACAATTTATCTGTTGGGGATTGGCTACTAGTCTCTCTCTCTCTCTTAATGTTGTCTCCACAGCAACTTTTCAGTTTGAAGTAATCAATATTATCTATTCTATCTTTTGTAATTACCTCTATCTTTCATTTGATTAAGAATACATCTCATACCCATGATTGTAAGGGGTATTTCTGCTCTTCTAATTTTTTTAGTATTATCTTTAAAATTAAGGTCATCTATCCATTTAGAATATACTAGGGAACAGGGTGTAAGCTGTTGGTCTAAGTCTAGTTTCTGACAGACTGCTTTCCACATTTCCAAGTAGTTTTGTTAAGTAGGCAGTTTTTCCCTAGGTAATTTATGTCTTCCATTTTATCAAACACTGGGTTATTGAGTTCTGTTGTTTCCAAATCTCCCATGCCTGTTCCACTAATGTTTCTCTCTATTCTTTAATTAATAAGAGTTTTGATGAGTGCTGTTTTACAATATGGTTTAACACCTGGAATACCTTCATCCTTATTTCTTTTCATCATTTCTCTTGATATTCTAGATCTTTTTTATTTTTTTAATCGGGTTTTGTACAATATCCTCCACATAATTTGACTAATCTAGCATTAAAAATGCAGATTTTTAGAAGTACTGTCATTTTTTATTATCTTGACATGGCCTAAACATGAGCATTGAATATTTCTCTACTTATTTAGGTTGTTCTTTATTTCATCAAGGAGCACTTTGTGAACTGAATCTTTACAAGTCTTTTTGTGTGCTTTGGGAGGTTTATCTGCAGATAACTTATGTATTTTGTGTTGATAGCTAAGAATCGGAAATAAAGCATATACTCATTAATTGTGAAATGACTGAACAAATTATGGTACGTGAATGTAATGGAATATTATGTGCCACAAGAAATGCTGTGTGGGATGAATACAGAGAAGCATGGCAAAATCTATATGAACTGATGCAAAGTGAAGTAAGCAAAGCCAAGAAAATATACATATTAACTACAACAATGTAAATGGAAAGAACTACACACCAAAAAATCAAAATATAAAAACAACAAAATTATAAAGAACAATTAGGACTTGAATGAAGAAATATGAGAAGACATGTCCCCAGTCTATTCCTTTTAGAGGAAGGAGATCCATAGTTGTTACACAGTGCACATAATTTTAGACTTTTTTAATATATCAATCAGCTGTGCTTTTTTTCTTTTCTATAAAGTATTATTTACGTGGAATTGTTCTCTAGGAAGCGAAGGAGAGGAATACATGGGATACTATAGCAATACAGGAAGCAGAAATATAGATAAAAATTATTTTACAAAAGAGAGAGAACATGAGTGCCTTAAGAGCAGAGACTGCTAATTTGCTATTTGTACCTCGTGGCTTGGCACAGTTAATTCATAGGTTTAGAACAAGGAATAGTGAGACAAGGTCAGTTGGTGACTTTGCACAGCCCTCACTCAAATCAAAGCCAATTGCAAGTCATGTTATTTCCCTGACGTCATGGTCTTCTTCAATAACTAAGGAAAAACCACAACCTATGAGTAGTCTGAGTTGCCTGAATGGTGACTCACCTGGTCAGTTCCAGTGGAGCAACTCAGCACATCCTCTCCTGCCCTCTCTGTCCTGTCCTCTCCTCTCCCCTTACCTAAGGGTGTTCTGGCCAAGGAATGGGAATTTTTGATGGACTAAAGCTACCTAGTTACCTGGGGTTTACTGGATAGATTTGTTTCTCAGAGACCAACCCTTAATTAAGTCCAATTTACTCTGGATCTCCTGGACTGGACAGTACTAAGTCCCTGCCCAAGCACCTGGCTCAGAGTGAACATAAATAGTAACTATTTCTCATTTGGTCAGCAATCCTGAGGGTCTTTCCCTCCTAGCTTGATTTTTTTTTTTAAATTAAAAGTGCCATCCCTTGACTCAGTTCTTAAAATCCACTAAATGTATGTTGCCTCACTCCAAGTGAGAACTTGAAAAAACCTTAGCTTTAAAGAGTCAAGGTTTCCCACTGCATCCTGGGCTACCTCCAGGTGTCCTGAAAGACAGCAGGCCACTGGACCCAGATGGCTCTGGAGGAGAAAGTGAGGATGGTGACTGTGCACAGCCCTAGCTCACTCAAATCAAAGTCAAGTGCAAGTCCTGTCATCATCTCCCTAATGTTATGATCCTTTTTGAGAATGAAGGACAAATCACAACCACAATTTTTCTATTAAAAGAAAGGATTCTACTGAGGAGTATAGAGAAAAATATAAGGAGATTTTCCATCTTTTGTTTTCAAAGAGGGCCAATGACACCACAGAGTGATGTCTTGACTTGTGAGAGAATTGAATTGAAAGGAAGTCAAATTGCCCAAAGTTTTCAGCCTCAATCTTCCAAAGTAATTGAAGTCCAGTGACAAGACAAAGGTTAGGACAAACTAGCAATGGCCAAGGGTGCGTTGGAATCTTCAAGGCCTGACTACTCTACACCACCTGTTTCTGCCACCTTCATGGACTATGGAACAAACTGTTCTCATCTGCCATTCTACTGGGAGAAGTTTTCACATGCTTGGGGTAGACATGCCCCTAACTTACTGATGGGTCTGTGGCCTATCAGTTACCTTCAACCTGATTTAGTCCATCTGCTTAACTGGTTTGCCAAAGTGTGATCACTGTGCTTGTTAGTTTCTTGGAAACACAGGTCAAAGTTTAATGCCAGCTGGATACCAAAGGTGGATGAGCAGCCCTGAAAAGGGTTTGGCAAGTCCTCAAACCAGAGGTGCTAATCGTATAGGAAAGAATACAGTTATTAGAAAGTGACAGTGATGCTTTTTAAAAGCACAGGTAAGTTATTTTTATAATAATATCAAGGTTCCTCATCCTTGTGTCCTGGAGTGATTCCAATTAATTCAACAAGTATTAGGTCAGTATTGTGCTTGATAAGGTAGAGGAGGGGCTGATAAGGTAGAGGACGGAAGAAGAGAAGAAGAATGTTTAAAAATAAAAAAGACAATAAATTCAGATAGAAAGAAAGTAGAGCAAAGACAGTATATGGAAGCTCCTCATACTAGTCCAATAATGGTAAGTCATGGGAAAGGGATTTATTTAATGAACAAAACAGAGAAATAAGGTGATTAACTATGAGGGTAAATAAGGTAACAAATAAGGTTTATAATATATGTATACAAATATATGTGTGTGTATATATAAATACATATATATATATATATGTATATAAATATACAATTTATATTCAGTTGTTTTCAGTTGTGCCCAACTCTTGTGACCCCATTTGGTTGTTTTCTCGGCAAAGATACTGGAGTAGTTTGCCATTTCCTTCTCTAACTCACTTTACAGATGAAGAAACTGAGGCAAACAAGGTTAGGTGACTTGTCCAGGGTCATTTTGCTAATAAGTATCCAAGGCCAGATTTGAGCTCAGGAAGATGAGTCTTCTTGACTTCAGGCCCAGCACTCTCTCCACTTTTCTACCTAGCTGCTCCCAAGATAACAAACTAGAGAAAGGGAAGAATAGATTTATAAACATACATACTCTAAGAAAAAGATAACTTAAGAGAAAGCCTGTGTGTAAGCACAAACAAGAATGGTGACTGTCACTTCTCCTTGTACATCCTATCACATTCCTCACATCTTGTGCCTTCTTTTTCTTTCTCAGTAAATAATTTCACATCCCTCTTTACTGAGAGATACAGACATAATTACCCCAATTTCCCACCTTTTTACTTCTAAGTTTCTTTACATCTTCACTCATCTTATCTTACTTATCTTCTGTCTGAGAGGAAAAGACATCCTTCCTGAAGGCCCAATATACTCAGAATCCTCTGGGATTTTGCTCCCTTGATCACCTTTTTTTCTGTGTTTTGTTTTCCTTTGTACTCATTTCTTTTGAACTGCCTGCAAACAACCTCAAGAAAGCCACAAGTGAGAGGAATCGCTTACTTGCTTGCTAAAGATTCTTTATGAAGCTAGCATGAAGTGAGGTGAGACTACAGTCAGGGTAGACCGGCTGACCTGGAATCAGAAAAACCAGGGTTCAAATCTCATCTCAGCCTTGCCCTGAATCATCCTGAGTAAATCACTAACTATCTCGAGGCCTGTTTCTTTAAGTGTAAAATGAGGGGGTTGTGCTCAATGACCTCTAAGGTCTCTTCTGGCCCTAAATATAAGAGTGTATGATTCCATAAAATAGGAAAAGTAAAAAATCAGTTGAACCTGGCAACCAGATTACTAAATTGTATGTATTTTCCTATCTGGTACATGATATTCAAACTTATGGCCTGACAACCTGAGTTTCTGAAAAGATAAAACCAAGATAAAAAGGGAGCTAAAGTTCATGGCCTCTAACCAAGCCCTACAATCTAATCTTCATACCCAGGGCTGGGTAATTTTTACCATCTTTACCTTATCTGTGTCAAGAAGATTACAAATCTCCCTCAGTTCAGCTAGTTCAGTTTCATTACCCCTCCTTTTAGACTGTAGAATCTGGAAGCTCTTTCCCAAAGTGGTCCTGAAATAATCTGAATAAACCTACCCAGAGACCCTGAAGGAAAACAGGGGAAGGTGGGATAAGACAATCAATAAAGAAGAAGTAGCTCCTGAACTACAAAACTAAAGGAGCTAAAGAGTGCTGATACAAGGAGACAAAAAGTCCTCAATCTCCCAAAACCAGTATAGGGTTGAAGATCAAAGTCTCTTTGAAATGGCATAAGAAGGGAATAGAATCACAGCATCCCCAAGAGCACTATGGCATGGAAGGATAGGTGCTATGGGACCGAGATACAGGAGAAAAAGTTTTGTTTTGTTTTTGAATCAGAGATACTCTGGCCTAGGATGCTTGCTTGCATACTGGCCAGAGGTGAAAGAAGTGATTCCTTGGCATAGGCAAGTAAAGATCACCATCTGCTGGAGAGTTACACAATTGCAGAAATGTCAGAAAAGGATCTGAGTTACACAGGACACCAAGCTGGTAACTGAGCTAAAGGAAGCAAAGTTCCAGTACTGCTGTTACTGAAGCCAAAGAAGGCTGATCTAAGCAAAGTAGTGAAGAAATCTTGGGGGAGAGACCACCACTTGTTGGGAGATAAAGGTGGCTACAGGAGACAGAAAGTGGATTCCCTCTTGCAGCTGTATGAAATATGGGAACTATATGAGTCTTAACTCTCTATGGGATCAGATGTTAGTCCTTTCTGTGTCCATTAAGTTGTAAATAAGACTTTTATATTTTGAGCTTTTTGACAGTAAATGCTTATAAGTTAGTGACAATTCTTGGGGGACACTACTACTGTTTCATATGAGGGGAACTATGAATCAGAAAAGTGAGCTCCTTGTATATGTGGAAATGAGGAATAGGAAAGAGCATCCAACTCAAGGGCTATATCTGTTATTTAGATTTTTAAAGTTATTTTTCTAATAACTTTTTGTGAGAATTTTATTTAAAGATTTAAATGGCGAGTAGGAAGCATCAACAATTGTTGTTGTGCTAGTCCTTTATTCTCAAAGAGTTCCACGACATCAAGATAATGGCATGACTTGCAGTAGACTTTGAGGGAGGGAGGGCTGTGCAAGGTCACCAGTCTCACGTTCTCCTTCTGAGCCATCTGGGTTCAGTGGCCTGATATTCATTAGAATAACTGGAGATAGCCCAGTATGCAATGTGAGACCTTGGCATTTTTAGGCTAAGGTCTTATCACATTTTCACTTTGAGTGAGCTACACCCATTCAATGAATAGGCTTCTTTAAGTTACTCAAGGGATGGCCATTTCAATTAAAAAAAAAAATCAAACTGGGAGGGGAAATCCCTCAGTGTTCCTGGGTAAAAAAGAAACAATTACTTTTTAGTTATTACATTCACTCTGTGCTAGGTGGGTGGGAACTTGTCCAGTCTATGAGCTCCAGAGTGAATTGGGTTTAAGGCTTGATCTTTGAGCAAGAGATGTAGCCAGTAAACTGAAAAGGAATGAAAGGCAGCTTTTGGCCAAAAAGCGTACCTTCCCCTGGCTAGAACATGAAGGGAGGGGAGAGGAGGAGAGGAGCTGCTACTCACTCATAGGTTGTGCTTGTCCTCGTTCTTGAAGAGGACCATGATATCAAGTCCTTTATTCTCAAAGAGTTCCACGACATCAAGATGATGGCATGCCTTGCACTTGACTTTGAGTGAGGGAGGGCTGTGCAAGGTCACCAACCTTGCTTTCTTCTCCTGAGCCATCTCAGCGTCAACAATAAATCCAGCTGGATATCCCAGATCTGACTTTCTTCTCTAGGCTTCTCCATAGAAGCCTTTGTGAAAGAGATGCAACCATCTCAATTTGACATAGCACAAAGTTCAAATCTGGCCTCAGAAACTAACTGTATAACCCATGGCAACATACTTAACCTATTTGCCTCAGTTTCCTCATCTGTACAATGGAGTTAATAATACCAATTACCTTTCAGTGTGGCTGTGAGGATCAAATGAGTTAATGTTAAAAACATGCCATTCTCATGAAAAGAATTCAAAGACAGAGCGAGCAGAGGACGGTGGTTTATTTTACATGTCCCAGGAAGTGGGTGCTATTCACAAAGAACATTCACACAGTACAGAAGCAAGAACAGGTTTTAAATACTGCTAGGGTAGTGATAGGGTAGAGAGTCAGGATTGGCCCATACTCCTCAGAGTTACAACCTTTCTAACACTTCCATTACATACATGTTTCCCCTCCCAGATTATGGGACCTGTATTCAGAAAATGGAGGGAAAATTTCATGTGGGGTGTGTCAGTTAATATTAATAAGGCTCATTAAGCAAGCACACTTTGATCCTAGTAGCTCCTGCTTTAAATGTCCTTTTGTTAACCTCTCAATTCTTAAGTCCTCTACCTTCAGGTCAGAGTCCACAGCTAAAGTATGCAGTCCCAACTCCCTCATTGGATGGTTGGTCACTAAGTAGAAAGTGATGGGTCCCACATGGGGAGGGGGCTGGTTTCTTTACTATTTGCTGTAGAAGCAGAACAATGAAATTCCTTTCTCACAGGTAACAATGGTAAAATGCTTAACATAATGCCCAACAAAGAGTAAGCACTATATAAATGTTAAGCTATTGTTGCCTAAAAAACAGCCCTCTTGAAAAGATTGACAACCCCGGAACTAAAATCATTGCTTTGAGCCTTGTGAAAGTTAATGCTTTTAAGAGGAGCTAACCCTTGATGGATAATGCTATTCAACCTGAGTGGGAGCTGTGAGTCAGAAAAGTGAAAGGTCCCAAAGTAATTACTATAACTCAGCAGAACTGTTAACTAAAATTTTTGCTATGACAAGGCAGCTATCAGCCCAGTTCCAAAATAATTCAATAGATCAATTACCAAATTGCGAGTGTGTGTGTGTGTGTGTGTATGTGTGTGGTTTTGCAAATGTCAAAGCACAAAATAAATGTTAACCATTATTATGTAGTTTTCTGAGATACAGTTCCAGGACAAAGTCACTTGTCTATTATTCTTTTATATTTCATGTCCTACACATTATTGTAAGGGTGGACAAAACAATTGCTTCTTTTCCATGAATAAGTATTAGGATATAAAGCTCATCTTTATAACTCCAATATCAGAAAGCAGAACTAGAATATTTACTCACTCTTATTTCCATATGGTTTTTATTTCTCTATATCCCTATAAAGTTTATTCTTCCATATATTTGGCATGCCAACATCTATTTAAAATGTTAAGTTTTTATGAAAGAAAGGCCTAAGCAAATGTGGGCAACAGTTTGGTCTGTGATAATGATCTGGTTCCAGTACAGTTTACTAGTTGACTTCTCCAGGAAGTTTTGAGGTCTATATTTTAGTAAGAGAATTTTTCATGTCAGTTAATAAAAGGCAGTGGTTGATATAACATCTAATTCTAGACAGCAGTCATGTCTTATTAGGTATTAGATTTTCATAGCCTGCAGTGACACTTTGCATAATTTCTACTATTTCCTTTAATGATCTGTATTTATTACTAAGGATCAACATTCTCTATTTTCAAGTGGCAAAGACCTAGCCCTAAATTGCCATCATCACTCCACTAATTGTATCCTGTTTCCACAAATAAATATATGTAAATGAGCCATTTGTCCAGTGTCTTGTCTGTGTTATCCCATGTCTACCACATGGGATCCCTTCTGATGTGCTAGGGACTTCTTCACTTTTTCCTGATTTCAAAGGACACTGGGATACTCAGGGTGTCTATATGTCACCCCTTGTCAGGTGACCAGTCCATTTTCTCTTCCTGTCATAAAATTTACCTGATAATATCTTTCACTCTTGTGCTTCTTCTAAGTTCCTCAATGATTATTTGCTAAGGCTTGCTCACATTTGCCATGTAACTCTCCATTGCTCTCTGCACTTTCAATTCTTTGGAGAATAATGTGTTATGCCTAGCAGACATACCATAATGTCAATAGAATACTGCACAAGTCTTTGTTAGCAATACATTGCAGCCTATTCTCACCCATCAAATGTTCGTTTCACTGGCCCTTTGGGTCATCATAGATTTTGATCCTTGAGATTATTTTAGTCTTTATTTCCAATAATATGAGCAGAAGAATTTTTGAGGGGTCCACACAGTGATTTCTTCAATGGGAGAAATTTCTGGTGCCAAATCCCCAACCATGATACAGCTCAGCAATTCATCTCAAAACCTACAGTGTTAAAAGGGTTCCCTAAGGCTCTGAGCAGTTTTGTGACTTGTTATGATCCTACAGTTAGTATATTTCAAAGATAGAACCTGGACCTTCCTGACTTCCAGGCCAACCTTCTACCTTGTGCATACTGCCTCTCACTGAAACATTAAAGATGTGTTTTTGTTTCAGAAGGAAACTTAGGGTTACTTAAGTACTGCACAGTATTCCTAATGCAATCTAGTCCACATATTTCTTCCCATCTAACCGAGCCCAATTCACAGTCCATCAACAATGTCTATCCTATATATACACACTTATAGACCAGCTAAACTGTTCATTGAATTACACATTATAACCTTAAGGATAGGTTTTCTTTTATTTACTTCCTTTTCCCAAAATTGGTGAGTGAGATATAATAGTGAAATTAATTTGTAAGTACCTGTAGTGTTCCAGGATTTGATGTGATTCATAAGATTAAGAATACCAAAAGAATCTGTGAAAAAAATGTGAAAGAAGGTGGCCAAGTAGTACATCTCAAATTGTATTACAAACCAGTAATCATCAAAATTATCTGGTACTGGCTAAGGAACAGTAGTAGATCAGTGGTACAGATTGGATGCGTAATATACTGTAGTAAATGACTATTGTAATCTAGTGTTTCATATAGGTCAAAGAGCCAAGCTTTTGGGGACAAGAACTCACTATCTGACAAAAATTGCTAGAAAAACTGGAAAGTAGTTTTGCAGAAACTAGGTACAGACCAACATTTCACACCTTATACCAAGGTAAGGAGTAGGAAACTGGAGCTGGAGTAAGAAGATTAAAGGAAAGAGTTATGTGGGGGTCAGGAACATGATACCAGAAATATTAGTAAAATGGCACACTGTCTGATGCAGTCTTTCTGCTCCCTTGAAGCTTTGTCTTTTTATTGCGGACAAAACATTCCCCACCTTTTCTATTCTCTGATATGCTCTAATATCCCTCACTGTCCTGTTGTATTGTTAGAATTATAACAAAGACATTATTCCTACTGATAGGCTGTCTTTACAAAACTTGTGGCTTAGTGATACAGCACTAATAGAAGACTCCTAAAAACTCTGAAATATGCATTTTCATGTGAAGTTTCCTTGGTCATTTCCTCACTAGCACTGTTGCCTCCACAAGCTTAGGACAACCTGGATGAAATATTCTACTTATTTCTCTATCAGTAGCAGTAGTAGAAAAGGCAATAGGAGATATAGATCAGGGTCAATGATAACCTACTCTTATGGTAAGAACCAGTCAAATACAGACTGGACACAAAGAAAAGTAATCCTAGCTGGCAGACCATACAGGCATCAGAAAAAACTACCAGTCTGATAGATGTGGAGATTATAAGAAAGTAGTTAGAACTTGTGCTGACATCCAGGGGCTCCCCAGGAGTGGAATGGTAGTCAGCTTCTCTTTACAACCACTCTGACTTCTAATAGGGTGTATTACTCCTCAAATACAAGAACTAGAAAGATGACAGAGTCAGAATAACAACACAGCCCAGGTGTCTTGCACACTACTCCAGGAAAGATTGAGAAAGAATACTAGACTAAATGGTAACAGAGAAATCCAACAAATTATAGTGGGTGACTTTTCCCAGTTTAGTTAAGAGGAAACTAGTCAGTGATCTGACAACACTGAAGAGGGGTTACAGTTGGGCAGCTGGAGACTACAGCTTTGTACCTTGGACAGGGAGCTCCTACAGATCTGGAGTGAGTCTACAGCTGTCTCACACTGATCCTTTCAACATAGCAACAGAAACTGTGGGGTCAGCAGCTATCTGATGGAGCTCTAACCAGGGGTCAAGCCTGCTGCTGTGTCACCTGCAAAGTCAGACTATGCCACAGACTTCTTAGGACATTGAGAGTCTATAGCTCTCTGCATTGAGCTACCCTTGAGTTCCTTGAGTTTAACGTCTGAAGGAAGTAGTAGTAGGACTCTAGACAATACAGATTAGGAACAAACAGGCCACATAATTCCTTGCAGAATTGTGCAGCATGTGGTCCTGACACAAAGTCTCAATTCTGGAAATGAGAAAAATAAATAAGCAAAAAAATGAGTGATTCCACAACATCTAAAGGTAAAACAAAAAAAAAAACAGCTTAGTAATGAGGTAAATTAGAATCCCTAGAAGAAATGAAGAGTTTTATAACAACATAAATAAAATGAGAGCTCTTGAGCTGATGTCAGCAAACTACTGCCTGAAAGAGAACTCTGGCCTGTCCCACCTTTCCCTTCATCAGTTTTTAGTAAGGCCTTTCAACTAAGAACAGTCTACACATTTTAGTACAATAAAACTTTATTTTAAAATATAAAATCTATCCTTATTTTCTGAACCTTAAAAAAACAATCTATGCAACAGCAGTTTGCTCTAAACTGATGCTCTAAAAGAAAGAAATGGAAAAGAAACGAGTGCTCCAGAGTAAAGACTTAGAGGGAGAATGAAGTTTAGCACAGAAGGCTCAAGGTGGTACAGGATAAAGTGTTTGACCTATATTCAGGACATCCTGAGTTGAAACCCAGTATCAGATAATTACTGTGTGACACTGGAGAAATAACTTAACTTCTCCTAGTCACAGTTTCTTCTGTGGAACGGCAATAATTATAGCACTTCCCTGCCTTGTGAGGACTGAACGAGATGGTATCTATAACACACACTGCAAACCTCTGGGTACTATACAAATGCCAGCTGTTATTACTGTCACTGTTACTAATAACAATGTTAGTGGTGATGATAAAAAACTTTAAGTAACAGATTCTAAAAATTACAATGGACTGAACAGAAATAAATCATTTTGAAACAACAAGAAATGGGAAAATAAAACAGAAAAAAACAAATGACTTGAGACAAATCAAGGAGAAAAAAATCTAAGTATGACTGGACTACAGGAGAATTCTAACTACAAAAGAAAACTAGATACCACATTTTAAGAAATAACAAATGAAAGCTGCACAGATCATTAGGACCAGAAGGCCAAGTGAAAATAAAAAGAAGCTACTTGCGACCTACTGAAATCCTAAAATTAATCCTAGGGATGTCAAAGTCCAAATCCAGACATTCTCTTTCAAAAAAAAGAATACTCTGAACTGTTAGAAAGAATCAAGGAACCAAAGCAAAGACCACACAATGACTTAGCAGTTGCCACCATTAAAGGAGAGGAGACCTTGGAATAAAATAGCATAAAAGACAAAAGATAAAGTCTTACAATCAAGAAAAACTTGTCAAATTGAGCATAATCCTAGAAGGGGAAAAAATGAATCTTTAATGAAAAAGAGAACTTTTAAGAATTTGTGATGAAAATGCCAGAACTGAGTAGGAACTCTGACACAGAAAAGTGTCAAATAATATATTTGATCAACTGGAAGAGCCTACACAATGATGAACTGTTTATAACCTAATGGGGAAGAAACAAGTGTCCTTTTCAGAACCCATAGGCTCATACATGGAAGCTGAATAAGACAGAGGGTGTGGGGGTGATTTATGTTTTATGATCTAAAGTAAGAAAAAAGGGGGCAAAAATGAATGCCCAAAGAAGAAAGAGGAAATAAGGAATTAGAAATTACTATTTGACATAATTGGGCTTTGTAAATAGAATATTATACATGGAAGAGGTGGGATAAGCAGACATCATCTGATTTTCATTTTTATCTCACCTTCTAAATAGATATAGAAGAGTAGAAAATGCATACATACCTAAATATGTATGCGTGTAGGTAGCACATAAGTGAACACATACAAATATGAACACAAAAAATGTGTATTACCTTTAACTTACCTAGGAAAGAAGTGGGAACTAAAAGAAAGAAGAGAAATAATAGGGAAGAAGATACAGGGAAGGACTGGTGATAAGCAAAATAGACGATAACCTTGAATAACAGTGAAAGTGAGGTTCAGTAAGAAAGAGAAAAGCAAAAACCTTCAATCAGAGTTTCAGCACGGGGAAGAGAAGAACTTCAGGAATAAAAGGGAAAAACTTTAGGGAGCAGAGGCAGACTACATCAAGTATAGATGATGAGTACAGAAAACACCATTCTCTTTTTAATAAGAAAGGAGTTATGAATAAAAGAGATGAAAACATTGAAAAGAATAGGATGGAGGGAAATAGAAAATATCCATAATCATTAAGTAAATGAGATAAATCTACTCATTACATGGAAAAGGAAAACAAAATAATTTTAAAAGTAGTATCCAACAGTATGCTGTTTTCATGAAACTCACTTGAAATAAAGATTCACACAGATTTTTAAGAAGGGACTGAAGGGAAATTATGTTGCAGATGAACTCACAAAAACAGGGGGTGACAGTCATGATAGACAAGGTAACAGTAGAAGACTTGATTAGAAGACACAAAAAGGGAAATTACATTAGCTCAAAGGCACTACAGAAAATTACTATCTATATCAAAAGGCATAAAAGAAGAAATTAAACCACAGGAAGTAAAACTATAATATTGTACTCTTTTCAGGAGTACTACTATATTACTGTACTCCTATAATACTGAACTTCCTCAATGTACTCTTTCAGATCTACATAAATCCAATAAGATAAAGAATAAAGCAGTTAAGGGTAAAAGAAGGAAGAAAAGAAGCATTTATTATACATTTACTATATTTCAAGCACTGTGCTAAGAGCTTACAGATATCTCATTTGATCCTCAAAGCATCCCAGGGAAGTAAGTTTTATTACTAACTCCATTTTACAGTTGAGGTAACTGAAGCAGACAGAACTGAAGTTAACTGTCTAGGGTCACATAGATAGTAAGTGTCTCAGGGAGGATTAGAATTGAGGTCTTGCTGATTCTAGGACTACCACTCTGTCATTCACTGTGCCACCGAGGTGCCTCTGAGCAGAGTTTTAGAAAAGTTAGTTACTACAGGTCTGTGGTGATTACTGAATAACTGAAAGGAATATATATGTTCTTCAGCAGTGTATTATACCTTTACAAAAATTAACCAAGTAAACACTTCACAAACAAATGTAACACCTTATAACCACTTTGATACACTTAAGAACTCTGACCAATGCAATGACCTATAACAACTCCAAAAAACTAACGATGAATTATGCTTCCTACCTCCTAACAAAACAAGTGATGCACTGAAGATGATATATGCATTTTTGGAGATGAACAATTCAGGAATTTGTTCCGCTTGATGATATATATTTGTCACAAGGGTTTTGTTTTACTTAAATGCTTATTCATTCATTCACCTCATAAGTCATCAAATCTTGTTTATTTTTCTAACTTTGGTGTTATCTTTCTCTATAGCTTAAATGTTAACATTAGAATCAGGGAGAGAAGAAACTAGTGTCTTTTCAGAGTCATAAAGTCTTCAGAGAATTGAGGGAATGAATCTATTCTGTTTTGAGGACCTAAAAAAAGTGAAAAAGGGGAAAAAACATATTAGTGTAGAAAGGAGGAAGAAGGTGAAACTTGTTACTTCTCAAAAATAAGGTATACAAAAAAAAAGACTACATAAACATGGAGGAAGAGGTGGGGTGAAGTGGGCATCAGATGAATTGCAGTTTTCTGAAATGAACAAAGGCAGAGTGAACACATACACAGTTTAAAAATACATCAAAGTCAACAGTTAAATAAGTAAGGATGGGAGGGGGTTAAAAAAAGAGAAAGGGGAAGATAAAGAAGTAGAAGTGAAAGGGAAGAATCTGAAGAAATGTCTTAAATTGCTTCTTGGACAACTGGGAAGTAGTGAAATAAACTTTGTGTGTGAATATAATAGAATATTATTGCACAATAAGAAATTATGACAGAGATCATTTCAGAGAATCCAATGAACCAATAACGCAGAGTGAAGTAGGCAATGGCAGAACAATTTACACAGGTATAACAAGGCTGTACAGAGAACCAACTTCGAAAGACTTAAGAACTCAGATCAAGTCAATGACCAACCAAGTCTCTAAAGGACCTTGAATAAAATGTGTTAGCCTGCTCCTGAAAGAGAGGAGACAGACATGAGGCATACAACTTTTTGGACATTACTATTGGAAGGATTCATTATGCTTGACTACATTAATTGTTACCAGGATTCTGCTTTTCTTTCTCTCTATTTTTAAAAGGGGAAAAGTTGAGGCAGGGGAGGTTTGCAATAATGATGCCAAAAAAACGTTGGGGGGAAGGAAGGGGAGAATTGTAACTTTTTTAAAATATAAGGAAGAAAAAGAAGGAAGTCCAGAAGGAAATAGAAAAGGAAGACAGTACTGAAAGTAAAATGTAGGCTTTATTGCATAATGGAAAGAAGAAAAAAAATAGGCAGCACAGAATGGATTGATTTACAGTTCCAAAAGAAAATTTTCCTTTTTTCTTCTGCTATATATATGGAAATTTGAGGATATTAAGGTTTAGAATGTTAAAGTTGAAGATGATTTTGATGATGAAGATATAAAGGATACTGAAATATGGACAAAAGCATTTGCAAGAATGGAAAGCTCTTCAGAAAAAAAATTGGGGGAACTAAGATGAATTTCTGATGATGAATATGTGAAGTTACAAGTGCATAAAAAGATGCATTGGTTACAATCCACTTTTACGGTTCAAGCATACAAATGTATTTGTTGTTTATCTTAGTCTTCTAGTAAGAAAGTTTACATAAATTAAAATTGTTAAAGCTGCTATGAATAGTTGTATTCAACACTACTATGAGAGAGAAAGGGAATTCTCAGAGAAAGACATTCCAAATTCCAAAGAATCAAGTTATAATAGTAGAACAATGGGCATTTGATTATTAGACCTTGGGGATATATAGTCAGTTTTATAGAAAAAAGTAGAACATTTAAGTAAGAGTTCATTATTCTTCAAATAATCCTTTCCTCCTAGTTGTCCCTTATCAATTTCTATCACAGGAGTGGTTTCTCAAGGAGTAAAAGATATGTAGCTATGCAATATTAGTGTGGCATGCAAAGTATTGCACAAAGATGGCTGCACATCCATTAAAAAAAAACAAACTACCACATAGCAGAATGCAAGGGAATAAATAAATGAAGTCTTAGAATAACATCACTGAAACTGCTGACCCTATCCTCACAGTGAATAACCATCAAAATATATGAAAATAATCGATCCCACCACCCTTTCTCTGCTATCTTATAAGCAGAAAAAAAATTGATACAAAATAATAACAAAACTTACCTGTATTGCCAGCCAGTGACAAGGTTGGTATACTTCATCAAATAGCCACAAACATTTTCCATGTGATCACTGTTTCAAAAATAAGAAGAGAGTCAACCATAAAACACTGAAAATCAAAAGAAATCCCAAGAAGCATACTATGCAGATGTGAAAACAGCTAAAGTCAGCTGTATTGTCTATAAATGGCTCAAATAATATTAGATGAAAAGTGTAGTCATTTAAAAAAAATCAGATATTGAGTTTAACAAAACTTACAGCCACAGAACTTTACTTAAACCAGCATTTTTCAAATAAAGCTTAGTTATATTAATGGAATGACTGTAAAAATATAGCAAAGGTAAAGCCAATGTTTTCTTTTTTCTTTTTGTCCAGAATTGTAATTTCATTGGTGCAGAAAATTCCTACTAAGGAAACATGCTTCATTTATGTAGATCAGAAACTTATGCAAACAATAGTCTTTGAGAGTTGCCTAACTTTGGGGTGAAGAGAAGTACTGAGATTTACAGAATTAGTCTGCATCAGAGGTATGTGAATCTGGGTTTTCCAAACTCTGGGAATAGCTCTCTCTCCACAATCCTATGCTGTCATATTAATGTCAATGCTAAAATAAAAGACATTACAAATTTCACTGATCCTGAAATAAGTTCTTACTCTATTATCAGAAACCTCCCCTCTGCTTATAAAAAGGCATTTGTGGCAACTTAAACATCATGGTACCTTTTAATAAAGGGATGCCTTCATTTGTTTCAGTGATTTACACTAAGAATTCCAAAAATATAGAGTTGTCAACCCTTAAACTGTCACCAAGTAATTAAAAAAATGTTCTATAAAAGAGTCCCTCTTCTGGTAATATTACAACACAAAAAAGTTTCAATTAAATGGCACCCAGAAAATCAAGTATTTTACATGACTTTTAGAAACCGTTACTTGAGTTTACACTAATGCACTGTTGGTGAAATTATGTACTGTTTTAACCATTCTGAAGAGCAATGTGAAACTATTCTCTTTGACCAAGCAATAGCACTAATTAGGTCTATATTCCCAAAGAGATAAAAAACTAAAAGGAAAAGGACCTATATGTACAAAAATATTTATAGCAGCTTTTTTAGTGGTGGTAAAGAATGGGAAACTGTTCATCAACTGGGGAATGGCTGGACAAGATGTATATAATTGTGATAGAATACTACTGTGCTATAAGAAGTGATGAGCAGGATGCTCTCAGAGAAACCTGGAAAGAGTGGCATGAACTGGTACAAAGCGAAATGAACAGAACCAGGAGAACATTATATACAGTAATAGCAATATTGTATGATGATCAACTGTGATCCAAGACAATTCTGAAGGACTTATGATGAAAAATGCTATCCACATCTAGAGAAAGAAGTGATGGAGTCTGAATGCAGATCAAAACATACTTTTTCTTTATTTTTCTTGTGCATTTTTTAATCTGTGTTTTCTTTCACAATATGTTTTACATGACCACACATATAACCTATACTAAATTGCTCGCTTTTTCAATAGAGCAGGGGGTAGAGGGAGAGAATATGGAATTTTTTTTAGAATTTTTAAAATGAATGATAAAAATTGTTTTTACATGTCATTGGGGAATAAAATGTTAAATTTTTCTAAAAAAGAAATTTATTCATTAAGGGTCATAAGTCAGAAAGAGTTAAAGCCCATAATAACAAAATCACAGATTTAGAACTGGAAAGGCTCTCAGGCCATCTAGTCCAACCCCTTCAGAGATTCAACTGAGGCTCAAACAGAGGTTAAGTGCCTTGCTCAAGGTGAGACAAGTAGAAGAGCCACGATTTAAACTTAAATTTTATGACTCCAAATTCAGAGCTTGAAAGCCAAAAAATAAAAGCAAAACAAATATTAGAAATTCCACACATGCTGCCAAATAAAAAGATTTGTCAGGGAAGGCCAAAGGAAGTCGAAAAACAAAATGTCTGTAAGATGAGAAAGATGGGGGAATGGGGAAGGGAGAAAAAAATGGTTAATAAGAAAAAGACAAAAGGCAGGAGAATGAAACAAGCTTTTAAATCACTGCTACAATCTGCATGATTTAATTTCGAAAACTATTTCTGATTTTCCATTCTCCAATGCACTTAACATTAAAGCTAGAAACTCAAATTATCCCATTTCTGCTTATCTTTTACTTTTTCTGCATTTATATCCTTTTCTATGGGAAACATAGCAATCCTGTTCAGTCTCACTAGGTTTAACAACCTATCTTGTTTAAAATAAAAAAAATATTTAATATGTTTTGAATCTTTTTTTTTTTAACTCTACAAATGCCATAATTATTTTTCTAAAAATGGAACATTTCTTCTTTCTTAAGTACACAAGAATACTCCTCCCTCCTCCCTTTTCTAGTGTTCTTCCTAACTAATCCCCAAATATTTTAGGTTAAGGTTTTAGTAACTTTGTAACAGTCACTCTTTGGATCATTAAGAAAGAAGTAGCCACATGCCCCTTCAACTTCCATGGGATGTTATCAACAAAGCAAGAGTATATTACCCAATACACAAAATTAAAAGTCTGCCACAGTAAGCAACAATTAAAACTTAAAAAAAAAAATCAAAAGGTTCACTATACCATGTTATGAAAACAGAAGTGTCTTATCAGCTTCAAGGGAGAATAGAAGTAAATAAATCAGATGAAAAAAATGTTCTTTTTGACCCCTCCCTAACTGTGGACAAAAGGAAAGCAAATTAGCTGACTAAATATTCTTTTTTTTTTTTTTTTTTTTTAGGTTCGACATATACTTTCCTATTGAGCATATTTTCACTATAGTGATGTTATGTAGTCACACTGAGATAAGTGGAAGAAATCATATAACAAATCAAAACATAATACACTAAAACCCACAGACACACAAACATGATCTGCTACATTGACTAAATATTCTTGAAGTAATATTCAGGTAGAACAGTAATAACTCGGTCATTCAATTAGAAGGTGGCTAATTGGCTGAAAATAATATGAAATTCAAAAGTCTAAGAGTTTAATTCAGAGAACCCAAGTAGGCAGTTCTAAAATCCACATAAGGGATTCTGGAGGTAAAGACACTATTCTCACTAAGCCCCACAAAGTATATACTTTAGACCTAAAGGCAATCAAGATGGGTTAAAGACAGACTTAGGAAACTCTAGCTAAGGTTAGAAAATCTAGGGGTCCCTGCTACCCGCTACCCACTACCCACTCCTATGAGGAAGATCTACAAGAATGGAATTTTGCATATGTTTTCAGAATTTCCCAGATGTGTTGATCTGTTTTGGTGATTTTTTTCCCCTCTCCTGTCTTGTCTTTTTTCCCTCCTTTAAAAATATTCATTGTCATGTATGGCTCTTTGGGAGGAAGACAGAAAGGATATTGGGAGAAAGGTGAGGTAAAAATAAAAGCTACCAATAAAAAAACGTACTTTTTTAAAAAAAGTCTAGAAACCAACTTCTTGCCTTAAGTAGAAAGTGAGAAAGTGGAAATAACAAGGAGACGTAGGTTTTTCTATGAGTTTTTCCCTCTGAAAAGGAAAGATAACAGATTCAGTCTAAGGCTGGTTAGATGTCTTTCATAAACATTTAAAATTACCTTATCTTACTGTATTATTTCTGAATCTCTATCATGGATTTAGGTCATTTAGCCCAACTTCCTCATTTTACAGATGAAGAAATAGTTACCAAAAGGTTACATGATATGACAGAAATCAGAGAAGTCACAAGACAGAGATTCCAATCTACTTTTGTAAACCTTTTTTATTAATCCACCTAATAAAGGGGCAAAAATATGGTACCAAGGAAAATATATATTTATACTTATGTTCTTAGGTTCTCTTCCTGACTCTGCTTTAAAGTAACCTATATGATATTAGTAAAGTCCTTTAAATCTCCAAACAGTTTTCTCACTTCTAAAAATGAGAGGTTTGGACTATGTGACATTTAAGGCCCCTCCCAAATCCAAATCTATGATCCTCTGATAAGAAAAACCTCTAGGAGACTGCAACAATCAGATCACATTTGGGCAAAAGAAACCTTTCCAATTGCAAATGTACAATTTGTTGTTATAAAGAAGGTTGGAAGTAGCTGATAAAATCCAATCTGTGCTCAAAAGTTATTTCATACTTTTCTAATACAGTGATTTCCTTCTAAATTCCACCTTAACAATCATTTGGCTTATTTTAATAAACATACTCATTTACAAACAGACTTTTCTCTGCAAACTGGCCTATTATCATCATGATACTAGCTTATATTCACAAAGTTTTCAGACTTACACTGTGCTTGAAACACATTGTCTCACTTGATATAACAAATGGTCCTATAAAGTAGGAAATGCCAGTATGATTATTTCAATTTTGTAGATGAGGAAAGTGAAGGGCTAAATGATGTAGCCTTACATGGCTCACACCATGTTACTACTAAGTGGCAAGATTGTTGTTGTTTGTTCTTCGTTGCCGAAGAAGACCATGCCATAAAGTACTATTTCAACTGCACTGTGTAGATTCACATGTACAATAAGGAAAAGAACACGCACAAATGACTAACTTTGAACATTGTTTAAGAAAGGAAGAAAGAAAATTACACTAAGAAATTCAGTGTCTCTATGTAGGGTAAGGAAAGATCATATTGCAAATACAAATTATTTTTGCTGCAAATTTGTATTCAATCTGTAAAATTCAGCTCTAATTTGTAGCAAATAGTATTTTGATAACACTCAGATGTTTCACTGGATATGATTTCGTCAACGCAGACATTGCTTTCTCCAAAGTACAAATCATAACTTATTCATACTCTCTCACTGTGTGACTTATTCATGCCCTCCTATAAATTCTCTATAGGGAGTCCCCTCAATAGGTTAAGGGAATTTCTCCAGTACTCTTGACATATGGATACTAATGGCCACAGCAAAGTGTCCATCAAACTTTCTGATTATACAATTCACTAATTATGGAAAGATAAAAATCTTAAAATGCTTACTATGTTCCAGGAAGTAGATGATTACAACCTTTATGCCACTCATTACTCTAGCAGAGTCTCTTGTTCTTAATTTGTTGTATACTACACATACCCTCTATGCACTTCTCCATGGACCTTTGGATGTCCCTCCATAGTAATTCTTTGGAAACTGAGTTGGCTATGAAAGGGAAGAGAGATATAAGGCAATAGTTTGTGAGAATGGTAGGTTCAAGTGCACATTTTTTAAGGATAGACCTTGGAATCACTTATAGGCAACAGGGAAGGTGCTGGTGGATAAAGAGAGGCTAGAAATTGTTAGTGTAAGAAAAAAGGAGATGATCAAAGGATCAGGCTCCCAAAAGAGTCAGGATAGAAAGTAAGCCTTAGCAAAGAAAGGAGCCACATCTTCCTCAGAGACTAGACTAAATGAGAATGGAAAATAGTGTGAAGAAGTTGTAAGCCACAGAAAATGGGAAAAGAGGGAGCTCAAGGCAACTGCTCTACAATTTTGAAGATGGGGGGTGAGGGTGATGTTGGAGCCTTAAGCTAAGAAGTTTTGTTAACAGTTTCTGTAAGGGGTGATATAGGAAATCATATTATTCCCTGATCAAAAAACCTTCGATGGCTCTTCACTGCCTATAAGGTAAAATTAAGGCATTTTAGTGGGGCTTTTCAATAGTCTTACAAACTCTGGATCCAACCTGACTTCTTCCAACCCTCCATACTGTCCTATACAAACCCTATACTTCACAGTATATGCCCACATACATACCCTCACCGACTTGGTTCTAAACATTCCCTGGCCATTCCAGATTCTGACTTCTTAGCTACTTATCTAAATCTTAACTAATCATCCTTCAAAGTTTAGCTCCAGTACCACCCCATCCTAAAAGACTGCCCTGATCAGAAGTCCCAGGTGATCTTTCCTTCCTCTCCATAGCTTTTATAATCCAATTCACCCCACTCATCCTAAACTTTGTATTGTTAATCTTTCTGGTTAAACACACAATCTCCTTGTCTAGACTGTAAATTCATTTCAAATAAGGCCAAGTAAAAGGTCTTAGGATCACAGGATCTCAGACTCGGAGCTGGAAAGGCCCTCAGAAGTCATCTAGTCACCACAACCTCCTCATTTACAGAATAAACCTGAGGTGCAGGACTTGAGTGACTTGCCCAAGGCCACATACTGCCAGTAAATGGGAGACTCTATTCTGAACTTTGGTCCTCTGATTCCACATCCTGTACGCTGCCATTTATTCGTCATAATGAATTCCCAACAAACATTAGCTGATTTGTTAAGTTTATTGACTGTGAGTTTGGTTGCCTGATAAATCAGATCTATATTTGCAAAACTTTATACCAGATCCTAATCACTCCAAAGTTTATGAGGCCCAACGTGAAAACAGTACGCCAATACTATTTGCTTTACTATAATTTTGATTTACAAAATCACCGTATTACTTCAGTTTTCAAAACACACTAGTAGTAAATTATACGCAAGATTATAGGCATTTGGTAGTAAGGGGCAGTATGAATAGGTACTAGACTAGAAATCAAGAAGTCAAGTGTTCTCTTTTGCCACAAACTAACAGTGACCCTGAATATGTTGCTTAAACTCTCTAAAACTCAGTTCCTACAATTGTGAAACAAAGGGGTTAGAGTCTTTGATGAATTCCCTAATGATCCTGTATTTATTCTCTGTATATTTATTTTGTACATAATAATATATATACTTCTCTCCCCTCCATTAGAATATGTATTCTTGAGAGAAGAGAATGTTTCATTTTTTATATTTGTATCCCTACAAACTGGCACAGTTTGACACATAGGAGGTGCTTAGTAAATGCCTGTTGAATTATTATATCTGTTCCAATCTGCCATCTTTCTCCATCATTACACTCTATTCTTTTAAGTCTTTTGCATCTTTAAATGGACTGAGCACAAGTTAACAGAACATCTAGGGTGACCAAGAAATAGTTACCTATCGCCGTCATCTCAAAGACACTACAGAATACCAGGCTAATGGCAAGACCTGTGCTATTCCTATACACCTCAGAATTTCCCAATACTTATAACAAGATATTTATACAATTGAGTCTCTAACTACTCTAAATAAAAAAATGGAACTATTTATTTATAATTGAATTTTTTATCCTAGTTACCTTCAAAAGTTAGGGTAGCCAGGTCATCCACACATCAGATCAGAAGAGGACTAGACCCTACCTTCCTTTTCTAGGATGATGATTTTATATCTATCTGGGATTGGCATAAAAGATTTGTTGGAGACTACTTATTTAATTTTTTTCATCTGCTTCCTTTGTGCTTTTGGAATCCAAAACATTTGATGTTTTTTTTTAAATGCCTTTCTGTTAACTTCTGAATACCATTCATTCATTCAACATTTATTTAGCAAGCATCTACTAAGTATCTACCTGTTAAAGATGCTGGAAATACTGAACTAAAAAGAAGCAAAAGTGCTCATATTTGAAAGGAGGAAACAACATGTACATGAGGAAGTACATACAAAAAAGATTCACCCTAACTGGGGAGATGGTACCAATATTGCTGTTGTGTTCGTCCTTCATTGCCAAAGAAGAACATATTATCAGACAAATGATGATATGATTTGCACACAACTTTGTTTTGAGTGAGGGTGCGCTGTGCAGGTCACTAGCCTCACTTTTCCTCCAGAGCCATCTGAATCCAGTGACCTGATATTCCTCATTAATCAAGTAATGAATGGCCTTTTCTAAGATAGAACATGACTATGTTTCTACAGAGCTAGCAACACTCTTTTAAGATGACACTCTCTACCATCCTATTTCAGCGCCTCTTTGTGGCACAGAAGTGATTGTAGGTTCTCAGGGCCATGCCAACAGAGCACAAGATCTGACAGGTTCTACCAGCCTCAAGAGCTTCTCAGGATGGGCCTAGTGACACAGGATGTCCATATTGTCTGAGCTCTAGTTGAGCTAAATTCAGAAGTTAACTCATCAGGAGGTTGGCCACAATGCAATGGATTACATTTAGTCACAGCAATTCCTAAGGTGTATAGGTGTTGCAATCTGCAGCAACAGAAATTGCCCACATCAAGGAAATTGTGGATACTCTAAAGCAGTAACTGACACACGGCAATACCTTTATCTGCCGGAAGAAAATCTAGCAGTATAAACTACATTTTGACAAAATATTCAATACAAACCTATAACTATAACAATTCAATTCAGTAAGTCCAAGTCACGACATTAATTCTGATTTTTCAAAGACTTTTATTATTAACATATACTGCCTTAAAGCATATCAAGAAGATTAGGTGCCCCAAAACCTCATTTATCTTTTTAAATTTCTTTTTGCATTATTTTAAGTTCTAAACTGTGTCCCTCCCTCCCAAAACAGAACTAGAGGTCACCATTTGACATATATATATGTAAAACCATACTCTACATACTTCTACTTATCAAGTACTCTCTCTGGTGATTAACAGCATCTTCCTTCATGTCTTTTGTAGTTAATTTAGATATTTATAATATTTGGAATAGCTTAGTCATTCACAATTACTCTTTGAACAATATTAGTGCTACTGGATACGATGTTCTCTTGGTTCTAAAACCTCATTATCTAGCGGAATTAGTTCTACATATTTTCCAAATAACTTAAGTTTATTCCTTAATATGCTAATTTTTTTTATTCTGACCATTTTCATTTGAAAGTTTTATAAAATGTATTATGTAGTAGCCTATCTTATGAAGCAGAGGGCACAGGACTTTTTTCTTCATAAATATCCACTAACACAAAGCTGATAGGTAGCCTGGAGTACTGGAAAGACTAATCAAGAAGACCTGGGTTCACTTCTTGCCTACACACATTTCATTTCGTTAAGCCTCAATTCCTTCAGTCTTAAGATAGAGATAATACCTACTTTACCTGGTTATGAAACTCAAATGAGGTGATATACACAAAGTATTTTGCAAACTTTGAAGCATTATATAAATGGCAATTGTTATAAATGCTCACCTCCCTCATAGTTTTCAAAAGCATCCTTCAAGACCCTTTGCCCATAGGTGAATTCCTCCCAAGGTGTCCACTTTGGGAAGAGGCCCAGGCCAGTCAACTCTCATTCCCCTCTGTTTTCTATGGACTTGGACACCACTCCTCTTCCATTTGAATTCCTCCCTATCCTCCACCCCTTTTCAGCATCCTTTTTAAATGCTGCTTTCCTCCATTAGAATGTAAGCTCTTTAAAGGCAGGAACTGTCCATTTCCTTACTTGAATGTATACCCCAGTGCCTGGAATATACTGTTTAATAAATGCACATTGTCTCTCTACCTTGGGTCTCTTAATGATGCTAAGTGGGAATAACAACTAGAAACCAATAGTCTAGGATAAAGAGCCTACGCCCCATCTCTTGTTTTTTCTTTTGTTTTTTTCTTTCCTAGAAAACTAAAAAATTGATATTGCTCCTAAATCGAAACCAAATCTCTCAAGCTCTGAATCATTACAATGCGCAGTAACATGTCTGTCTCCTTTTTAGTTTTTCCTAAGTTTTCTGGTGTTGGTTCTCCTCTGCTTACTTCTAACACCTTTCCCATCCCTCTCTGAGAATCTGCTAATTCTAGGTGGAGGGATTTTACACACACACACACACACACACACTACAGGTTGTGTTGAATCAGAAGAGATGATATCCACACAAAAAAAACCATAAAATAAAAACTAAGGGATGAGGGAGGAAAATACTGGGAGGAGAAAGGGAGAAACAGAATGAGGCAGGCTATAACTCACAAAAGAAATAAGAAAAATCTTGTTCAATGGAGGAGAAAAGGGAGAAGGTGAGAATGGAAAAGTGAAGCTACTGTCTCCATATATGGCTTAAGGAGGAAATAACATGCTCACTAAATTTAGTATGAAAATCTATCTTAAAAACTACAGGAAAGTAGGGGAGGAGGTGACAAGTGGGGTAAGGGGAATGATAGAAGGGAGAGCAAATGGGAGAAGGGAGTAACTAGAAATAAACACTTTTGGGAAAGGACAAGGTCAAATAAGGGAATAAAAAAATTAGGGGGAAAGAGGGAAACAGTATTACACAACATGATTATTATGGAAGTCTTTTGCAAAATGACACATATTTAGTCTGTATTGAATTATTTACCTTCTCAGTAGGGATGGGTAGGGAGGGAGGGAGGGAGAGAGACAAGTAGGAATTTGAAGTATTAGAAACGAATGTTGAGAATTTTTTATTGCATATAACCGAGAAATAAGAAACACAGGGAATGGGGTATAGAAATTTATCTTGCCCTACAAGAAAAGAGAGAAGATGGGGATAAGGGAAGTGTGCAGTGTGATAGAAGGGAGGGTACATTGAGGGAAGGGGTAATCAGAATGCAAGGTATTAGGAAATAGGGGGAGGGTAGTGATGGGGAGAAAAATTGGACTGTTACAAAGTGATGTAAAAGCAATTAGTATTAAAACAATTGACTGAATTGAGAATAAATCAAAGATATCTTTAGTTTGGGGAAAAGAGTTTTAGTCTAAATTTCCTAGAGGCAGGTAACCTTGGGTAAAATTTGGCATTGATGGAAAAGTTAAGGTTTTAAGGGTAAATTTGATTTTATGATTGTGATTTAATCAGGAACTAGGACGTGTATAGAAAAGCATATAAGCCACTTAAGACTTGCCTCAAAAGATGTTCCTTAGCCAAAGTGAAATTATAGTCATATCTGAAACCTGGTTTACTGGAGCTTACTATTTTAAGATGCTAGGGGCCAATAAGTGACTGTTCTTCTGAGTCTATCTCTAGGTATGGATAGCAAGAAAGGCATAATCCAACCCATGATGCCAGCAAGCCTGTGAGATGCTGGTATGAACTGAAAAAGGTGATCTCATGGGAAGGGAAGGAGAGTGGCTGTTCAGTTTGGGCTGAGGTAGGATTCTCCTGACTCAATTTCCCCACTGACACCCAGCAGACTTTAAGTCTGACTGAACGCAAGTTGACAATCTACTCCTACCTGGAGAATACCAATTAACCCGTCAGTCACCCCTAGTTTCATACTTGATTCTTCACTCTTCTTCATCTCATATATCCAATCTGCTGCCAAATCTTGTCATTTCTACTTTCCCAACATCTCTTCCATTGGTTCCTTTCTAGTCACCATCCTGGTTTAGGCTCTTATGACTTCTCTTCTAGAGTTATTGTAATAGCTTCCTAATTGGCCTTAAATCTCTCCATTTTTCAATCAATCCTCCACACAGCTACTAAAATTAGATTCCTAAAGCATAGATCTGATCACGTTATTCCCTGATTCAGTAAACTGCATTGTCTTTCCACTATCTCTGGGATCAAAGACAACCTCTGGCCTTTAAAGTCCTTCAGAACAGGGTCCCCAACCTCTTGTTATACATTAACCCCCTTACCTCACTCTGATCCAGAGTGGCTTTCTGTTCTGGAGATACAACACTCCATCTCTGTTCTTGGTACCACTGCACTTACCCAAAATGCTCTCCCTTTTCACTCCATCTCTCAGAACATAAATTTCTTTAAGGCTCAGCATAACGAGTGCCACCTTTTACATGAGGTCTTTCCTGATCTTCTCAAGAGCTAGAAACAGCAGAACCCTCCCACCCGCCAATTACCTTATATGTGTTTTGTATTATAGGGAGTTGTTTTAGAAAAGAATTATCAGCAAACTAGATCTTCGAATCTTGTTTCCTGCAAAACTCTGCTCAAAAGCCACCTTCTACACGGTAGCATTTGAGTAGTTTTGAAGGAAATATTCCCCTAACTAATAATCAGTTCTACAGGGGTGATTACTGAATCGATTCATTTCTAATAGTGAGAATGGTTATCTTCCTCTATCCAGAGTTTCAGAACCAAGGACTTCTACATGAAGCCATTCCTGATCCTCCCCAACAACTACGATCCCCTCTCAAAAAAAATTTAGTCTGCATCTATTGTTGTGTGTGTGTGTGTGTGTGTGTGTGTTTGACATAGGTATTGTCTCCCATGAGACAATGTAAGTTCCTTGACAGCAGGCTGTTTCATTTGTATCTTGGCATCCTTACTATCTAGGCATAAGCCTGTCACATGGCAGGTGCCTGATAAATGTGCCTTTTGATTCACAAATCAAAACAAAAGGGAAACTAATACAAGTAAGCCTGAGCATACATTAAATAAATGCCAATAAGGCTGTAAATGACTTATTTGAATCCTATACTTCAGACATTCTATACCTCTGTAAAGGTGAACAAGTAGCTTACCTTCCCAGGACTTGGTTTCCTCATCTGTAAAATGTCAGGTTTGGACTTCATGACTTCCAAGTTCTCTTGCAATTCTAAGTTTGTGCTTCTATGACTAATCAAAGTATGTCATTTTAGTGCAGTGACTTGTGATACTATTTTGAGGACTCAGAGACCTTGCAAACTGACTTCCTGGTTGGGTCTGTATTTTAGAGAATTGATGTTGCCAGCAGACTGACCTCCAGTTAAGTGGAATGGGGATATATCAGGTTTCATAATGAATTCCAAAATAATTCTTTTCCAGACTATAGAGAAACTTCATTTGGATTTTTTTTGGCCATACCTATAATGGGTATTAAATATCTTCATTTGAAAGACAAGCCTCCAACGATAATAAGCTGTCACTTACAGATGGCATGCATATGAGGCAAAGTACTTTACATACCTCATTCTATCCTCACCACAACCCTCAGAAGCAGGGGCTACTATTATCTCCATTTAAAAGCTGAGGAAACCGAGGCAGAGAGGTTAAACGACTTTCCCAGGGTCACTTAGCTAATAAACTTCTGAGACAGGATCTGAACTCGGGTCGTCCTGACTCCACGGCTAGCAATCTACTACAACTGTGACTTAATCCATAGTTTATGAACAATAAAGCTGAATTCTCTAATATTGAATCTGTGCATACACATACCGAATGACTATGAAATGGAATCACACAAGATTTTTGACAGTGAACTAGCTCTAAGTGTATCTAGATTTGCCTTTATGTGCTAACATGTATCTATACAGAGATGTGCACACACCTCCCACTCAAACTCGTAATTCCCTTTCATAATCCTATTCGAGAGAGAACATCTAAATCAAAGAAAAGGCTTAGAATAACAAACACAAGACAAGCTTCAAACCCAAAGAATGTGGAATCCGCCCCCTCCACAACTAATAATCGTTTCTGCAGGGGTGGTTACTGAATCAATCCGTTTCTACCAGTGAGGATGGTTATCCGCCCCTGCCCACAGCTTCAGAGCCAAGGACTTCCACGATCACAACTAACCAAGACCCCAGAGCACAAATCAAGGGCAAAGTCACCCGGCGTTTTTAACTTTTCCCTCCCCCTCTGACCCACTCACACAAAGGAAGGGGCCCCGAGCCCCCAACTCCCCACCGGGCTCCGCTCTGGAAGCCCTACATCAGGACATCTTGGCGCCGGGGCTGAGCACGGGTCACAGCGCAGACAGACCGACCCCAAGGCGCGAGTGAGAGCCAGGGCAAGGGCCGGCGGGGCACCAAGCCCCGGCCCCGGCAGCAGCGGCGCCCCCAGCCCGGGCACCAAGCCCCGGCCCCGGCAGCAGCGGCGCCCCCAGCCCGGGCACCAAGCCCCGGCCACGGCCCCGCTCCAGCCCCCGCGCCCCCGGCCCCGGCCCCGCTCCAGCCCCGGCCCCGGCGCCGGCCCCACGTACCTGTACTGCCAGCCCTTGGCACTGCCGCTTCTGCCGCCGCCGCCGCCGCTGTTGCTGCTGCTCCTGTTGTTGGGGGTCGCGGCCGAGCCCAGGCTCTCCAGCTTCCCTTCGCTCTCGGACACTCTCATGGCGGGCCCCGGTTCTCCCGCCTGCATGGTCGGTCGGAAGCCCACCACCACCCCGGCTCGGCAGGGGAGGCGGTAATACTGCGCTGGAGGTGTGGGGGGTGGGGCTGGGCTGGTTCTTTTTTTGGGTGGGGGAGGGCACGGGAGGGGAGGTCTTTGCTTTTTAGGGGATTTTTCAGTTTTTTTGTAAACGGCCCGATCCTAAAGGGAGGCGCTCCAAAAAGCCTGCCGCGGAAGGGGTCGGCGGCCGAAACGGGGACCCCTCAGGGGACAGGGAAACTGAGTCCGGCTAGGACGCGGCATTTGTACCCAAAAAGGTGGCGGTAGGGCAGGACCGGTGGGAGGGAAAGTTCCCGGGGCGGCGAGGGCAGGGGAGGAGAAGGCGGACCCGGCGGTCGAGAACACGGCTCCCCCCTGGCGCCCGGGGGCTCGCGGGCATATTTCAGGGAAGAACGGAAGCCGCCCGGGGTCTAGGAGGGCGGGCGGGACGCCTGCCTCGGGCTCGGTTCTATCCGTAGGCGTGAAGCAGCCGTGCCGGGAAGGGAACCCCGGAAGCGAGGCGGGAGGTGGGGATGGAGGGGGCGGGGCAGGAGGGGGGGTCTCACGGTCACCCGCCCGCTCGCGCCCCGGCTGAGGGCGGGGCCGGCCGGGGCCGGCCGGGGCGGGGCCGGGCAGGTGGGGGCTGAGTTCCCTCGAGGCGAGGCAGGGCGGGGCGGGGTGGGGGAAAGGGGAAAGAGGAGCCCCCGCGACCTCTCCCTCCCTCCCCTGGACGGCGGCGGGGGCGGGGGGGCGTCCCCGCCCCCACAAAGGAATCCTGGGACGCCAGGGGCCGGATAACGGTTCTGGCTTCTGGGGCGCAGCCCCCTCAACTCCACCCCCGCCCGACCGCCGGCTTGCCCGCCATGCCTCACCCCCAGGCCTAACCGTCGCTTCCACCCTAGCCGCTTTCCCTTCCGGGTTAGCGAGCGCCGACTTCCTCCCGAGGGTGATGCTCCTGCCGCCATTTTGGAAGAGGGCAAGAAGGGAGGGAGCGTGGTTGGCCCGGAGAGCGGAGGCTGGAGCGCGGAGAGAGTGACGGACGAAGAACCGACTTCAGATACCAAGCCAGGCCTCCGGTGCACCCTGGACGAGCCTCTCAGAGCGGCTGGTGCTCTGGGGCGAGATCGGCCAGACGTGAATCGGACTCGCCCTTGGGCACATCGCTTTAACTTCTCCGATCCTCAGTTTTTCCCCTCTCTGAAATGGGGATAATGATAGTACCTACCCCCGAGGCTTGAGGTGAGGACGAAATGAAACCTTTCCTGCGTTAAAATGCTGTGCACGAGTGGCTGTTAACGAACGTCTCTCATTCCTCCACGATATTGCGGAACCCTTGCCAAGACCAGCATTGGTAGGACTTGCCTCCCCCGGGCGTCTTTAACACCAGTGCAGTGATAGTGTGCCCCTCAAAAAGAGGGTGTCGGAAGAGCGGAAAGGCCGCCTGCCCTTGGGCTGCAGTGACTGTAGGCGTTATCCGTGTTTGAGTGCAAGGCGAACCCCTTTCGAGTAAGGCTTGTTTAACTCTACGCACAGTGCCTGACGTGTTGTGGGCACTTAGTCAATGGTTGCTCGTTTGAGAGTTAAAACCAGGCTTCAAGTGCCACGAGGTCAGAGACTCAGATGCATAGAAAGTCCCAGGTGATGGTATTTTGAGCTGGAAGAGATCTGAGAGATCTAGTCTAACCCCAGTATTTTAGAGTGGAGGAAAATGCTGGCTAATCCCAGCATCTAAGAGATGAAAGAGACTTCAGAAGGTCTCCATTCCTTTCTACAACCCTCCTCAAGGCTCTCTGCCTCCTCAGGCCTCCCATTTCATTATGTAATGTACATAAACATCAGTGGTGGTGACGATGATGATGGTGGTGGTGGTGGTTCCCAACAACCTCCCAGATATGACTGAATTGTTCCTGGATCAAGCCACGGAGCAATAAGGGTTATGAATCTGCAAAGGTAGAACAAAAGTGGCTAATCCCTGGAGGACTTTGGTACCAAGAAGTAGCACACAAAAGTGCCCTGATGACAGGGAGCACACCCTAACCATGCTGTTCATTGGTACTGTGAGTTATGCGAATCATGCAGGTCTAGGAGGAAAAAATAACTTGTGCCATGTGTTTTACAAATAACTTGTCCTCACAACCGCTCTGTGAGGGAAGTGCTATTATCCCTATTTTGCAGATGAGGAAACTGAGGCCAACAAGGATTAAGTAACTTGCCCAGAGTCACAATTAGTGTTTGAGGCAGGATTTGAAATCAGGTCTTCCTGACTCTAGGCACAATAATCTATCCACTGTACCATGTAGCTGCACTAGAGTGCACTTTGCTGGCTTTAAGTGTTTTCCTTCTTCAGGGGAACTGTAACCCTAGCATACAATATTTTAAGTCTGAAAGAATATAAGTAAGTCCCTAAAGGAAGTAAGCTTTCTTGAGGGGAGTGTTCAAATCTTTTGACTATGGATTTGGTTGTTTCATTTTCAGATATTAGAGACCTTTATAACACCCTTACCCTAATACTCAAGATTTAATATGAGATGAAGTGAAGTACTTATAAGTAAGTCACTGAATAGTTAAGGTAAGGAGGTTTACTTTGCCCTGACACAGCAAAGATGTGCAACAAGGATGCAACAGCATTTAGTTTGTCTTGGTAAGTTTCACCTTGTCTCCAATTGGAAATGATGAGGGCTGAAAGAGGGGGTGAGACACCCACAAAGATCAAGGTACTAGAGGAAGGTCATCTGAAAGGAATTCATGGACTCAGGCATCGTTAAGGTCAAGGTAAAGATTTATTATGCTTTTCAGTGGGCAAGAGTTCTGAGGGAATCTGCAACTTTAAAGGGGTACAGGTAAAGTTTATATAGGATATTCTATAGGAAACATGTGCCAAATATGCTAACTAGGTGTTTTGGGGTAGGAGTAGGGAATGGTCAAGGAGTGGTCAGTTCTTAAAGGAACATGCAATTTTGGGATCTACTCCATAGGTATTTTAGCCAGATTTCATCAGGAAATAGCCCAAGGTGGGGTTCCATGGAGGTGTGGTTTTAGGCCTGAAATGTCACTAAGTCAACTAACTGGTTGACTCGGAAATACAAGGTTGCTCTCATCAGTGTCTTGTTAGACAAGATAAATGTGAGTATATGTATGTCTAAGTCTAGGATACATATGATTGATCAAACTGTGCACTGGGTCATAATGACATTTACTACTGATTGATCAATCATATATATCCTAGTTGGTTTGGACTAATAGTTGTTTTGGACTAATAATTCTATAGGTGCAGCTGGCTGCTTTATCAGGAAGGGAGATAACAATTGTTGCTGGGGAAGGCTGTGTCTTTAGGCTGAGAAGAAACTGCCTGGGATAGTGTTTTGAGGCTAGGGAGAAATGTGATTTTTAAAGAGAAATATGATTTTAGAATTGAGGTCCAAGCACAGCATCAGAAACACATTGGTCTGGTCAACAGGTCAAGATATGATGAGTGGTATGGTCTTTGGACATATGCCGCCAGGTTGGAGAGGCCCCCTAACTTTTATTTCCTAAGGAATTTATGTCCTTAAGTGATGAGGAAACTGTATCAAGGGATGCAGGGACCAATCAGATCCCAGGGACAGCTTTGTTGCCTTTTAGGGAAAGCTAGTGCCTATTTCAGGAAATGAGGGTACCCTAGTCTTTTCATATGGACTAAATAGTCTGCTCTATTTTGTTAGACTAAGTGCTTGCGTGGGACCAGGAGCTCCTATTCTACAGAAACCTAGACATTAATTAAAATCTCATGTTTCTAGAAGAAACCCTGAGTGGGGCTCATGGACCTTTGAGTTGTTATTATGAAATGCCTCTAAGATGGCAACTTATTTATGTAAATCCAGAGCTTTGTTTCTGGAACTAGAAATAACATGTCCATAAAATGACTCTCCTTGACACTATTGTTACTTTTCCAAGGCTTCTGTCTTCTTCCCTCCTTGTTCTTCCTGTTCTCTCATTCCCATTCCTGGTACTTTATTTTTTTTTCTTTTTCTTATTGCTAAGTCAGTAGTTCAAAAAGACTTAGGCAATGACCGTGTTAGGTAGTAGAGCCTTCTTCCCTTCCTTTCCCTTCTCTCCCCTCCTCTCCTGTCCTCTCTCCTCCTCTCTTCTTCCCTCCCCTCCCCTTCCCTTCCCTTCCCTTCCCTTTCCTTTCCCAAAACCTGAAACCTACTACATACATTCTGAAGCCCATAGATTGGGCAACACTAGGCCCCTGCACAAGCTCCACTTAAGGGCTGGACCCTCCTGGCTTAAGAGTGATTATCAATAGTAACTGTTGCTCTTTCCCTCCCAGTATGTTTTAGTTATTTGTCTTTGTCTTTAAAGGGGCCATCCCCTGACTACTTCTTAAACAGGCCTATTCACTGAATGGACATTACCTCACCCTAAAGTGAATATCTGAATAGACCCTGGCTTAAAGGGGCCAAGGTCTCCCATTGCATTCTGGGCCATCTCCAGTCATCCTGATGAATATTTGGTTACCAGATCCAGATGGCTCCAGAGGAGAAGTGAGGCTGGTGACCTTGTACAACCCTCCCTCACTCAAAACAAAGTCAAGTGCAAATCATGTCATCATTTCATCATTTCTCTGATGGCCTGGTCTTCAGCAACGGACGAACACAGCAAGAAGAGCTATAAGAATACTCAAGGTCTCTCAGAAGAACTTTGGTGTTGATTGTGAGAGATGGAAGACACTAGCACAGGATCATCTGGCATGGCATGCCCATATCAAAGAAGGTGCTATGCTCTATAAGAATTGCAGTAGTTCGAGAACAAGGAGAACATTCCACACAACAGCCGTAGTGTGTGAGGACTGTTCCTGATAGACCAGGCCCTTCACAGCAATGCAGAGACCTAAAACATTTCCAGAGGACTCATGGGGCAAAATGCCATCCACATCCAGAGAAAGAACTACAGCATCAGAACTCAGAATGAAGCAGACTATTTTCTCTTTTGTTATATTTGGTTTTGTTTAGTTTTACTCATGCTTTCTCTCATTTGTTTTAATCCTCCTATACCACATGACTAATGTGAAAATGCATTTAATAACAATATATGTGGAGATTTTATATAAGATTGCATTCCATCTTGAGGAGGGAGGGGAGAAAGAGAGGGAGAAAATTTAAAATTTATGGAAGTGATTGTTGAAAATTGAAAACAAATTGTGTGGGAAAACAAACAAACAAAAAAAAGAATTGCAGTTGCTCAAAAGAAATATGAGATATGCAGATTTAGAGACATCTCCTTCCCCAATGTTTATATGAACTATTTGTGCCTTTGTGGTAGAGCCTTTCAAGCTCATAGCAGTATGATTAGCCATGGTTAGACATGCTGTTCACTGATCCCAACATCAGGTTGTCATTTTGGTCCTCTTTGGGCACAAAGGACAAACAACAGTCATGGAAGAAACTGAAGTCCATGAAGGCCTAGGTCCCGTAAATAGTTATAGGCAGAACTTGAACCCATATCTTTTCACTTAAAGGCCTGTGTTCTTTACATCCAACCATACTGTCTCTTGTGATTTACATACTAGGTGTTCCAGTTCTCTTGGGATAAGCCTATACAAACTAAGAAATGAATTACTTTGTATACTGTTAAAGTGACCATACTTTAGAGTAATGATGTGGGAGGGTTGGCAGCCAGGACTTGGTTAAAATGAGAAGGAAGTCAAGGTAAAATGTCATCTATAAGGCTGCACTTATTGCTGGGCACTACAGAGAATAAAAAGCTCTGGGCTTCAAGGAAAACGTCACGAAGTGAACTTTTAACTTTTGCTATTGCAAAATAAATTTTACATTGGAGAGAACCCCCAATTGACACTCTCTCAATACACCTTTTCCCTGTGCCCAGTCTTTACTCAAATCCACCCAATATGCCATTAAATTGTATGTAATATGTAGGCTTATGGACTAGGAACTGTAAAGTGTATCTAAGTGTCCCAGTGATTTTGCTTCTTGGCCAGGAATTTTGTTCAAGTAATCTTGTAATGAGTGAATAAAAGTGACAGAATTCCAGCCAAAGAAAACCACAAATTCATATGCATAAGTTTTTCTGACAAGTCAAAATATTTCTGCATGAAGCCCCCAGATATGACACGTGGTTATTAGATCTTTTTTCTTTATTGCTTTTTTTAATTTGCTATTTGCTTTATTGATTTTTCGTTGAAGTTATAATAATATTCTTAAACGATGTAATTTTGGATTCCTCCCCGTTGGATTCTGTGAATCCATTAATTTTGCAGCTACTACTTGTTTTTTCTAACTTTAGGAAATGTTCTTGAATCATTCATTTCTATGTCTACCAAAAATCTTCATGCAATTTTAAGATCACCCTGTATATATAATGTCCAAGTCCTTTCTTTTTTCCTAGCTGGCAAACCAGTTATCTTAAAATATCTGTTTGCCTCGTAGAACAAAATTTTCTACTGTCTTTTTGCTAGGCTTTTTCCTTTTCAAGTCATACAAACTCTGATCGTAATCTTTGACTTTGCTTTTATTGTCTAGTCTTCTTTGCTCTGCTAATTTTTGTCTGTATACAAATATTCCTTTATTCTGTTTAGGGAATCTAAGATTCTTCCATTCTTCTCCATGTCCAGTTTTGGTCTCCTGGTGGGTTTCACCAGTCCAATTCTGGTCCTGTTCTTTGCCTCTGCTTTCACTATCTGCTCTTATTTCCTCTACTGCTTTTGCTCTATATTCAGATTTTCCATTTTTCTCTTTGGGGATTCTCAGGCCTTTCTGATCTTCAGGTCCCTTTTTGGTCTTCTGATAGGCTTCATCAGTCCAATTCTTGTCCTGTTCTTTGACTATGCTTTCACTCTCTGCTCTTATTTCCTCTACTGCTTTTTCTCTATATTCATATCTTCCGTTATTATCTTTGGGGAGTCTCAACTCTTTCTGATCTTCTCCAGGTCCATTTTTGGTCTCCCAGTGGGCTACATCAGTCCAGTTCTGGTCCTGTTCTTTGATTCTGCTTTCACTATCTATTCTTATTTCCTCTACTGCTTTTTCTCTGTATTCAGGTCTGCCATTATTCTCTTTGGGGAGTCTCAAGTCTTTCTGATCTTTTCCAGGTCCATTTTTGGTCTCCTGGTGGGCTTTATCAGTGAAACTCTGGTCACATTTTTTGACTGTTTTTTCAGTGTCTGACATTGTTTCCTCTACTAACTTCTTTCTGTATTCAGATCTTCTTATATCATCTTTGAGGAATCTAAGGTCTTTCTGATCTTTGCTAGGTCCACTTTTGATCTCCTGGTGGGCTTCATCAGTCCAATTCTTGTCATCTTTTTGCACTATTTTTTCACTGTCTGCTATTATTTGTTCTAACTTTTCTTCGTATTCAAATTTTACTTTATTCTTTTTGAGAAGTCTAAGATCTTCCTGATCTTCTTCAGCTGCATTTTTCGTCTCCTGGAAGGCTTCATCAGTCCAATTTTGGTCATGTTTTTGGATTGTTTTTTCACTGTCTAATAGTCTTTGCTCTGCTGGGGAGTCTTTGGGGAGTCTGAGGTGTTTCTGATCTTCTCCAGGTTCATTTTTGTTCTTCTGGTGGGCTGCATCAGTGAAAGTTGGGACACGTTTCTTGACTTTTTTCTCACTGTCTAAGAGTCTTTGCTGTACCAACTCGATTCGACTTGCCATTGAGTCCAGTTTCTTCTTAAGTGCTCCCATTCCATTTTCCATTTGCATACGTCTTCTCCTCAGGTCTTTCCAAGAATTTATGTCTGTATTCAAATTTTCCTTTATTCTCTTTAGGGAGTCTAAGAAGCTATCTATCTCCTCCAGTTGCATTTTTGGTCTCCGGGTGGACTGTGTCAGTTTGCTTTGGGAACAAAATCATAGCAGCTGTAAAAACAAAAAACAACAACACAGTCCATGTCTCAGATAATGAACTTTATGATTATAGTCTTTATATTCTTTATTGTAAGAGAAGCAAAAGTGAAAGATAGCCAAAGGAAATGCATGATAACCAGGAATCTAAGAAAATACTGAGAGCTCAGCTAATATGGATAATAGGAACTATCCAGAAAAAAAAATTGTTACAGCAAATTTCTCTGATAAAGGACTCATTTCTCAAATATATAAGGAATTGAGCCAAATTTGTAAAAATCAGAGCCATTCCCCAACTGATAAAGGGTCAAAGGATGTGAAAAATTTCCGGAAAAAGAAATTAAGGCCATTAATAGTCACATATAAAAATACAATTTAAAACTGGGAGGTGGGGGGCGGAGCCAAGATGACCAAGTAGAAGGATGGACCTGCTGTAGCTGTCCTTCCATAGCCCATAAAATACCTGTAAAAAATTACTCATGCTGAAGAAAATAACACCTAGAAAAATAGACTAACCCAAATGGAAAAGAGGTCCAAAAATCCAATGAGAAGAAGAATGCTTTAAAAAGCAGAATTTGCCAAATGGAAAAGGAGGTTCAAAAGCTCACTGAAGAAAATAGTTCTTTAAAAATTAGAATGAGGCATGTGGAAGCTAATGACTTTATGAGAAACCAAGAAATTACAAAACAAAATCAAAAGAATGAAAAAATGGAAGATAATGTGAAATATCCCATTGGAAAAGCAACTATCCTAGGAAATAGATCCAGGAGAGACAATTTTAAAAATTATGGGACTACTTGAAAGACATGATCAAAAAAAGAGCCTAGACATCATCTTTCATGAAATTATCAAAGAAAACTGCCTTGATATTCTAGAACCAGGGGGCAAAATAAATATTGAAAGAATCCACTGATCACCTGAAAGAGTGATCCCTGAAAGAGTTCCCAAAAGGAAAATTCCTAGGAATATTGTAGCCAAATTCTAGAGTTCTCAAGTCAAGGAGAAAATATTGCAAGCAGCCAGAAAGAAACAATTTGAGTATGGTAGAAATACAATCAGGATAACACAAGATCTAGCAGTTCCTACACTGAGGAATCAAAAGTCTTGGAATTTGATATTCCAGAAGTCAAAGGAACTAGGATTAAAACCAAGAGTCATTTACCCAGCAAAACTGAATATAATACTTCAGGGGAAAGAATGGTCATTCAATGAAATAGAGGACTGTCTTGTGATTTTTAAATGGTTCGGATTCGCTCCTGTAAATGACACTCTCGGACCACAGTTAAAAGTGAAAGTAAGTTTTAATCACAAAATACAAGGAATAGATTGCTTACAATAACATCCAATGCAACATATAATACCAAAAAGACAGAGAATAATAAGCATAATAATTAGTATAGTGGAGAAAGATAAAGAAAACATCACCAATTCGGGGGAGCACCAACTCTAATTATCACGGCTGGGGAATCCCGGTTCAGCAGCCTCTGAGTCCTGGATGGGAGGGTCCCAGGCAGAGCGTCCTCTCCATGGGTGAGATTCCAGTGAGACCCAGAAGTTGCTAGCTTATATAGGGCTTTAAACAAAAAAGGCACACAGCCAACCAGTACGTGATCTAGGATGGAAGGCAGACTACTTTGTCACATATCTATGTGAAGGG
>CM053771.1:283649885-283681905 GCA_028658325.1 Potorous gilbertii
AAAAGAGAAACTCCTAGGAACATTGCAGTCAAATTCCAGAGTTACCAGGTCAAGGAGAAAATATTGCAAGCAGCTAGAAAGAAACAATTTGAGTTTTGTGGAAATACAATCAGGATAACACAAGATCTAGAAGCTTCTATATTAAGGGATTGAAGGGCTTGGAATATGATATTCCAAAAGTCAAAGGAACTAGAATTAAAACCGAGAATCACCTACCCAGCAAAACTGAGTATAATACTTCAGGGGAAAAAATGTTCAGTCAATGAAGTAGAGGACTTTCAAGCATTCTTGATGAAAAGACCAGAGCTGAAAAGAAAATTCGACTTTCAAAACAAGAATCAAGAGAAACATGAAAAGGTAAACAGGAAAGAGAAATCAACAGGGACTTACCAAAGTTGAACTGTTTACATTCCTACATGGAAAGACAATATTTGTAACCCTTGAAACTTTTTTCAGTATCTGGGTAGTTGGTGGGATTATACACACACATACACACACACACACACACACACACACACACACACACACACGTAGCACAGGGTGACTTGAATAGGAAGGGAGCATATCTAAAAAAATAAAATTAAAGGGTGAGAGAAGAATATATTGGGAGGAGAAAGGGAGAAATGGAATAGGGCAAATTATGTCTCATAAAAGAGGCAAGAAAAAGACTTTTCAATGGAAGGAAAAAGGAGGAAGGTGAAAGGAAAAAGGTGAAGCTTACTCTCATCACATTTGACACTAGGAAGGAATAAAATGCACACTCATTTTGGTATGAAAACCTATCTTACAATCCAAGAAAGTGGGGGAGAAGGGCATAAGCGGGGGGGGGGGGGTGATGGAAAGGAGGGCAATGGGAGGAGGGAGCAATTACAAGTCAACACTGTTGGAGAGGGACAAGATTAAAAGTGAGAATAGAATAAATGGGGGGCAGGATAGAATGGAGGGAAATATGGTTAGTCTTACACAGCATGACTATTATGGTAGTCATTTGCAAAACTGCACATGTATAGCCTATATTGAATTGCTTGCCTTCCAAATGGGGATGGATGGGGAGGGAGGAAGGAAGAGAATTTGGAACTCAAAGTTTTTGGAACAACTGTTGAGTATTGTTCTTGCATACAACGGGGAAATAAGAAATACAAGTAATGGGGTATAGAAATTTATCTTGCCCTACAGGACAAAAGAGAAGATGGAGATGTTAGAAGGGAGGGCAGATTGGTGGGAGGGATAATTAGAATGCTTGGCATTTTGGGGTAGGGGGAGAGAAGAGATGAGGAAAAATTTAGAACTCAATATTTTGTGGAAATAAATGTTGAAAACTTAAATATATATTTTTAAAAAAATTACTTTGTAGAATATAATTTCTGTATTGTAGAATCATGGGAAAGAATACATATATTCAGGAATATGTCCCTTCAGAGAGTCTTAGGAGAAGGTTTTAGTTTTTGTATTTTATATCTAGAAGCATTTGTATTTTTCATGTGGTCAGTTAATTGGAGTGTAAAATAAACATATATTAAATACCTAAAAAAAAAAGGAATGCTGCTCATTATTTCTTATAGTCCCATAGTATTTCATCATAATCATATACCACAACTTGTTCAGCCATTCTTCAATTGATGGTTGTTCCCTCAATTTCTAGTTCTTTGCCAACACAAAAAAATACTGATATATTTATTTTCATACATATAGGTCCTTTTTTCTCCCGTTTTGAATTTCTTTCAGATCCAGATTTGGTAGTGTTAAAATGTTTTTTGATTTTTTTCCAGGAATTTTTTTTAAGGTCTAAGACCAATTCACATTTTTCTTTGAAACTTTGGATATAGCAGTTTTGACTTTGTTGCAGTCTTCTGAGTTTACATTTTGATTTTCCCTGTTACCATAATAAGTTTCTGTGGTCAGGTTCTTTTTCGTTGTTTGTTCATTTCTCTGGCCTTTTTCTTGGTTTTTTAACTTTATGTTAAAGTTGGGCTCTGTATCTTGGGGAGAGGGGACATTATTCCAAGCTTCAAGTCTTTTTGTGCAGCTGTTTTCAGAGGTAGTTCTACATTGTCTGTGAGTTTTCAATTCATCCAGCATAGTATGATCTAAGGAGAAGTGGGTTTGCTACTCTTCTGGCCTGTGCTCTGGTCTGTGAGTGACCACATACATTCTTTTCCACCTTGGAACTATGACCAACATTCTCATTCCGCTGCAGCCACAAGCTCTGGTATTCTAATGTTCTTCTTCAACTTGGGACTGCAACCTGAGACTGTGGCCCTGGACTGCAACGTGGACCCACATATGGGGAATGCAACAGAGTTCTGCACTCACTGCCAGCAAAAGGACCTCTGTAATCTCCTTCTGATCAGCTGTCCAACCCCCTTACCATCTGTGGGCAGAGAGCTCTGGAAGCTGTTGCTGCCAATTCTTTTATCCCCAGTAGGTCTGCTACTGTCCTAGTCTAGCATTGCCTGTGCTAGGCTGTGCTCCACTTTCACCCAAATTTAACAGTCATTTCCTGCTGACCTTTTAAGTTTTCTCGAGTGCAGGAAAATTGTTTCACTGGTATTATTTTAAAGTTGTTCAGAGGGGGATTTGGAAAAGTTCAGACAAGTTCCTGACTTTTTTTCTGTCTTCTTGACTCCTAGCATTATCATTAATTATTCATGATATTAATGATGTGCCTTGAATGAATACTGTGTCTTCAGATTGTAGGAAATGTCAGTATGATATTATCTGACCAACAAGACATTTAAAAATTAAATCTTTGTGGCTAAAAACAAAATGTGTTCTACCTATAAAAGCTCTAATATCTTCACAGTTTAAAACTTAGAAACACAATTTTCTAAAAGTTTCAAATTATTCAAAATGAATTCTAAACATTGAATCAGTTTATTAAAAATATGAAATAAGTTATCTTCCAAACAATTGACATCAGGGAAGATACAATTTCAAAACCACTTGCTTAATGATATTTGAGAAAGAGAAAGAGAGAGAGAGAGAGAGAGAGAGAAACAGAGAGACAGAGAGAGAGAGGGAGAGAGGAAGGGAGGAGAGAGAAATAGAGAGAAAGAAAGAGGAGGGATAGAGGGAGGAGAGGGAGAGATAGGGAGAGAGGGAGAGAGAGAGGGAGAGAGAGAAAGTGAGAGGAAAGGAGAGATAGAGAGAAAGAGAGAGAAGGAAAGAAAGAAAGTGAATGGTCTGCAGATAGACCAGGGAGTTTCACTTCAATTTCTGGGGATAATTCTAGAATGTTATGACTAAAGAAATACAGCTAGGTGGTACAGTGGATAAGAGCACTGGGCCTGGAGTCAGGAAGACCTGTTCAAATCTGACCTTAAATACTTGCTAGCTATATGATCCTGAGCAACTTACTTATAACCTCTTGTCTCCCCTCAGCTTCATCAATTATACGATGGGAATTATAATAGTGCCTACTTCCCAGGATTGTTGTGAAATGCAAATGCGAGAATGTTTGTAAAGCATTTAACACATAGTAGGCATTTAATAAATGCTTGTCTCCTTACTTTGTACTCCGTTATTTAGTGATATTGACTCTCACTGATTCAGTTATCATCTCTATCCTGATAATTCTTGCATCTACTTATCCAGCCCTAGCTTGGCCTTGGAGGTGGCTGCAGCAGCAGCAGCAGCTTTAGAAACCTCCAGTCAACAGATAAACCCAGAACCATATAACACAATTACAAAACACTTTTCACAAAAATAAAGTCAGATTTAAACAATTAGAAAAATAGTAATTGCTCATGGGTAGGCTGAGCCAATATAATAAAAAGGCCACTTTTGCCTAAATTAATTTACTTATTAAGTGCCATACCAATCAAACTATGAAAAAAATATATAACTAGAAAAATAATAACAAAATTTATCTGGAAGAACAAAAGGTCAAAAAATATCAAAGGAATTTAAAAAATGTGAATGCAGCCTAGCGCTACCAGATCTCATAGTGTATTACAAACTGGTAATCATCAAAACAACTTGGTACAGAATAAGAAATAGAGATAAGTCAGTGAAATAGATTGGTACACAATACACAGTAGTAAATGAACATAGTAATCTAAGTGTTTGATAAAGTCAAAGATCTAAGCTTTTGGGACAAGAACTCACTATTTGACAAAAATTGCTAGGGAAACTGGAAAGCAGTTTTGTAGAAACTAGGTATAGACCAATATCTCACACCTCATACCAAGATAAGATCAAAATGGGTACATGATTTAGACATAAAGGGTGACATCATAAGCTATTAGGAGAGCATGGAAAATTTTACCTGTCATATCTAAGGATAAGGGAAGAATCTAGGACCAAACAAGAGACAGAGAGCATTACAGGATATAAAATGGATGATTTTTTATTACATTAAATTAAAAAGGGTTTTCACAAATAAAACCAATGCAGCCAAGATTACAAGGAAAGCAGAAACCTGAGGAGAAAATTTTGTACAAATTTCACTGATAAAAGGTTCCTTTCTCAAATATATAGAGAATTGAGTCAAATATTTAAGAATATGACTCATTCACCAATAGATAAAAGGTCAAAGAAAATAGTTTTCAGAAGAAGAAATCAAAGCTATCTATAGTCATATGAAAAAATGTTTCATCACTATTAATTAGAGAAATGGAAATTAAAACAATTCTGAGGTACCACCTCACACTTATCAGATTGACAAATATGACAGAAAAGGAAAATGACAAATTCTGGAGGGATATTGAAAAATTTATACACTAATGCACTGTTGGTGGAGATGTGAACTGATTCAACCCATCTGGAGAATAATTTGGAACTATGCCCTTTAACTCATCAATACTACAAGTATCTACAAGTATCCCAAAGAGATCAAAGGAAATGGAAAAGGACCTAAATGTACAAAAATGTATATAGTAGCTCTTTTTTTAGTGGAAAGTATTGGAAATAGAAAGTATGTCCATCAATTGGGGAATGACTGAACAAGTTGTGATATATGATTGTGATGGAATACTATTGTTCTATAAGAAATGATGATGGGGATGATTTCAGAAAAACCTAGAAAGACTTATATAAACTGATGCAAAGTGAAGTGAGCAAAACCTGGAGAAAATTATACATAGTAACACCAATATTATACAATAATCAACTGTGAATGACCTCGCTATTCTCAGCAATACAATAATTCAAGACAATTCCAAAGTACTTATGAAAAATGCTCTCTACCTCCAGAGAATGAACTGATGCGGAATGAATGTAGATCAACGCATCCTTTCTTTTTTTACTTTATTTTTCTTGGGTTGGTTTTTTTCTGTCTGTTTTCTTTTGCAACATGGCTAATATGGACATATATTTTACAGGACTTCACATTTGAATCCTTGCCTTCTCAAGGGAGGGGAGGGTAATGAGGGAGGGTGAGAATTTGGAACTCAAAATTTTTAAAAATGGATGCTAATTTTAAAAAATATGTAATTGAGAAAAAAATAAGAGGAAAAAACACCATCATATTCAACAAGTCTAACATCGTATACAATGTTCCACATACATATTCTCATCTCTACAGTTAATGTTCTTCTTAATATGCAATGTCCTGAAAAGAACAAGGTACTTTAGGCTGATCAACACAGAGTAGAGTGGAGTTTTTTGGCAGCCACAACATGCATACTGTTAATTATATTGAGTCTGCAGTCAACTAAAAACTGTAAGTCCTTTTCATGTGAACTAGCCATGTCTCTCTCCCACTATCCCTGTCTTGTACCTGTATTATTCATGATTTACATTTGTCCCTCTTCATCTTGATATTTTGGCTCTATAATTTCAATGTATCCAAATCTTTGGAATGCTCATGTGGTCATCCATGTGTCCTCAAGCAGCACCCAGCATGTTCTCATGCCCTCCTACTTTTGTATCATTAACACATGGGATGTGTGCCATCTGTCTTCACCTAAGTCATAAATTTAAAAGTATTGAGTGTGTGTGTGTGTATCTGGAAATTCTCCCCCGCCAGAGGTAAAGTAAATATATAAGTAAAAGAATATAGAATATAAAAAATGCACAATAAAAAATAAATAGATACATTTAGGTAATATCTGGTTCTCTTGTATTCTAATGTATTCTATTTCTGTATTCTGTAATATTGCAATATATTATATTCTATGTTCTAAGAGAATACCTTCTCACACTAACTTCACCTTGTTCTGGTAGTTTCAATCCTTCTAGCATCTCCCCAATTGAGGCCAGTCCTACTACCCCACAGTTTGGTTTGAGAACTATCGTTTCTGCCATTAGCTTGCCATGGTGCTACCTGGTCAGAATTTTCAAACATTAGAATCATAATATCCCATTCCCCTTTCTAGAGTATGCATAGAATGTATAAATACAGTGTTTTGAAAGTGCTGTTACTAAAATGTACATAGTCTCCCTGAGAAGAGGAAGACTAGCTGCACCTTCTACTGCTACCAGGTTCAATCTTGAACATACTAACATAAATCAGTTTATCTGATTTTCTAATTGTCCAGTATCTCCCAGCCTTGATGAAAAGGGCCAATGGACAGGTACTTGTCAGTGGGTTGGAAGAACACTAAGAAGACAGAGATAATAAGACTACTGAGAATAGATAGGAGCACCTAGGAGGGAACGATATCAAGGCTGGGAAGCTGGAGTCAAAGACAAACTTTATTGACTTGGCAATATTGCCTTTTCACTTATACACAAGTACTACTGTGATCTCTACATGTACTTATTATATATTTCCATTGCATGTGGCAGTTTTTCATAGGCATTAATAATGAATAAATAGCATTTATATAGTGCTTTCAGTTTTGCAAAGCACTTTACATATGTTAATTCATTTGAGTTCACTTGTATTACAAGGTTATCTTTCTCCAATATGGAATTGTTAACTTTTTTTGGAAGGCAACCAATTTCCTTTCCCTTCCAGACTGTTATCTCCTGACATTCCCCCAGGCTAGCCTGTGTTCATTAGCACCCAGATACAATTCCTTAAGTTTGCTTTTCTCAGCATTTTTGTTGACTTTCAGGCTGGGTAGTCTCTGTACCAATTGTGATGGTAGCATTTGTGATATGATCACTTAAAGCAGGAGCTAGGACAAAGTCTCATTCACCATCAAAGCAAGGACTCAGGCACAGTCTCTGGAACCATCTCTCAAACAGCTAATCCACGGCCACAAGGTAACAGTTTCTATTTTCTTAAACACTCTGCTTTTGTAGTAGATTGTAATTACTTAAAGAGATTGTCTGGGAAGTGAAATCTGTATTGAATATGCATATTGTGCTCATTCTAAGGTTGACTGACTAGGATGTGAAATCCAGGAATTCCTCCCTTCCAGGCTTTCCTTACCCTAATGGGAACAAGGAGACAGATAATATCAAGTTTTCAAGGTTCATGGATTGTACTGATTTCTACTTTTAGAACACATGCCATATTGTTTAATATGAAAGATCATTAACTAAATCATATTTTCCCTCTGCCAAGGTTACCATAGTATGGTTCTAATTTAGATTCTTTTAGACTCCTGCAGAGTTAATCTGCCATCTTTTATATATATGAATACAACATCTCTAAGGCTCTGAGCAAGGTATGCTTTGAATAGGTCATGTAAGCTCTTAAAGTTTCTCACATGTGAAAGAGAGCTCTTAGGTAATGACTTGCTGTAATTTCTCAGTGAGATTACCTAGTGCTGATCTTAATTTTCTTTGTTTCTTAACTCTTCAGGTTGAAGCTTGATTTGTAAAATATCCAGAAAAAGAGTGACAGCTATTGTTTTATAAAATTACTTCTTTCTTCCCCTTCTCCCCCCACCGCTGCCTTTTAACTTCTAGAATTCAGGTACAGAAAGTAGCCCTGGGAGAAGTTGCCCAACATAAAATAAGAAGGCCCCAGTCTGTGGGAATGGTGATATTGGCAGTCACTATCCATTCTTTCTACAGGTGGTCTACAGCTTCATGTCTGACAGATCATATCCTATTTTCCCCTGAAAACAAAAACCCTCACTGATTTTATTCTTCTGAATCATTCAAGACGATTCTGAATTTAGCCAGGTAATTCCAATATTATTTTTTCCTAGGATGATCTATGAAATTAAGAGACAATTCAATAAAGAACAGTGGCAGATGCTAATGATTTCAGATCAGTATGGCAGAGAAACAATGTCCTCTGTGAGTCATTGTATCTAGTATCTGCCTCATTTCCATCCTCTGTAGTTCTGATAGAATGATTTCCTTTTGGTTTCAGTTTTTTTTTAAGCTATTAAACTTTATCTTGTTGTAATTGTTTTAGCAGGCCAGGCTGTTAATTAAATGGAGTTTCTAGTCTCTCTGCCAGTGGTGGCAATGCTTATTTGGCTTTTGGTTTTCAAGGACAGTGGATTTATAGCCCCTTAATCTATTCTGCTAAATCATCAATAAGAGGGGGAAAGCATCCTCTTGGTTCTCAAGGAGGTCTAGCTGAATCCAAATGGGAATATTAGCTGGGTGTGTTCAATTAGTGTGAGACTTTAAGAAGGAGAATTCTATAAATGTGCCTCTCACTTTCTAATCAATTTCAATCTATTTGTGTAGACTATAGAAATGAAAGATGGAAACAGGAAAATGTAAAAAATGCATAAAGAAGTATGGTCTGCATATAAAAACATATACTTCCTTCTTAGAAGAGAAATTCTATCAGATTGTACCATGGGGAAAATATTGCAGGTCTGCTTAGTTACTAAGTACTGTGGGAGATTCCAGTTCAACCCCATCATTTCTTCAGATGAGGAAACTGAGACCCAGTGGATTTAAGTGACTTGCCCAAAGTCACAGTGGCAGAACTGAGACTACATACATAGATTATGTTCTTGGGGAGCTGACAATCAATTTGGGGAAATTTTACACAACTCAAACAGTTGAGCACATATGTTTTTTAAACAAATATGTAATATATACATGTGATATACATATATGTATAGTATGTATTATATACATACATATATGTGTGAATGATTTAGGCTACTGAGATCAGCAAGCATATTTCCAGCTCCCTCTGCCCTCTTGTTAGCTGATATATATGGAAAACTAGGACCAAATGAAATGTAACATAGTTTTTCTCCTTTGCTGACCACTTTGTTATAGAGTTAAAACAGGTTATAGAGTTAGCCGCCTGATACAATGAGAGAGCACTGTAAGCAGAGGATTTGAGTTTACTGAATCTCAGCTTTGATCCTTGACTGACTGTAACCTTTGACATGTCACTTAACTTTCCCCTGGTCTTCATTTCCTCATCTGTAAAATGAAAGTCAGACTAAGCTGCCTCTAAGCTTGTTTCTAACTCTAAATTTATGATCTGACAATCCTCTCCTCTAGGAACCTAGATTTGGAGTCAGAAGATTTAGATTCAAGGTAAATTTTCTTCATCCCTAGGTCTCGGTTCCGTCGTGTGCAAAATAAGAAATTAGATTGTTTACTAGATTATCTTTGAGTATCCTTTCAGCTCTAAGATTCTATAAACAGTATGGCCAGTCTTCAAGGCAGTCTATGTGAAAAATGAAGAACTAAGCCAAATGAAGGCTAAAAAATTACATTATCTTTCAGCAAACCTTGTCTTACTTAGGAGAAAGATTTAACTTGCATAAATCTACAGTACCCAGAAAAGTTTCTAGCAATATGAACTGTTTAGCATAGGGCCATTTTAGTATCGCCTTCCCTGGAGAGTTTGGTGGTGGTTGGTTTCAATGCTGTCTGAGTCTTTGTGACCCCACTTGGGGTTTTCTTGGCAAAGATACTGGAATAGTTTGCCATTTCCTTCTCCAGCTCATTTTACAGATGAGGAAACCAGAGGCAAACAGGGGCAAGTAACATGCCCAAGGTCACATGGTTAATAAGTGTTTGAGGAGAAATTTGAACTCAGGACTTTCTGACTCAGGCAGCACTTTTTCCACTGCACCACCTCACTATCCATAGTTTGGTTTTTCAGTCATTTTCTTAGTTATACGTGACTCTTGGTGAGCCCATTTTGTGGTTTTCTTGGCAAAGAAATTGCCATTTCCTGTTCCAAATGAAAAGTTAGGCAAATAAGGTCAAGTGACTTGCCAAAGGACAGACAACTAGTAAGTGTCTAAGACCAGATTTGAACTCAGGAATAAGAGTCTTCCTGATTGCAAGCCCTGTGCTCTATCCACTTTGCCACCTAGCTACCCTAGATTATTAAGATTAGATATGATTTAAGGTTTAGACCTCTTCTTAGAGACAAGGTCCTGGGTCACTGATCTTGACCTCTAATACTAACAGTAGTTATTTGGCAGGGGGAACCAAATTCTAAGACAATTTATACCATGAATCCAAAAAGCAGAATACATACCCATGTGCCAGATTAGTTTTAGGTAAAGATAACTTCCGCCATGTGCCCTCTCTGAGAAGAATGGAAGTCATTTTCCTTTATTAGACCCAACTGTTTGGCTTTAAGATTCTTCTTTTGGAATTTGTTTTCTCTAAAAGAATTTTTCTTTTCTATGTGTCTGCTTAACAAAAGTGACTGTTGTCTAACTTGGCCTGTACCAACCAATCAAATCTAATGTTCAACAGACACTTAAACTCAGACACATGGAAGGAAGGAAGCTGACTTCCATTGTTTGACCTGTGTCTTCAAGTAAGGCATGTTGTTTACAATGGTTGCCATGTGGATGATCTTCAGGATCATACCATTGTGAAGTCATCAACCTTTTACCACAGCTGGTCAGCTTTGTTTCCCTGTTTCTAACAGCACAAGAAGGGCCAAGTGGAGAGTTCAGGGAAATGGACTGAAGTTGGACATAAGAGTTTCGTGGTCCAACTTTGAGGAAACCACACCTGGGGCTGTAGTAGCTGAAGAACTATGCCCACTCCTGTTTAGTACCCAGGCATGTGGTTTAGACTGGGTTCAGTTCTGGGGGGTGTGGCCCCTGGGTTCCCTTTCTCCCACCCACTGGCCCATTAAAACTCACCACCCCAGCGACAATTTTACTTCCAGCTGAAACTATAGCTCACATCTATCATTTTCCCAAAAAGGGAGAATAAAATGAATCAGCCTTGGGAGGAGTGCTAAACATAAAAGATTCACAAACAAACCTTAAACATGATTCATTAATTTATAACTATGTACTCTTACAATCTGCTGAAAGATCTATACTTAAAACTCATTAGAACATAACAAATTTTGCAGGACTGCTAAGTGGACGTTTAACATTTTACTTTGACTTTGCATTATCCAAACAGCTACTTTTACATGTGTTCTGGTAAAATGGCTAGACTTGAGCCAACCCTTTTGTTGGTAGGCACCTCCAAGAGACCTAGCATAGTTGAAGATATGTATAAGGTATTCAAAAAGGAATAGAACTTTTGATGTGAGGGCTGCTCATCTACTTTTGGTGTCTACCTTCACCCAAATCTCACCCAAAAAGCTGTAGCATGCACAGAGGCAACACCTCAGTAAAACCCTCTCAGCATACAGGCTAAATCAGGTGGAGAGTAACCAACCTGTCGGTGACTTAGGGGGATGTTTACCCCAAGCATGTAAAGATTTTTCCTGGGGAATGAATAGATGTGAACAATTTGTTCCAATGGACATAAACGTGGCTGAAGCAGGCTCTGTAGAGTAACTTAGAGCTTGGTCAGACGTTGAAGACTCCGAGGTTACCCACTGCATCCCAGGTCATTGCCAGCTGTCTGGCCTCTTGCCCTATCACTGGACTTCAATGACTCTGGGAGAGAGAGTGAGACTGACAACTTTGTGCAACTTTGCCTTTAAAAGTAAAGTAAAGTAAACTTTGAGTTTACTCAAACTTAATTCACCACAAGTCAAGATGTCATCCCATGATGTCATCTGTCCTCTTCAGAAATAAGGGATTAACAACAATGAAAATTGCTAGAAAGTCTTGCTCTTGCTGCCAGTTGACTCTGACTTCATTCAACCCAGGATCTCAATACCTCTCAGAATCACAAGGTCACCCTCAAGCCTAGAATTTTTGACTTTGTAAACCATGTTCAATCACTCAGAAAATGAACTATAAAGTCAAAAAGACAGTCATCAGCACTGGTGTGGCCTTGCCTAGTTGAATTCCTAGGGGACACTAGAGTTCTATTTGCCACATGGGAGAAGCAAAGGCAAGACAGCAAACCAAAAGGTGACTTTTGTTTTAAATGATTCAGCACCCCACCTGTAGTTTACTATGTCATACCACAATGCAAAGAAAGATCTTTTAGCCCTGGTCAGTTGTCATGTGGCCAGAAGCAAGTTCTAAAGCTCCCGCAAGGTTGACCAAAATCAGAAAGTCAAACTCCAAGTGTGCTCCAACTGTGGAAGTGTGAGTTGACTTGAGTGTGTGTGTGTGTGTGTGTGTGTGTGTGTGTGTGTGTATGTGTGTCAGTGTAGCATAAAATGGCATAGCATGTGTCCACAAAATACCAAGAGAAGAAAAGTCCCATTATTCAAGATAGTTTCCAGTTCAAGATGCCTTGTCCTTGGTATTCATAAACAGAAGAATGCTCTTGGTCAGCTTAGGAAGAGGCATTTTGGGTTCACTCAGAGAGTAAAGCATATCTGTTAGGCCAAGGTAATTCTTCAGGTTGATTAGTTCAGGCTTTGGCCCTTATTGGGGTTCAAATGATCTTAAATGATTTTCAGTCCCTAAGAGAGTAATTGTGTCCCTCATACATTCAAAGTTTCCCCGTGGAACTACACTCCTAAAAACATAGCTTATGAACCTTTACCAATGAGCCAAACTTATTAGTCAACCAGTTGACACAATTCATTCAAATTAATGATATTTACTAAGAATGGTATACATCAAAAGAGTAGCTTCAAATTATTTCTCAAAGACTTGGTCTCTCCCACAAATAGTATCCATGGAAGGAGGAGTGGACACAATACACTGAGTGACATGTATACTCAACAAAAAAAAAATATGCAATGTCTATGAAAAGAGTAGACTTAAGAATGAACTGATAGTGAGTCAAGTCAACTCCCACTTCTGGTACTGCAAGTCGATGATGGTCTTTCTCTTTTCACTCACACTACTTCTTCTCCCTTTCAGTAGTGTCTCTCTGCTGGGCAAATTGTTCCACTGGGTTTCCAGGCTCTGCTTCTCTCTTCCACTCAACTCTCAAATGCTAGGCCTAGTTCTTCCTTAAGTCCATTGGTCTTTTCTCTGATACCAGAAATCCATTGTTGGAATCTATTTCCTTCCCCAAATTGTACCCCACTTTGTGTTTGAGGTTATAAAGCAAGGCTTTAAAAAATTTACACCTTCATTTTCGTTAATCTTTGGTTTCCTTGGCAATGTTATGTATTTTACTTACTTAGAAATATTATTCTGAGAAGAGGTCCGTAGGCTTCACCGGACTGCCAGTACAAAAGTTAACAATCCCTGCCATATTATGAGTGTTTCCTGCTGTATGTGTGTCTCAGCTGTGCCTCATTTTACTTGAATTGATCAACTATCTGTAGGGTTTGGCAGAGTTAGATTTTTGTGGTTTGAATTTTTTTTTTGGCAAGGCAGTTGGAAAGTGACTTGTCCAGAGTCATAGAACTGCTAAGTGTGAAGTGTCTGAGGCTGTATTTGACTTCAAGGCTGGTCCTCTATCCACTTCACCACTTAGCTGCCCCCAGACTAAGCTTTTTAAAGCTCTCAGGGCAAGGTTGGGGGTGAGCAGAACCATGGCTAGTCTTCACCCAACCAATGGCTAGATGTCCTTCCAGTTCAATCAAAACTCTTTCCATATTTGGTAAAGGGATAACAGGTTCTTGGCATGTCTTTGTACTTCAGTAGCACATTTATAGCTCATTAACTCTGCTGTCTGTCCTTTACTTTCCATAATTATTATATTACCTAGTTGGTTGAATTACCAAAGAATCACAGGCTGGAAAAATCCCCAAGAAGCTATATCATTTATTGCCTTGTTTGCTGGCTAAGCTGTATCCAAAACATTCATGGACTATTTTGAAGACTACTTTAATAAAGCTATGTATTCTATAACCTCTTTTGATCATCCCTTCTAAAATGTTTTTGATAATCTCCTTGAAAATTATTTTGTCAGATTTCAACTCCATGTGCTATAGTATAACCTATGCATAACAGTTCTGAAGACTATTATTAAGTTAATCCCCCTCTTCTCTAGGCTGAACATACCAGCATTTTCAATAGATTGTATTACATGGCTCTTTGACCATCCATTTATCTATCTCTCTACTGAGTCATCAACATCCATTGGACTATAATATAACTTCCTGAGAGTATGAACTGTCTTTTGTATCCCCAGAGGTTAGCCTATATGGTGCCTGGCACATGTGGGCATTTAATAAGTGCTAAATGACTGATTGAGTGACTGAATGTATACTGGAGCTTGCTAGGACTTGGTGAGGAAAACACAGGCATCATCCTTCCTCTTCAGTACACTATTGGCCCACAGCCACCCGCATCTATGAGCAGGTAATACTGTCCTAACCAACTAAACATGATTGTAGTCTATGTATATGGATAGATGAATGACTGGATGGATGGATAGGTGGGTGGATATGATTGGATATATACATATCGATATATACTGGGTATAGTTATTGCAAGCGTAATAAGACAAGACTAAAGTAAAAATCCAAAATGTCATGCTAGAGTCATCAAAATAGTTTTTTGTTGGTTTTTTTAATATGCTACCTTTCACTTAGAGATTATTCTTCTTCTTAAAAAAGAATCTTGTGTTTAAAAGTTATTTCTGAGATTTGGAGTGTGTTTTAAGAATTTTAGAATGGCAGAGGATTCATTATTTGAGATTGGCGTATCAAAGTCAGTAGGTCAGAAGAACTCCTCTTCCCTTCCTTTGAATTGAACCTTTTTGATGACTGAACACAGTATTGATTCAGATCACCCCTAAGGATTGGCCGAGGAGTAAGTTTGCTCCACTTAATTAGAATTTTAAAGGAGCTGTGGAGCAGAATTTGACTCTGTGTGACACCAACTGACTATACTGAATAAATGAACTTAATTAGTCATTCTTTTAAAGTCCCGATCTAGCCAAAGCTCAAATGAATAGGAGAAGGAGCCATTAGGAGAAAGTAAAAGGCTATATCCCCTAGGAAACTGGAATCTCCTAATGCTCTTGTAGAGTGATGTTGGCCAATATTTCTCTTTCTGGGCTAAATTTAAATCTTCTTTTTCCTACTTTTAATAAGACCTATTTGCACTAAATTAAACAGATTATGTTTTAATTGAGATCTTTTTTTTTGCAAAGGCTAAGGGAAAGCAGATAGCTTGATCCTCAAAGAGGACAGCTGTTTATTACCACTCATTTTTCCCTGCTTCTAAGGAGGTCCAAACTTCTATGGAGGACTGGATGGCATGTAGTGAGTTAATTGGGACCTTGGAGAGAATGGGGAGTTATTGAGTGCACACTGAGCTACAGGTAATAATGTGCTGCTTACCAACAATTATCATAGATGACAAAGTACTTCTGAATTGTGTACCCACAAAGTTACTTCTGCAGTAGGAATTTGGGTTAGGAAGATTATCATGGACCCTTGGAACTGCTTCCATGTGATGACTGTATTTGTCAGTAAAGATGCTGACCTATCAGGGTTGAGAGTGGGGAACCCAAGCAAGTTGAGGCCTAGAGTAGGGTATTTGCAGCTGACTCAATTTCCTCCTTTATAAAATGAAGAGGATATGTTGACTGAGCTGTAAGGTCTAAGGCTTCAGGACCTTCCCCATTGTTTCAAATTTCAGCTAAGTCAGCATGATGTGAGATTTCTTCCTTTTCCAGTCTTTTTCAGCCCCAGGGCTCTTTGCATAATCACTTCAGTTTTTTACCAAGAACCCTGCAGCCAGAAACACAGTGGATCATCATACATTCGGGGCAATTTTGAGGCCCATCCTTTCTTTTTCTCTCATTTTCTGGCTTCTTCTGAATTAAGCTGTGGTCATGTGGACACCTCTTGGGGTTTGGAAGAATATTCCCATGTAAGTTCCAACTAGTTTGATTTTTTTTCTTGGAAATAACACTTGGTTTCAATTCAATCTGTGTTAGTACCTCCTGGCATTTTCATCTGTGACACAGCCTTGGGGTGAACTTCCCCACTTCAATGACCAGCATATTGTGATTGGTTGGGGCCTATGCTTTAAGTGATTTCACTGATAATCTAGCAGGATGAATGCTGCCTCCTGATTTTTCACCCAGTCTTCTTTGCCTAAATTTATGGCTAAAATTTCTTGGGAAATCCTCACCCCTCACCTTTTTCTGTGAGAGACTCTATCTTATGATCCTAAAGAAAGAAGTCAGAGGGAGAAGAGGGATTATTCAATCTGACTTGACAACATACATCAAACATTTGGGGGGAAATTGTATTTTTATCCTTTGTTTTTTATATCACTTTCATTTTCTGTTAAGTGGCTGCCACTCCCCCTTCCAGAGATCTATCCATGGAAAGAAGAATGTTTTTAAAAGGAAAAAAAAACAGTCCCCCAAACCAACGATCAGCCGCATTTCGTACTAGAAGCAGAATACCACACTCAGTCTCCTACGTCTGCAAAGAAAGGAGGGAGGCATATTCTCATATTTCTTTGTGGGTCAAGCTTAGTCATCACAATTTTAAAGTATTTAGTTTTAATCATTATGTGTATCAACAGACTTTTATTCAGTTCTTCTGGGTGCTAGGAGAGACACAATTTATATAAAAATACAGCCTCTATTATAATGGAATTTATAATCTACTAGAAGAATATAGTACACATATGCAAGTATATTTGTTGTTGTTGAGTCGTTTTAAGTTGTGTCTAACTCTTTGTGGCCCTTTTTTTTGGCAAAGACACTGCAGTGGTTTGCCATGTCCTTCTCCAGCACATTTAACAGATGAGAAACTGAGGCAAACAGGGTTAAATGACTTGTCCAGGGTCACACAGCTTAGAAGTGTCTGAAGTCAGATTTGAACTCAGTAAGATGAGTCTTCTCTAGGCCTGGAACTCTATCCACTGCACCACCTAGATGCCTGCAACTATAATACATTAGTGTTTTTGAACAGTACATAATGTTAAATGAATTGAATCGGGTGGATTCATTACCAACCGTGAATCAAGGAAGACTTTGTGGAGGAAGTGGCATTTGAATTGGATTTTAAAAGATGGGTAGTATTTCAACAAGGAGCATTCCAGTCATAGATAAGAACATAAAAAAAACCAAAACAAGCAGTAAAGTACAACCTATGTATGGGGTAGACAACAGGTGATACCTTTTGGCATTACTTTTTAATGTGACTTGGGTCCATTCAGGAGTTTTGCTGTAGGAAGAGGCTGCCAGAATTTGGTACCTTTGAGGTACTGGACTTGGAGTCAAGAAGACCTGGTTTTAAATTCCATGTCAGTAGCTGAGTACCCTGGGAAAGTCACTTTACCACTCTCTGCCTTAGTTTTCTCACCTGTAAAATGGTTTCTATAGGGCCTTCAAACACAAAAATCCAAGATCTCTGATCACTTTACTACATGTGTGACCATGTGGATAAGTCATTTAACTTCTTTGAATCTCATTTCCCTCATCTGTATAATGAAAAGGTTAGACCAAGTGATCCCTAAGGTCTCTTCTTCCTCTAAATATACAATCTTCTTGGCAAGTTATGAGAAAAATATTCCAGGAAGAAACTGAAGGTAGAGGAATGGGTCAGCAGAGGAAATGGATGTGAGCTACATTTGCTTTCAGGACAGGAAGCTACCTATCCAAGAACCTCCATGAATATTCCCCAGTGATTATTTCTGTGTGTGGCTGTACGTGACCAAAATTGACTTCTTGAAGAAATTTTTTTGGTTTTGGTCCCCCACAAAAAATGTCTATACTTCACATCCCAGATCAACTGACCTACTATCTGCTCCATAAATAAAACCCCATTTCCCATCTTTGTACCTTTAGGTTGCTTCTTGTCCTCTCCCCCCATAAGCCTGGAATGTCCACTGGCTCAGTAGGAAGTCAGGGTCATTGCTAATCCTGTTCAGTTAAACTTGTTGTTGAGTTGGTCGGCAGTATTGTACTCTTCATGACCCCATGGACCATAGCACATCAAGCCCTTTTATCCTCCATCTCCTGAAATCTGTCCAAGCTTGTGTTTGTGGCTTATATGACACTATCCATCCTCTGCCACCCCCTTTTCCTTTTGCCTTCAATCTTTGCCAACATTACTGTGAGAAACAAGCCCCTAACAAGCCACCAACTGTGAGAAATGCACTCCTCTTAAACAAAGGATAGCACTTGTGAAATCAGGAAAGCTTTTATTAATTTTTACATTTATTCCTCCTGAATGAATGGGTAGCTCCCAAGGAAGGCTACAGGAAGATTACAATTTGTTCAAACCAATGCAAACTCTTTATACTGTTCCAAGTTTGAACTTCCCACCTCACCATCCATTGACTATGTGACTTCATGTTCTCCTCTCAAGGAGGCTTTCCCTTAAATAGCTCATGAAGACTTTCTGACCTTTTACCTGACCATACTAAGTCACAACTCTGATTCACTACTGTTCTTTAAAGCTGGGAGGTAACAGAATTCCTTCCTTTGTTTCCCACAAACAGGTTCCTTTCCAATGAGTCCTATCTTCTTACTATCTGACTAGTTTCAGTTCAGTATCTGATCTTCCAGCAAACAGTATTAATTCCTTTTAAGAATTGAATGATTTCATCTCCTTGCTGTCCAAGGGACTCTCAAAAATCTTCTTTAGCACAGCTGGAAAGCACTGATTCTGTGGTACTCAGCTTTCCTTACAACCCAACTCACAATCATATGGATGTTACTACTGGAAAAACCATAGCTTTAACACATGGACCTTTGTTGGCAAGGTGATGTCTCTACTTTATAGTATGCTGTCAGTTCAACTAATATTTTATTAACTCTTATGTGCAAAGCAACCTTCTAGGCACTGGGTATTTAAAGATTAAAAAGTGCAGAAAACCAAACTTTAAGTAACTTACATTTACTACTTCTTTTCTGGCTTTACTACTCAAGTTCCTCCAGTAGCTGTGTCCCTGCCTTGTTCCCATACGTCCCCATATGGCCCTATACCGCTGTTCCCTAGTACCTGAATCCTGGTTTTATTTCCCCAATCTCCCTAGGAAGTAGGGTTACTACTCTTGAATTCCAGTCTTCCACCTGGCTAGGTCCTTGATACTGAACCATCTCAATGCTGACCCCCTGCCTGGGCTTCTACCAATTGTCATTTGGACTTCCCCATCTGTTGCCTGCCTCTCTCTTGGTTGGATAGAAAGCCTGGATCTTAGCCTTGACTGTATTTTTTGACTAATGGTAGTAGTGACCCACTTGTCTTCTCCCCCTGTTGAATGAAGGTCCAATTTTACCTGTCCTTCAAATAACTAAATGCTTGGTTCTTGGATTTACAATTTTCAACAAGTTCAGTAAGTAGAGCATCATGCTAGATGCTGGAAATAAAAGACAAAAAAGAAAAAGAGAACAACTTCCTGTCTCAAGGAATTTATATTCTAATGAAAGTTTTATGTAAATTTAATTAAATATTTTATAACTTTCTTCCAAATATGTAGGTGAAACGTTTGAGAGACAAGGAATTCTGTTTGGGTAGGAGAAAGGTGAGATAATTCTAGAGCAAATGGTCTTGAGGAAGAGAAGACAGTGTCAGTGAGGATAAGCATGGATGGAATATGGCCATGAGTTGAGGGCTTTTGGACAGAATGCCACTGGGCACTTGGGGACTAGAGAGGGAAGAGGGTAATAAAAAGGTGGTATCAGGATGCAGAGAGGAAGATGGCATGAGATGAGAGGGCCACCAACGGCAAACCTCCTTGGTATCACGATGTAGCAGAAAACCCTGGCTCTTGCTCTCTGGGCAATGCCACAGTTGTCTCAAGCACTGCTTTTAGTTTTGTGCCATGCACCGTCCACTCTACAGAAGCAACTTCCAGCAGGTACAGTTGATGGTGATGTTAGGGAATTCCTTGATGAAAGGGGAATTTAACAATTCCTACAAAAAATTAGGTTTTTAAACATTTACTGGCACACCCCTCCTGCTGTTACCCATAGAGTTACAATTGTCCTTGTGGGAAGTGTTGAGGAGAAAAAGAGCTTAGGAGATGGATGATAGCCATAGGGAGTCTGATCTTGATCCTAAGGCCCTTGGTTTAGATTAAAAAAACAACAAGGCTGTAAACTCATCATTTGATAAAGAGCTGGAAATAATACCAGCATAGGGCAAGGTCCCAGTTTGCTCCCTCTGGGTAAGGCCAGGAATGCTTCCGTTATCTGTTATCACTGTTGTCTGGCTCAAGGTCCTCAGAACTCTATGTAACTTATTTGCCACCATCTCATGGGCCTCTCTGTTGCCTACTCTCCTAGGGCATCAGGGAAGAGTCATGGCAGTTCCCTGCATCTGCTTGTTCCTCTGTTCTTGCTCCGGTTTGTTTATCTGATTTTGTTCTACTTGCCTTGTAAAGGAATTCAACATGCCATTCTTGCTCTGTCCCCAGCCCAGACTCCAATGTAGTAGGACAGAGCCAGATTTTCTACGAGGGCTGAAAATCCCATTAAAGGGTTCAGTTCAGATTTTAAAACATACACACACATACACATCTACAAAGTCATCATCTTCCTCTTCTTCTGCCTCGTCCTTGTTTCTGTTGAAGATACCCCCATTCTTCTGGCCACCCAAGCTCACAACCTCTTTATTGCTCTTCATTCCTTTACCTTCCCTTACCCCACATCAATATAATCAGTTCTTGCCACTGATATCCCTACAACATCTCCTGCTTCTGATTCCTTTTTTCTACTCATGCAGTCACCACCTTAGCTTAGACCCTTATCACCTTTAGCCTACTATTGTGATAATCTTCCAGTTGGGTTCCCTGGTTCATATCTCTCACCACTCCAATCTACCCTCCACACATCTGCCAGTGATTTTCTTTAAGCACAGATCTGACCACTTTACTTCCCTACTCATTAAACTCCAGTGATTCCCTTTTGTCTAAAGGATTAAATATAAACTCCCCCCTTTTTATTCTCTGTTTTTAAAAAGATCTTCACAACCTGGCTCCAAACCACCTTTCAGCCTAATTATATAGTTCTCCCCTTTCCTCATTGTAAATGGCCTTCTTTCTGTTCCTCACACCTGACACTCTATGGTTGTTGTTCAGTCATTTCAATCGTGACTGACTCCTTTGTGACCCCATTTGGGGTTTTCTTGGCAAAGATACTTGGAGTGGTTTGCCATTTCCTTCTCTAGCTTATTTTACAGATGAGGAAACTGAGGCAAACAGGGTTAAGTGATCTGCCCAGGGTCACATGGCTAGTAAGTTTCTGAACCCAGATTTGAAATGAAGATGAGTCTTTCTGACCCCAAGTCCTGTGCTTTAGCCACTGGGCCACTTACCTGCCTGCCCGACACTCCATTACTAAACTTGTATTTTTTATTTTGCATTTATTATCTCTCTCTGTCTCTCTCTCTCTCTGTCTCTCTCTCTGTCTCTCTCTCTCTCTCTCTCTCTCTCTCTCTCTCTCTCTCTCTATCTCATCTCTATCTCTGAGTTTCAGAAACTTCCTCCCTAGCTTTCAATGAGGCTAATAACTAGGAAAATCAGGTCTATTCTGAGTCAGCCATGCCTGGAGCAAGTTGATAATTCAGTGAAGCAACTTGGGAAAGGAATGAAAACAGCTGAAATATAACAACTGGCTCAACAACTACCATGCCTGGACTATGGCTTCTAGCCTATTGTAGGTTCTTCGGAGTAAGCTTATTCTCACCTCCTCAAGGGCAGTTTGTGGTGGAAGGCACAGAATTGCCCCTTCAAGAGACTGCTGCTATTGGCAGCAGCGCCTTCCATTACCCCAACAAAGTACATGCCAGCTCATCATTCTGTAGCTGTCTTTGTGTTTTTGGTTCAAACTCTAGAGTTTTACATATTTCTCTGCAGTGTTCAGAGAAGGTCCTCAATATTCTTTCTCTGTACTGACCATACTGAAAGAGAAGGTTTGCTTCACCTTGCTTCAAAACTGAATGAGAACAGGTTTCCCATCATTCATCAAGTCTCTGCTTCCTTAGATTCAGCTATTCTGATTACTTAAGAATCCCATCTTTTCTTGTTGACCTTCTGTTATTTTTATCTTCTTGGCAGATAGTTCACACACACACACACACACACACACACACACACACACACACGCACGCACGCAAACTGTGTTGTCTTTTCCATATTCTTAATGTGTTATTTCTGTTTGTTCCCTTGATTAATCACAAAATAGAAATAAATAGGTAACAAAATTTACCTTTTAAAATTTAGTAAATTCCCCAGTGTCTTAATTTTCTGGTCAATAATGGTCTCCCATAGCTACTGTCTTTAAAAAAAAAAAGTAGGAATTTAAACAAGCATTGGGAGACATGAAATGTCCATGTACCAAGAACAGAAAGGACTTTATAGATAAAACCATGAATCTCTGTTACTCTGTGATCATTCTGGGAGAATCTGGGTGCCAGAAAGGAATGTATGAGGAAACAGGTTCAAAGTTTTTATGGCATCTTCCATCTTGAACACCATGTGTGAGACACTAGGTGCCCAGATATTTTTGCTCCCCACAGATTTTTCTACCTGAATTTTCCACAAAACCGTCCCACAATCTCTCCGTTTCACAATTATCAGTGCTAATAGATTCTGGGGCAGCACATAGAAGTCATGATAGACTGTGTTATTTATTTGTAACTTGAAACACATTTTCCTTTCGTTGGAGGCATCATAAATGGTAGCGAGAATCCTGGGACAGCCTACCAAAGCTTAATTAATTAATACCCAAAATATAATGCTAAGAATAATTAGTGCTACTTCCGCTATACCATTTTTCTAACATAGTTTCTCCAGTGAAAAAGTCTTCTTCGAACTATGAAAGTCAGGATCCCATCTCCCCCATTCCATTCCCCGAAGGCAAGAGTATAAGGGGTGATTTTTGTAGAAGACAGAAATAGATGCTGGGCATTGGTAACTGACTAATTTGAATCACTTCTCCATTTGCATAGATCTTTCACTTCTCAGCTGTTCTGAATTGGAGAACAAAGGACAAGTTAGAGAAAGGAGGGGATAGTTCGAAGGAGGAAGTTGGATTTCCTCTGCCTGGTATTTGTCTATACAAGTAGTTCCTAAGTTAGGGACCCATCATGAATTCTGACTGAAAATTTGCCCCTTTGATCACTACAAAATTTTCTTGTATATTCTTCATAACAAATAATAGTTTCTCGCAAGGGAGTGACTAGCTGGTTTTAACTCCAGTCCTGCCACTAATATCTTGAACCTGGACAACCTATTCTCACTGACTTTGTCTGTAAAGTGAAGGGGGAAGGGCCAAGGGGAGTGGTACATGTGTGTAAATCCTAGCTATAAGTGATGCTGATGCTGAAGAGATATGAGTTGCAATGAACTAAGTTAATTGAGTTTCTACTTGGTAGTTTGGCATAAATAGAGTGAGCTGGGAGGGAGAAGCATAAAGGAGGGTGAGGAGGTAGGTTATGAAGGAGAGGAGGAGTCAGCTCAGCTTGGAAAATGGAACCGATCAAGGCTGTGATGATAGGATCTGACCCTTAAGTTAGTTAACTCTCTTTTCATTCTAGGCAAGATAGAGGGAGGTCAGCCTATAAATAAAAACAAACAAGTAAATGAATCTTTTTAAAATGAGAAAGTAGGACTAGAGAGGATATCTAAGATAATTGCCAATTCTAACATTCAGCTACTCTTTTCTGTTTTGTCTCTGAATGAATATGTATTTGGCCATATAAGTGATCTATTAGTCACCAATATTTTTAACCCAAGTTGAATCAGTTTCAAAAATCAGGAAGATTACATAAAAATAGGGGAATATAACAAATGGGCCAAAGTCACCAGCTATTTCCTTGGCCAGTGTTTGGATTCAACATTCAATTTTAGTGCAGTTTTATTATATAGTTTGTATAATTTTAACGGTTTTAAAATGCTGACTCATCAAATCCGAACTCCATTATACTCCAAAGTGGATCTCCTTCTTTAGGCACAAGGTGTCACTGGTTCTTCCTTTTCCTCAGTAGAGAGGAGGAAGATTCTTCCCTAAAAATAAATTTTAAAAAATGTCTAATTGTCAATTAAGACTTGTCACCTAGATCTCATAGGGGATCTTAAGTCTCTTCATTCTTTTTCCTCATAGTGAATTTATGATCTTGCTTCAAGTGTTATCACCCAAACCATATATTTATTGCTCATTTGATTTTTTTCTAATCAGGAGTATTAATGGCTGGTTCAAAACAATCCTTCTTCCATAACTAGGAAATCTGTATCGATATGCCTATATTATCTATCAATATATATCAACATTTACATATATACATATGTATGGCTAGCATTAATATAATACTTTACAACAATTATTTTATCTTCACAACAGCCCTGGAACGTTAAGTGTTATCGTTCTTCTCATGTTACAGATGAGGAAATTGAGGCTGATAGAATTTAAGTGACTTGTTCTCAGGGTCACACAGCTAGAAAGTATCTGAGGCTGAATTTGAATTCAGGTCTTCCTGACTCCAAGTCCAGCTTTCTATGAATCCATTGTACTACCTAGTTCTGTGTGTGTCTTTGTGTACAAATCTAGTGCCTAAACTAGGGTCCTACTTTCTCAGGGCTGGGTCTTCTACATTTGTCTTTCATGATCCTAGGGCATACTGAGGAGTTGGTGGAAGTGTCTTCCTCTGCTGCTATCATCTCAAGCCCCCCACCAGTCACATATCCTCCCATTTGGTTAAGGGACCAGTGACTAGTACCCCTACTTTCATTTAATCACTTAACATTGGATTAGCTTTTACAAAGGGACATTTACTTCAAAGATGTAGCAAGTACAGAAGTACAAACACTTCCCCCAATGCATCTCAGACAAACCCCCATTTCACAACCACACACACAAACAAAACCACACACACACACACTTAGAACACTTGTTTGTAAACCTTTTTCAAGTTGGGGATTTAGGATGACATTTTGTAACACTTTATAGGTAAAAGAACTAAGGAGGATTCTTAAGAGCAAAATAAAGAAATCCATAATTCAGATTATTTATGTGAATTAAGAGTACATTTATAAGTTTAAATAAATACATAAGCAAAAAAAATTTTTATAGAAATACCTAAATAATGACCTGTAACTAATAGTTATTGTGTAGGGGCTTAAGGATAAAAGTATACAGAAAGCCTTCAGTTCTACTTTGTCCCTCAGTGACATCTTAAGAGTTACTATTAAAGCATTAAAATTTACTCTCCTATATAGGTCCCTCACTATAAAAATGATGATAAAGGTCATCTCCTATTATAGCTCCAGAAGCAGGCCACTTCAGGCCACAAGGATATGATATGACCTCTCCTAAATGATTGTTACATTAGAGATGCTCCTATGTGAATTGATGACCCCAAATATATTTCCCATCATTGAAGATCTTTAAGCGGAATCTGGATGGAAAATAAGAGAGAGATGAAAGACAAAAGTGAGATGAAAGGCAGAGGTGAAGCATGCCCATGTATAAGAATTTTTGGTAATTATCAGAATCTCAGAAATAATTATGGGGCATCTGAAATGTAAGTAGTTGGAGAATACTGGAGGTCCTCAAAGGGGTTAGCCATGCCTAAAGGAGTTCCTTCAAAGGACCCTAAGAGGGAGAGGTGAAATAGGTAGAAGGAAAATTAGGAGAGAGTAGTGTCTTGAAACCCTAGAGAAAAGAAAAGATGGAGAAGAGGGCAATTGACAAAGACAAAGTGTGCAGAGAGGGGTCAAAAAGGATGAGGACTGAGAAAAGGCCATTAGATTTGGCAACTAAAAGCTCCCTGGTAACTGGAGAAAGTAGTTGCTTTTGAATAGTGAGGTCAGAAGCTTGAATGTAGAGAGTGAAAGAAAAGGAAGAGGAGACATTTATTATAGAAGACCTTATCAAGAAGTCTGGCCACAAATGGTGGAGAGGTATAGTACATAGTCAGCAGGAATGGATTGAGCATGAGAAGATTTGAAGGAGGAGGGACACATTAGGCATGTTTATCAGCTGTGGGGATCAGCGAATAGACAAGACAGAGGTTAGAGATGGCGTGAGAATGGGAATAATGAAGGAGACAATATGCTGGAGAAGACGAAGTAGAATGGAGGCCCTTCTGCATGGAGAAGGGTTTTGCCTTGGTAAGGTCACTTCATTACAGGAGACAAGGGTAGAGGAGAGGAGAAGAGGTCTCAGGGAAGGGCCTCAGATTTTTTCAATAAAATATGAGGCAAGGTTCTTAGGTGAGGAGGATGAGCCATGGGAAGTTTGAGGAGGGACTTGAAAGAGTCACTGTGAATTAATTAGGGAGGTGTAACAGGATTGCCTTGCAGCAGTAAGGACCTCTGGCAAATCACTTAACCCCCCAGGGATTCAGTTTCCTCATCTGTTAAAGCCGAGTTAGACAAAACGGCCTCTGAGGCTCCTTCTAGCACCAAATGCCCGATCCTATATAAAGTGCTTTGCAAACTTTAAAGTGCTATAGCAATGTCAGTAGTAATTATTTTTATGATCCTAATCATCCAAGTACAGCATTGTCAGCTTAGGGTTATCCTTAGCTACGCAGTAGCCTCCCTCAGAAAGCTAGGGCTCTCTGCAAACCGTACCTCCAAGGCAGGGGAGCTAGCAATCCTTAGGCTGGCCTTTAGACTGACCGACATTCTGTCAGGAAGATTAACATATAGTAACATATACTATACAAGATAAACACACAAAGCCCATAGGAGGTAACCTTGAAATGGAAAGTCACCACTAGTGGATCAGGAAGCACCTCCTGCAGAAGGTGGCCCTTGAACAGTGACTCCAGGAAAGTCCGGAATACTGGGGGGCAACCATGTGGCGGACCACCTTCCAGGGCTGGGGGACAGCCAGCAGGGAGTGAAGAGGAGTAGACTCTAAGCCCCACGGAGCTGGAGCATAAATAGCATCACGGATCTCCTTGCCCCGCTCCATCAGCAGGCCCCTTACCTACAAAAGGATTCATTTAGTTTCACTTGTTTTCTTTCTGTCTCCAGGGGGTTAACACATCTGTGGAGGAAAAAGAGGCAGAAGCAGGCAACAGTGAAGGACTGATACAGGACACGTTAAAAATCAGCCCCGGTTGTACCTGCTCCTCTAGTTTTCTTCAGCACTGCTTGGGGTGCTGTCAGAGCTTCAATCACGGAGGTTCGACTAACTGCTGCAGCTGTCCGATTTGTAAAGCATGGCTCACCCCCTCTTGAACATGCTACAAAATCGGTTCCTACAGTCGACATCTCTGTTCAGTGCCCTCCCGAGGGGCTGAAGGTATGCATTGTGGGTTCTGGAAACTGGTAAGTAATAGATTGACGGGAAATGTTGGGAAGGGGAGGGCTGCCAGCCTTGAAAGTCCTTGATTCCTTCATCAGCGCATCTTTGGCGGAGGCTGGGGCTTGCCCTAGACTTTGACATGTCCTTGGTGTGGGACTACTGTTTTCTCACAAGATCCTTGTTTTCACAAGGAGCCCTACACCCTTCAAAGTAATTAGTGGTTGGTTTATCAACCATCTCTCTGGGGAAAAAAAAAGTATATGTGACATATTTTAAAGCTTAATCTGCATTATTAACATCTTTCCCATCACTTCTTTACACAAAACAATAAATCAAATCCTGATTTTTGTAGCATTTGCTGATTTCCAAGGTTAAATGCTCACTGAAAACTGAGTGGTGGAAGTTGCTTCTGACTCTTATCGAGGACCACTGGTTATGGGTAGCCTAAACTAAGCTTTGGGACTAAAGGTAGACAAAGGTAGGCTCTTTTCCATACCAGTGACCTTTTTTAATATTACGTAAAGAAAGGCACACTTGTTTGTTGCCAAAATATTCTTTTTTCCATAGCATGTGGTACTTCATTTTGGAGCCACATACTTTCTGATGTCATCTTTAATCTCCAGGATACTGTATTCATTTGTTCATTAACAGATGTTTTTAAAAGCAGTATTCTTTCATAAAAATTTTGTTTCATTTTATTTTTTTTTACATTTTAATTTCTGAGCTGTCTCCATCCGTCCCTCCCTCTCCCACACTAGACAAGGCCATCATTTCAAACACACATAGACACACACACATACATACTCTTGTGTCTATGCACATATACATATATAACTATGTAAAACCATCCCATGCATACTTCTATTTATCAGTTTTTTCTCTAGAGGTGAATAGCATCTTCCTTCATAGGTCCTTTGTAGTTGATTTGAATATTTATTTTTAATATTTACACAGAATAGCTTAGTTATTTACGGTTATTCTTCAAACAATATTGCTGTTACTATATACAACCTTCTCTTGCTTCTGCTCATTTCATTCTTCATTATATCATGAAAGTCTTTCCATTTTTTTCTTAACTAACCTGTTCATCTTTTTTTTTTTTCTCCAAACCAAACCAGTACAACATTTATTCTGCATACAAGGACAATATATAACCTCATTACAGAAATATAGAAAAACAAAGCTTAACAGAGAAACAGAAATATTTACATACATCACCAGATGGGAACACCTACCTCTGAGTTCTCCTTCACTGGAGAGGGTGGAGGGAGGAGATAAGAACCCTTGATACTGGCTACTCAGTGTCCCTAATCTGGTAAATCAAAAAGACTTCCTGTGAAGCACCCTTCCCCTCAGTGAGCCCCCAGGGAACATCAGTCTGCAAGAATATATACAGTTTTCTGGGATTTTTTTTTAATCCGTTTCCACAAGTCTTTAATTAATTTATTTATTTTTAGTTTTCAACATTCATTTCCACAAAATTTTGAGTACCAAAATTTCTCCCCATCTCTCCCTTCCCCCCACCCCAGGACACTGTACATTCTGATTATTCCTTCCCCCAATCTGCCCTCCCTTCCATCACAGCCCTCCCTTCTCTTATCCCCATATCCTCTATTTTCTTGTAAGGCAAGATAGATTTTTTATACCCTATTATCTGTATTTCTTATTTCCCAGTTGCATGTAAAAACAATTTTTAATATGTCTTTAAAACTTCGAGTTTCCCCTTCTCTCCTTTCCTTCCTCCCCTTGCCATCCCCACTGAGAAGGCAAGCAATTCAATATAGTTTATACATGTATAGTTATGCAAAAGACTTCCATAAAAGCCATGTTGTGAAAGACTAACTATATTTCCCTCCATCCTATCCTGCCCCCCATTTATTCTATTCTCTCTTTTGACCTTGTCCCTCTCCAAAGGTGTTTACTTCTAATTACCCCCTCCTCCCATTTGCCCTCCCTTCTATATCCCCCCACCCCACTTATCCCCTTCTCCCCTACTTTCCTGTAGTGTAAGACAGATTTTCATACCAAATTGAATGTGCATGTTATTCCCTCCTTAAGCTAAATGTGATGAGAGTAAGCTTCACTTTTCCCCTCTCACCTCCCCCTTTTTCCCCTCCATTGAAAAAGCTTTTATTGCCTCTTTTATGAGAATAATTTGTCCCATTCCATTTCTCCCTTTCTCTTCCCAATATATTACTCTCTCATCCCTTAATTTTATTTTTGTAGGTATCATCCCTTCCTATTCAACTCACCCTGTGCCCTCTGTCTATATGTATATAATCCCTCCAACTACCCAAATACTGAGAAAAGTTTCAAGAGTAACAAATATTGTCTTTCCATGTAGGAATATAAACAGTTCAACTTTAGTAAATCCCTTACGATTTCTCTTTTCTGTTTACCTTTCCATGCTTCTCTTGATTCTTGTGTTTGAAAGTCAAATTTTCTATTCAACTCTGGTCTTTTTGTCAAGAATGCTTGATCCATTAGAGAGTAGAAGATGGTGTAGAAGGTACACCAAGTGGTCGGTAGAGATATAGCTAATGCAGTGTGTGATGTCCAGGGAGACAATGGAGAAGCAGAAGGGATGGAGGTTATGCTGAGAGGTGTAGGGGTTGTAAAATAAAGGGAAAGGATAAAACGATAAAAGTGATGATCAGATAAAAGAATTTCAGAGTTGTTTTGTCTTTTAACAAAGAAGTAGAACATTTTTGAGTGATAAGATCAATATTATGACCATCTTTATGTGGAATGAAAAGGTAGTGGGAAATGAATAAATGAGCAAACTGAGGGACTGTAAACTTAAGGTGTTAGACAGAGTATCAATATGTATGTTGAAATTCCCTAATATTAACAAAAAGCAGAGGAGATGGGAAGAGAGCACAACTATAAACCAGGTACTTAACCCACTGAGGGAGGAAGGGGAATTAGGATTATACACTCATATAAGGAATTTCAGTAGATGTATGATAGGGAGCACTCAGGTCAGGAAAACTAGGAACAATATTGTCATACTGTAGATATCCTAGACAAAATAGGGGAATAAAGAAGAAAACTGGAAAGCAGATTAAAAATATAATTAAATAGTAATAGTAGACTTCAGCCATCTGGACATCTGTCAGAGCTATCTGACAAAATCAGAGCAACTAGTGATTTTAAAAAATCTTTCTTCATGGTAATTTTATTCTTCAAAAATCTAGAGGAAATAATCAGTCAAAAAGTATTTATAAGCAGCTACTTTGTGCCAGGCACAGTGATAGTTACTGGAGATAGAAATAGAAAGAATGAAATAATCCCTACTCTCAAGGAGCTTACATTCTGATGGGGAGGGACAAAAAGTACATACATAAGTATATACATAATAAATATAAAGAGAATAAATACAATGTAAAGATATGGATTTTATCCTTCCACCCCAATAAATGTAATAATCACGAGGCACATAAACCTTAATTGGTGGTGCAGTAGAGAGAGTGCTACACCTGGAGTTAGCAGACTCATCTTCTGAATTCAAATCTGACCTCAGATACTTCCTAGTAGTATGATCCTGGGCAAGTCACTTAATCCTGTTTGCCTCAGTTTCCTTATCTGTCAAATGAGCTGGAGAAGGAAATGACAAATCACTCCCAAGAAAACCACATGAAGAGTTGAATATGACTGAAATAACTGAACAACCACAACAAGTAATAGAGTGAAACTAGGTCTATTTAAAAATCATTTGTTTTGAAATAAATTTTATTGCTATCATTTGTTTTTATATCACCTAAATTTCCTTCTATATTTCTCTTCCTCCTTGCATATGACAAAGAATATTTTTTTGTAAAGAAGATTAGGGAAGAGAAAAAAATATCAAAACTTATCAATACATTAAAAAAAAATCTGAAAATTTATGAAATGTTCCATACTTGTGGAGCTCCTACCTCTATGAAGGAGGTGGGGAGGGTGCATTCTCAGATCTCATATTAGGGTCACGATTGTTCTTGGAAATTTTGGAACATTTATTTTTTTTTATCATTTTGTAGTTGTTATTCCTTCCATTTACATTGTTGTAGTCATTTTGGGTATTGTTTTCTTGGTTCTTTCATTCTTTGTCAGTTCTTGTAAGTTTTTCCATGCTTCTTCATATTCTTCATATTCCTCATTTATTATAGCACAATAATATTCCATTATGTTCATGTACCACTATTTATTCATTCATTTCCTAATCCAAGGGCATCTAATTTGTTTCCAGTTCTTTGCTCCTCAACAAAAACTGCTATAAATATTGTGATGCGTATGGGGATTTTCTTTTTATTAGTAGCCTCCTTGGGTTACATACCTATAATACAATTTTAGAGTTGATGAGTCGTTATATATATTGTCATTACTTTGCATAATTTTGAATTGCTTTCCAAAATAGTTGTGTAGCTTGACTAACAAAGCACCAGTGTGTTTATCTTCCCACAAACCTTTCAATATTTACTATTTCCATCTTTTGTCATATTTCACTTTTTATTCTAGATCTATTCTTTTTCCAAATGAATTTTTGGTTATTGCATCAAATTCTGTGAAACATTCCTTTTTATAGTTTGATTGATGTAGCATTCAAATTGGAAATTAGCTTTGCTAATATTTTCATTTCTATTATATTGGCATAGCCTAACCTATGTCTTTTATTTTTAATAAATTTATTTAATTTTTTACATTCATTTTCACAAGATTTTGGGTTCCAAATTTTCTCCCCATTTGT
>CM053771.1:283682405-283723632 GCA_028658325.1 Potorous gilbertii
GAGATACCCCGCTCCCCTCTCAGCCCATCTCTCTCACTGACCTGTGCGTCTGTGAGTGGAGGGACCTTCGCGGCTGCCGGAAATTCAGGTCCCTGACGCCTGCTGGGCTCTGCTCGCTCCTCTCAGTGCGGTGCGGCCGGGGTGGCGGGGGGGAGGGGCGTGGGGGGAAGCGCTCCGCAGGGCAGGGCTCCGCTCCCGTCCAGGGTACCTTTGCGGTAGGTTTTTCAGGGCTCTCTGCAACGGAAATCTCCTTCACTGTGTTGCTGCACGGCTTCCACTGTTCCAGAATTTGTCAGGAGTTCTTTTTACAGGAAATCTATGGGCTGTGGATTTGGAGCTAGCAAATGTGAGTCTTTCTACTCCGCCATCTTGGCTCTGCCCCACCTCCTTATTTTCAAGGAAAACCTGTGTCATTTTTTCATTTCACATGTAGCAAGAATGTTAGGACTGATACGGTTACTCAATTCTATGTCTATTAATCAGACCGTGGACAAGGATTTCAACTCTGTTCTCCCTCTTCACTCCCTCCTCCTATCTAGTTCCTTCAAGACTCAGCAAGAGGTCCTTCCTCACCTGTTCTCTCTTCCTCTTTCCCTCCCCGCACTGAGAGTGCCTACCCTCCAAGATTATGGGGTGTTCAGGAGAACTAGCACCTCTGGTATGAGGCCTGCCAATCCCTTTTGAAGGTTGCCCTTGGCACCTACCCGATTCACTCAACTCTCACTTGTGACTCCAAGAAGTTGTAGCATGGGCAGCAGCCACACTCCAGTAAACCATCTTGGCAGACATGATAAACCAAGGTGAGGGCAACTGACAGTCCTCAGACGTGTCAGTGATTTAGGGGACTGTCTACCCCAAGTATATGAAGACTTCCCTGGGCGGAATGGGATGATAACAATTTTCCCTGGTGGCCATGAAGAAGGCTAAAGCAGGTGCTGTGGGGTGCTTGGATCTTGGCAGACAGGGAAGATGTCACAGTCATCCACTGCATCCCACCCATTGCCAGTGGTCCTGACTCTTGTCCTACCATTTGACTTTGATTCTCGGGAAGAGTTGTTGTATTTGTCCTTCATTCTTGAAGAGGACCATGACATTAAGATGATAACATGACTTGACATTGACTTTGATTTGAGTGAAGGAAAGCTGTGCAAGGTCACCAACCTCACCATCTTTTCCTGAGCCATCTGGGTCCAGTGGCTAGATATTTATCAGGATTTCTGGAGATGATCCAGGATGCCTGGGTCTTATCAGATTCTCACTTTGAGTAAGACACTCACATTCCACGAATAGGCCTCTTTAAGTAATGATTCAAGGGATTGCCCCTTTAATAATAAAAAAAATCAAACAGGGAGGGGAAGACCCTAAGAGGTCCTGGGTAAAAGAGAAGCAGTTACTATTTGGTATTTACATTCACTCTGTGCCTGGTAGGTGGGAATCTGTTGTCCAATCTATGAGCTCTAGAGTAAATTGGGCTTAAGGCTTGGTCTTTGAGAAGAAATTTAGGCAGTAAACCCAAAGGAAAAAAGGCAGCTTTTGGTCATCCAAATGTAGGGCAGACCACCCCAGGCAAAGAGGGAGAGAAGAGAGGAGAGGAGAGGAGAGGAGAGGAGAGAAGAGGAGAGGAAAGGAGAGGAGAGGAGGGGAGGAGAAGAGGGAGGAGAGAGAGGAGGGGAGGGGAGGAGAGCAACTTTGTGCAGTTCTGCTTCACTTAAATCCAATTCATGTGCAAATTAAGACGTCATCACATAATGTCCCTGGTGGACCAAACAACATCTTCCATTTCCACTCTACATCTTATATGAGCTGCTTGAGGGCAGGAATCATGTTATTGCTTTTCTTTATATCCCCAACACTTAGCACAGTGCCTGACAAATAATCAGCACTTGATAAATGCTTGTTGGCTCTTGGATAACTGTTTGACTCACACTTAGAAAATGAACAGCCCCATTAAAGTTTATAGACAGTCTCAAGACAGTGATTCTTTGCATCCTCTGCTTCACCTTCTCTATCACTGGGTCATCATCATGGCTGAAACAGAAAAGAAGCATGCAGAACGGAGAATCATTTTATAGTTTCCTTTGTTTCATAGGTTGGGATGGCCAGAGTTCATCACCAAATGAACATAATACTGGTGATGAGTCTTTCCATGCTTAGCTAGTTTGGTGCTCAGAATGTAACATTATTTTGCTACCAGGATCATCCTGAAGCCTCCCTGGCATCCAGAGCTTGCGCTGCACTCAAATGACCTTTGAGAAGCCAGTGTCACCTCCGTACCATGAAGAGGCATTAGAAAACTTTATGAAGGAAAGGACAGTGATATAAAAGAAAAAAGCCCCAATAATCTATTTTTCAATTGCAGTCAATAATACCAAGAGATCTTTTTCTCAGTCTTACCCATTCTCTTGGACTATCATGCATGAGGTTTCTTTTATGGGACAGTCATCTATCCATTCTCCTAATCCAGAAGATGGGAGATGGGATGGGATAAGTTCCTTACAGTCAACTTCAGAACGTTGTTTTCATGACCTCCCCTGTAAAGTGAGGTCCCTCAACTACAATCCAGTTCCTGGAAAGGGAGTGGGGAAGAAGTCAAACGGATTTGCTTGCCCATATCCTGTACCTAAATAAAAATGATCTAAACCCAATCTTACAAGACGTTTTATGGAAAATCTTCCACTTAGCCTGGTGGATAACAATAACCTATATAAGAACAACAGTAACGACAGAAACATCAATAAGAATTACTGACATTCAATCAGCAGATACAAATGAGGAAGTATGGAACAATGAATAGAGGACTGGCCATAAAATCAGGAAGACTAGGGTTCAGATTCTGCCTCTGACATTCTGACACTCCCTAGCTGTGACAATGGGCAAATCACTTGAGGGTGACGTGCCTTGACCAACTCCGGAGGATTTATCTACTAAGTCATGGAAAGATCATAAATTCAGACTCAGAGGTCATGCAGTTCAACAGATGATGATAAAAGGAGTTAAGTGACTTGTTCTGGGTTATGTAGCTAACAAGTGTCTGAGACACCCGAGGCCAAGCCAAGTGCTCTATTCATTGTACCACCTATGTACTTAAGGTTTTGATCTCCATTGGTAGAAGGAGTTTCCACACCAGGATGGTCCTTCATGTATTCATAGATATAGGTTCTCTGACTTTAGCTCGTTCCCTTTCCACTGCATTACCATGGAATAGTAATTGCATTGAGGAGAGAGCTATATGACTTTCAGAGGCATTTTGGATAAATAATAGCATTTGAGTTTGTTTTACAGTAATAGAAACAGGTTTAGAATTTGAAGAGACTTCAGTCCCTAGATGGATCATCTAGTCCAAACCTGTTATTTTACTAAGTGAGACACTGAGGCCCAAAGACATGAAAAGAATTACCTAAGGTCACATAGGTAGGTATATACATATACATGTATATATATGTACATATGTACATACATAGATACATATGTGTATATCTATATAGCAGAATCTATATCTCTATATAGTAGAGCTGGAATTTCAATTTACCTCCACTGACTCTAAATACAGAATTCCTTTTTTATATAATTATATTTTATTTATTTTGATATTTATTTTAAAAAAGTTTTAGTTCCAAATTCTCCCTCTCCCTCCAGTCCCTCCCCCACCCATTTAGAAAATAATATGATACCCATTATACATGTGAAGTCATGCTAAACATATTTAACCATGTTGCAAGAAAAATAAAGTAAGTTTTAACAGTATGTTTTATCGGAGTTCATCAGTTCTCTCTCTGGAGATAGATAGCATTTGTCCTTGTGGGTCCTTCGGAGCTGTTTTGGATCATTGCCTTGATCAGAAGAGTTAAGTCTTTCACAGCTAATCTTTTCCAGTTACTGTGTACAGTGTTCTCCTGGTTCTGCTCACTTCACTTTGCATCAGTTCATAAGTCTTCCCAGATGTTTTGTGCAAGCATTTCTTTTGTCATTTCTTATAGAACAGTAACATGACTTCATGAACATAGACCACAACTTTTTCAGTCATTTCCCAGTTGATGGGCATCTCCCCAGTTTCCATTTCCTTGTCATTATATAAAAAAAAGCTGCTATAAATTAAATCCAGCATTCTTTCTTCTTTACAACATTGCCTCACAACTCAGAGATGTTGCCAAGGATGTTGCCTAGCAAGTTTAATTGCAGTCTGTGTGTTACAGTTCTAATGGGCCTCATGGAATGATAGCAGTATAACTAATAAGTTTTTATTGAATTGAGCAGCATGGATTGAATATTCTATTTTTATGTTTCCCACCTTTCTATTCCATAGAGGCTGAACTCTCAAACCCTTACACTGAATAGAATCATGTGTAGCCCTCTCTGGAAAGGCCCATTTGTAATCTCTGAAATCTAGTGTAAAATAAAGCTCCCATAAGCTCTTAGAGGTATCCAGATGGAGTAGTAGGTAGAAGAGGAAGACCTGAGTTCAAATCCAGCCTGAGACTCCTACTAACTTTGTGACTCTGGGCAAGTTACTTAACCACTTTGCCTCAGTTTCCTTGACTGTAAAACTAGGGATAATAACAGCACCTACTTTGCAGGATTGTTGTGAGGATCGAGTGATGAAATATTTCTAAAGTTAAATTTAGCACAGTGTAGTAGGCTGTATATAAATGCTTCTCCATAATATACTAATGATCCAACATACAAGTGATTTTTTTTTCCATCTCTACAAATGAGGTCACCAAACAAATATTTTCTTTTCTGCAGCAGAACATTTTGAACCAGAATTCACACAGCATAATTGAAAACCATGCATTTCATCAGTTCTGGGTTAAACAAAATATTCTGGGTTGAAATGCAAATAGATTTAAAGCCTATAAGGCAAAGTCAAACATGGTAGATCTTGTAAAACTGGATGATAGTAACACGACTATTTTCCATTCAGAAGTTTAGTCCAAATATCACACAATTCATATAATTTTAGAGCTGAAAAAAGTTTTATGAATCACCAAGTACAAACCCAGAATTCCTGTAAAGAAAGGAACTGAAGCCCCTGGAAAAGGTGAAACTTGCCCCAAATCACCCAGCCAGAGCAAGACCTGGAACTCAGGCCCTCCAGAGCAACAAGTCCAACTCAACTTTTTTTTTATGGGAGGAGTGAGTCTATCACTTGACATCAATATCTGTGTGGAGCAGAAAGGACTAGCTTGGTCATCAGACATCCTCCAAATCCCTCAGGCCCACAAACTAGGAGTCATCTTGACCCTTCCCTCCATCTCATCCATCATATCCAAACTGTTGGCAAGGTCTGTCAATTTCACCTCTGCAAAATCTCTTGAATATGGCGCCTTCTGTCCTCTGACACTGCCACCACCTTGGTGCAGACCCTTACCTCTTTATGCCTGGCCTATGGCAATAGCCTTCTGTTTGCTCTCTCTGCCTCATATCCCTCATCACTTGAGTCCATTCTTTGCTCAACCACCAAAATTATTTTCCTAAAGTGCAAGTCTGATCATGCTACCATCCTACTCTAAAAAAAATCCAGTGGCTTCCTATTGCTTGCAGGATCCCATATGATATTCTTAGTTTGGCGTTGAAAGTCCTTCATAACCTGCCCACCCCTATCCCCCTCACCTTTCCAGTCTTTTTACACCTTACATCTTCTCACACACAGCACCCCTCCACTCCCCACCCCAAACACACAAATACTATGTACCCTCTTCAATCCAGTGCCACTGGTCTCCTTGCTGCTTCTCAAAAAATACTCCATCTCCTGACTCTAGGCATTTTCACTGACACTCCCTATGCCTGGAATGCTCTCCCTTTTCACCTCTGCCTCCCTGTTCCTTATTTTTTTTTCAAATCTTAGCTAAAATCTCACCTTCAGGCAGATTTTCTCAGTCCCCCTTAATTCTAGTACCTTCTCTCTGTTGATTATTTCTAATTTATCCTGTATATAGTTAATTTGTACAGATTTGCTTGCATGTTGTCTCCTCCATTACTTTATAAACTCCTTGAGCTCATAGACTATATTTTGCCTTTCCCAGTTCCCTGCACAGGACCTGTCATAAATTAACTAATATTTATTGATTGACTCATTGACTGACAGTCAATAAATGAACACAGAAACTTGATGTTCAATAAGCCCAGAGATTCCCATCTAGTAATATTTAACAAAAACTTTTGGGAAAGCTACAAAGCAGTCTGACAAAACTGAGGTAAGGACCAGGGGTGGGGAACCTATGGCCTCAAGGCCACATGTAGCCATCTAGGCTCTCAAGTGTAGCCCCTTGATTGAATCTGAACTTCACAGAATAAATCCCCCTAGTAAAAAGATTTTTTTCTGTAAAACAAAATGCCACACCAAGTCTCTGGAAGGCCACATGTGACCTCGAGGCCACAGGCTCCCCACCCCTCATACAGACCAACACCTCACATGTATGCCAAATAAGCTCCAGATGAATACATGACCCAGATATAAAAGGTCATATGTAATGCTAATGAGATGCCCATAGCAGCTGCTATGAATATGCAGACGTATTCCCAGGGTTTATATACAAAATATAATAAACTCTCCTCCAAGACAAAACCAAATATTTATTTGGAACATTGCTATTAGGATACAAGAAGGCAAGATTTAGTAAACTACCCATTACCAATCCAGGGAGTGCCAACATGCTAGAAAATTCCCTTAAGGCAAGTTCTTCCCTCTGCCTGTTTCTCCCTCCTCCCAGGCCTTTCTGTCCAAGTGATAAAATGTATACTGTTTCCAATCAAAGTCTTAGCACTTGATTGGCTTAGTTTGGAGAAGCTTAGAAATCAACACTCAATTGGGAAGTTGTAGGAATCACTGTGGATCAGACCCTACTTGGTTCTGTGCCAAGGCTCCATGTGAGACCTATTAAAGAGTAGGGAAGCTCTTATATCCCATTAACATTACATCACATCATAAACAAATTAAAGGAGCTAAAGAAATTATCTTTGAGATCTGAGAATAGGGAAAAAGATAATTACCAAAGAAGGGATAGAGAAGATCGGAAGGATAAATTTGACAGTTTTGATCAACTTCAAAAGTTTTTGCACAAACAAAACCAACATAGTTAAAATCAAAAGGGAAATAGATAACTAGGGGAAAACATCCACAGCAAATTTGATGAGAAAGGTCTTATATCTAAAATTTGGAAGCAATTAATTTGAATTTTTAAGAAAAAGAGGGATTTCCCAATATAGAAATAGTCAAAAGATAGTTCTTAAAGAAAGAAATATAAGCTATCCATATCCATAACAAAAAAAATATTTCAAATAACTAATAATGGGGGAAATTAAAATTAAAGCAATTCTGAAATTTCTCTTCACACCTATCAAATTAGCAAAGATGACAGGAAAGGAAAATCATAAATGCTTGAGGGGTTAAGGGGAAACAGTCACTTTGATGTACTATTGAGGGAGCTGTGAACTGATCCAGTCATTCTGAGAAGCAGTTTAGAACTATACCCTGCCCCATTACTAAATTATGCATTAGTGATATCACTACTATGTTTATTTCCTACAAAAGATCAAGGAAAGAGGAAAAGGAATCATATGTACAAGAATATTTATATCAGTGGGTTTTGCTGTAGTAGAGTCAGAGGAAGGGGGAATGCCCATCTATTGGGTGATGAATTAAGCATACAGATGTAATAAACTATTGTTACTCCATAAAAAATGACAAAATGGATGGCTTCACTGAAGCCTGAGAAGACTTGTATGAATCAAAGTAGAACAAGTTGATCAGAATCAAAAGAACAATTTATACTAACAACATAGAAAAAGCCTCTTTGAATATCTTGAGAATTCTGATCAATGCAATGATCAGCTACAATTCCAAAGGGCTGATGATGAAGCACGTTATTCATTTCTAGACAAAGAGGAAATGAACTCAAGATTGAAGATAAGCTATTTTGGGACATGGCCAATGTGGAAATTTACTTTACTCAGCTGTGCATATTTTTTTTATCTTTTTAAAAAAATTTTAATCTTTTTTTCTTCCAGTAAAAGGTGAATAAGGGTAAAAGAGAGAGAGAGAGAGAGAGAGAGAGAGAGAGAAAGCTAAGGAAATGAGGGAAGAGGAGAAGAGGGTAAAGAAAGGAAAGAAAAGAAAAAAGACAAAGAAAGGAATGGAAAGGAAAGGAAAGGAAAGGGTTGGAAAGGAAAGGAGAAGGAAATGAAGGGAAGGAAAGGAAAGCTAAGGAAAGGAGAGGAGAGGAGAGGATGGGAGAGGAGAGAAAAGGGGAGCAGTGGAGTAAGGAACCGAGAAAAGGAGAGGAAAGGAAAGGTAAGGAAGGGAAAGGAAAGGAGAAGGAAATGAAGTGAAATGAAGGAAAGGAAAGGAAGGGGAAAGGGAAGAGAAGGGAAAGAAAGGACAGGAAAGGAAAGAAAAGTAATGGAAAATAAAAGAAAGAAAGAAAGGAAAGGAAAGGAAAGGGAAAGGGGTATAGGTATCTTTTCTTTTTTTAATGCACAGAAGAGATGAGAAGGAAGATAAAAAAAGAAACACAGACAAGGAGGACAGTTATGAAAACTCTAATCAAGGCAATAATAAACCACAGTTCCAGAGAAATGAGCATGCCATCTATCTCCTGACAGAGTGGTGATGGATTCAAAGTGTAGAATAATTGATTTTTAAACAGTGAAAATAAGAATTTGTTTTCCTCAACTATGCATATTTATTATAAGGTTTTTGCTTTTTTAAAGAAGGGGTACCACGTAAAAGGGTGAAGGTGGATAGTGATAGGGGAACAAAGCAAAAATAAAAAGAAACGCAGGTGTTTTTTTTAAATGCAGAGAATAGAACATAAAGAAGGACAGAGAGAAGCAGATGCCAAGGCAGAACAGCTATGAAACCTAAATGATGATTTGTTGTTGTTATTGTTTAATTGTATTCAACTCTTCATGACTCCATTTGGGGTTTTCTTGACAATGATACTGGAGTGGTTTGCCATTTCCTTCTTCAGCTCATTTAACAGATGAGAAAACTGAGGCAAACAGGGTTAAGTGACTTGCCCAGAGTCACACAGCTGATAAGTGTCTGAACCTAGACCTGGCCCTCCATCCACTGTACCACTTTGTTGAACTTAACATATTTAAAAGAAAATCAAGCTGTTCATAATAGAGACCTGCCATTTTGTTTATATTCTTCCTCTTCTTTGCTAACATATATGTATATGTATATGCATATACGTATGTATGTATATATGCAAATGCCCATTCTATTTGGTGTTAATTTAAAAATGAAAATAAATACTCCTTCCTTCCCAAAAGAATTCTGATCCTTCTTGACTTTGTTACAGTATTCAACACTATTGACCCCTTTTCCTCCTGTATACTCTCAATTCTGAGACGTTGTTGACACTACTCTACTATTGACAATGACACAAGACAATTCCAAAGGACTCATGATGAAAAATGAGGAAGAAGAGAAAAAAATCCTGTACCATCAGCACATTGAAAAATTCTGACCTTTTATACTCCACACCTCTTAACTCTGATTGGAGCCAAATTAGTTCTTTATAATTTCACAATATTTAGGTTTTTTCATTTTGTAGTTCTTATTCCTTCCATTTCTAGTATTGTAATCATTGTGTGTATTGCTTTCCTGTCTGATTATTTAGCTTCTCATCTCTTCATGTATCATGATGATTATTTCTTACCTCATGATAATATTTTATTCCTTCATATACCACAACTTGCTTAGCTATTCCCCGATGGGCATTCACTTTGTTACCAGTTCTCTGCTACCACAAAAACGCATGTATAAATATTTTGTGTATACGAGACCTTTGTTTTTGTAACGATTTCCTTGGGCTGTATTCCCAGTTAGTGGGATTTCTGATTCAAAGGGTATGAACATTTTTATCACTTTATTTGCATAAGTTGAAACTGCTTTCTGAAACAGTTGTCCCAGTTCCCAGCTGCAGCAACAATGCATTTCTGTGCTTACCTACCCATAATCTATCCAACCTTTAATCTACCCGTCTCTTGTTATCTTTGCCAATTTTGTCCGTCAATAAGTATTTATTAAGCACCACTATGAGCCAAGCAGTATGTTAAGTGTTGGGGATACAAAAACATGCAAAAGACACTTACTGCCCTCATGGAGCTTATGATCTAATGAGGGAAATGTGCAAACAAAGTATAAACAGGAAAAATAGTAAATATTTAGAAGAGGGAAGACACTAGAATTAAGATAGTCTTCCTGTAGAAGATAAGCTTTTAGTTGACACTTGAAGGAACACAGGCAAGTCAATAGGAGGAGATTAGGAGAGAGGACATTCCAGGCATGGGAGACAGCTAGAGAAAATGTCTGGAGCTAAGAGATGGAGTGTCTTGTTCATGGAGGCCAGTACCACTGGATTGAAGTGTTATGTGTAGGAGAGTAAGGTGTAAGTAGATTGGAAAAATTGGAGGAACATCAAGCAGATGATTTTGTATTTGATTCTGGAGATAATACAGAACTACTAGAGTTTATTGAGTCCAGGAGTAACATGGTCAGAGTTCAGCTTTAGGAAAACCATTTTGGCATCAAATGGAGGATGTATTAGAGCGGGGAGAAACTTGAGACAGGAAGACTCACCATCAAGCTATTGCAATGGTCCAGGAGTGAGTTGATGAGGGCCTATACCGGGGTGGTACAGTGTCATAGGATAGAAGGAAGCATTCTTCAGAGATGTTTCAAAGATAAAATCAATAGGCCTGGACCACAGATTAGGCATGGAGGAGTGGGGAGAGGGAGTGAGGAGTTGAGGTATGAGACCTTGGTTGGGAACCTAAAGGACTGGGACAATGGTGATGCTCTCAATAGTGACAGGAAAGTTGGGAGGATGGGGAGGGTTTTCAGTCTATGAGATGAAACCTTGCATTTGTTTTGAGGTTCATTTCTCTTCTTGTTAGGGATTTGGAGAATTCTTTCATATGTTTGTTGATTGTTCTCAATTCTTCTTTTTAGAACTCATGTCCTTTGACTACTTCTCTTCTGGTGAATGACTTCCAGTCATATATTTCTGTTAGTTCTTTATATGTCTTGGACATCAAACCCATACTTGAAATACAGAAATATATGATATAAATATTTTCCCAATTCACCTCTTCTGTTCTTATCCTAGCTGCATTAGTTTTATTTGTGCAAAAACTTCTTAATTTCATTTAATCAAAATTATGCAGAATTATCCATACAATAAAGACAAATGTTTAAAACCAAGATAGGAAAATGGGCTTTCCCTGAGGACAAAGTAAAAGATTTCCATGTTGGAACCAAAGAGAAAAGAGGAGTTATAGAATTACTTCTTGGGAATCTGCAGTCTGGGGTATGTGGGTAGAGCAGCTAACAACATAGCATTTGTCTCAACTCTCTTCATGCCTGATCAGCCCACTCAGTCTTGCTCCTGGCATCCTTCTCCTGCTACTTATGGCTGCTGCCTCCACCCATATTTCTCTTCTACCAAATCCATGCAGGATCTTTCTGTCTCCCCTTTTCCAGGTCCATATGTCTTCTACACATCTGATTGGAAGGTAGGTTCCTCCTTGAATCTGACTTCTTCCTGGACTCACTCAGAATGACTGACTCTAGAAATTCCCAACTGTCTTTTAAAGGTCAACCAAAGTGTATGGCCAATCACAAATGTCCAATGGCATCACTCTCTTTTTGATTTACACAAGAGAATTATTTCCACTTTGTAAACAAATCTTGACTACATTTCTACAGTTAGTTGAACACAACCAACTTTTTTTTTAAATGATTAAATCCTGGGTTTTCAATAACCAACTCCATCATGCTAAGATAATAGATTTAGAACTGGAAGGTACTTCACAGACCATCCCAACAACCCGTTTTACAGGTGAAGCTGGGGAAGTCAAAAGACTTGCTCAAGTTCGTACAGGTAGGGCTTGAACCCAGGCCCTATGACTCCAGGCCCTTTTCACTCTGCCACAAGGTACCTCCTCTTTATGTAGTCAATTTAAAATCCAAGTGTTGGAGTTTATATTTATTGTCCCACTTATCATAGTTTTCAATTCTTGATAAATTAAGTTTTGTTTTATTTTCCTTGTTTGAAGATTATGCTACTTAGTAAAGAAAACATAAGCATCATCCATTGTCATCATCACATTCACTCTGAGTAGCAGGATTTGAGCCCCTTGGATTTTACCCATCCCAAATATAGATGACATCATTATTGTGTTCATCCTTCATTTTTGAAGAAGACCAGTGACATCAGGGTGAAGTCTTGACTTGCCTGTGAATTGGATGCCTCTGGGAGGCAGAGTTGCCCAAAGTTATGAGCCTTGCTCTCTTCTCCTGAGTCATCAAAGTCCAGTGGCAGGGCAGGGATCAACATTTTTGTCGATGGCCCAGGATGCAGCAGATGACCTTAGCATCATCAATGTCTGATCGAGCTCTAAGCGCTCAACAGTGTCTGCTTCAGCCGCATTATGGCTTTTGGAACAAATTATTTTCCTTTTTCCATTCCACCCAGGGAGGTCTTCACATGCTTGGGGTAGACATGCCCCTATGTCACCGATGGTTTGAGGCCTGTCCGCTACCCTCAACCCGGTTTAGCCTATATGCTCCGATGTTGTATGGGGTATTCAGGGAGAACTAACAGTTATAGAATGAAGGATTGCCAAGCCCTTTTTAGAGCTTCTCATCCCCTTTGGTGTCCACCTGTCACCTAACTCTCACCTGTGGCTCCACGAGCAGCCACTGCCAGGTAAAAAGCTGATATGATAGCAGCATATAAAATATGCCAGGAGGCCAAGGACTACATTTCCAGTTAGGTACCAGTCTTAACAGGGGAGGAGATTTGTGTCCTCAAGACTTAGATTCTTCGGAGACTCTACAGGGAGACCTCTGAGGAGAAAGATGAAATGAGACAGGTATGATGGTACTCCATATTGAAAGGTAACAGAAGTAGTGAAGTCTACTTAGCAGTTACCAAGAACAAGCTGAGGGCAGCAGAAAGAGGCTCATCTTACAAATGAGTCGATGAAAAGCACCAAACACTCTAAACTCTAAATCCAGATCCTTCAAGAATGTATCTTCCTAACCTTTGGTTTTGCTGGGCAGGAGAAATCTGGTACCCCTGCTGCATATTAGGCCATAGGTCTTAGAGAAAATTGTTTTCTCTACTACTTTATACAATGATCAACCCTAATTCCTGGGATATGTGTTTTCCTATTCCTTTAATAATTGTTTAAGTCCTGATTTAGTGTTTCACTTTAGAAATGAATGTTCCATGAAAATGGAAAAGGGAAGGGAAATGAAACACTGTATAATTATCATGAACGAGTTTGGCCTTGGAGAAGTAAAGAATAGTAATAATTATGGCTAACAGAAAAATAACGGCTAAGGGTTTGCTAAACACCATACAAGGTTGCTACAAGGGGATAGGACACATATTCCCCAATGCAAGTTGGTGGCTCAGTGGCTAGAGCGTTGGGCCTGGAGTCAGGAAGACCTAAGCTCAAGTGGGGTCTCAGACACTTATTAGCTGTGGGTTCTTGGACCTCCTTCACTCTAGGTATCCAATCAGTTGCCAAGTCTTGCTGTTTCTACATATTTCACATCTTTTACATCTGACCTGTCCTTTTATTTACACAGCTACCACCTTAGATGAGGCTCTTATCACTTCCTCCCTACATTATTCCAGCTGCTTCCTAATTGGTATCCCTGCCTCAAGTCTCCAGACTGTTTTTTTATACATAATTACAAAAATGATTTAAATTTAAAAAAAAATTTCCCCAATTACATGTAAAAACAATTTTTAATGTCAGGGGTTTTTTTTCATTTTTGAGTTCCAAATTCTCTCCCTCCCTCCTCTCCAATCTCATTCAGAAGGAGAGCAATTTGATATGGGTCATACAGGGACAGTCATGCAACACATGTCTGTGTTAGTCCTGTTGTGAAAGAAAATACAGACAAAAACAAACAAGAAAGAGAAAGCAAAAGTACTCTTTGATCTGCATTCAGCTTCCATCAGTTCTTTCTATGAAGATGGATAGCATTTTTCATCTTGAGTCCATCAGAATTGTCTGGGATCACCACATCGTTGTTGAAAATAGCAAAGTCATTCACAGTTGATTACCCCACACAATTACTGTTACTATGTACAACGTTCTCCTGGTTCTGCTCATTTCTCTTTGCATCAGTTCATGTTTAAGTCTTTCCAGGTTTTTCTGAGACAATCCTGCTCGTCATGATTTTTTCCTTTCTTTTCTTTTCAAAATTTTCTGTTTATTTTTAGTTTCCAACATTTACTTTTATATGATTTTGTCTCAAATTTTCTCCCCATCTCTCTCCTCCTCCTGCCCCAAGACAGTGTGTACTTTTTATATAGGTTCTACATATACATTCATATTAAACCCATTTTCACATTAGTCATGTTGTAAAATGATTTCTCTTAACTGCAGATCTCACCAATGTCACTTTTCTGATTTATAACTCAAGTGGCTTCATGTCCTACGTCAGAAATTAATTCCTGTTTAGCTTTTGAAGATTTTTACAACTTGGCTCTGAACTATCTTTCCAGCCGGGTTATACATAATATACAGTCCCTAAATTCGCTGGCCTTTCCTCTATCCCTCAAACAAATAGCATTCCATCCTCCCTCTCACTTTTTCATTGGTCATCTAGAATGTATTTTCTCCTCACCTCCATCTCATAGAATCCCTCCCTCTCTTCCCTCAATAAATAGCTCAAAGCACCACCTGTGCCCACAGCCTTTCCTGATGCCCTCCAATTGCTAGCGTGCTGCTTTCCTGGTTACTTCCATTTATCTACTTTGTATTTAATTGCATTTATTCTTTTTTATATTCATTCTGGACATAGTTGTATTGATATTTATTGTGTTCCTTTCCCCCTCACCCTCATTAGAATTAATGCTCTTTGAGAGTAGAGGCCTAATAATAATAAAATTAAATAATTAAAAATCCTTATAAATAATAATATTCGCATTTATATGTTGTTGTGCAGTCATTTCATTTGTGTCTGACTTTCTGTGATCCCATATGGGGTTTTCTTGACAAAGATACTGGAGTGGTCTGCCATTTCCTTCTCCAGCTCATTTTGCAGATGAGGAAACTGAGGAAAAAAGGATTAAGTGACTTGCCCAGGTCACATAGTTAGTAGGTATCTGAGACCAGATTCAAGTACAGGTCGTCCTCACTCTAGGCCCAGCGCTCTATCCACTGAGCCACCTAGCTGTTCTTGCATTTGTAGCCCCAGTGCATGACACATAGTAGATGCTTAATAAATATTTGATTTGTTCTAAGTAAAAAACTAAACTTTTTATTATAGATGGATGAAACAGATACTGAAAATGGAAACAGCTGATAGCTGCCACTTTTTTAACCATGCCACCATTTTCTTCCTTTAAAAAATATTTTTCAATTAAAGAGCATTTATTTTCTCTCCCTTCCATTTCTTCTCCCCCTCTCTGAGACAGAGAGAGAGAGAGAGAGAGAGAGAGAGAGAGAGAGAGAGAGAGAAAGTGTAACTCTCATAATAAATATGCATGATTAAGCAAAGCAATTTTCTACATTGCTCATGCCCCTAAAACCTCATTCTACTTCTTCAGTCCAACACATCTCTGGTGGGTAGCTTTCACAATGTTTGGTCCTTTGGAATTGTGGTTTGTTACTACATTGATTCTAGGTTTCATGGCTGTCCTTATCTGTTCTTTTTGACCTTCCTTCTGTTTTCTTCTGTATATTTAAAAAGAAAAAGATGCCTCAATGACCCTCTTTTGTATTTATGTCCCTATCCCTCCTCCCCATATTTCCAAGCAATTCCCCATTGGGGAAAAAAAAAATCAAAGAAAAATAAAACACTTGTAACAAATACACAGTCAAACAAAATAAATGACCACATTGAAGGTACATCATAGTCTGTACTGTAAATCCTTTGCCTCCCTTCCTGGAGGTGAGTTAGAAGCTTCGTCATCAAAGGGCTCTTTGGAGCTGTATTTTGTCATGCCCTTGATCAGAGTGCTAGAGTGGTTCTAAGTTGTTTTTCTTCATAATGGTGATGTTGTACTAAGAGTTTTCCTGGTTCCCCTCATTTCATGCCATGCCATTTCATACAGGTCTTCCTGGTTTTCTCCGAAGCTATCCATTTTTTCCTCTCAGGGTACAGTAACAGTCCATTATATTCATATGCCATAATTTGTTTAGTCAGTCCCCAACAGATGGACACTTCACCACTTCTTTTCTGCAACAAAAAAGAACTGCTATAACTATTTTTGTACAAATGGGTCTTTTCCTTTATGTGATCTTTATGGTAGTAATATTGCTAGTGAACGCATGGTTTAGTGATTTTTGTTTCCACAGTGCCACCAACAGTGCATTGACACTCCCGTTTTCCTGCAGTTCCTCTGAAATGTCATCTCCCTTTTTCTGTCCACTTTCCCAGTCTAATGGATGTTAGAGAGATAGCACCATTTTCTCACACCCCCATGTGATGTCATAGATTTTCCATCACTGATAAGTATGATGAAACTGTCATGTCTCCTACTGTGATGACCTATGTAACAGATCCTCCCACTCCTTCACTGTTGTAGTAGAAAGAGTTGGCTATAGACTCAGGAAGGCCTGCATTACTCCGCTTTTTCTAATTGTTACTAGATCTGTGACTATGCAGAGTCACTTATGTACTGAAGTCTCCGTTCCCTCATCTGTAAAATCTGTAAAAACAACTTTAGGGATCTGTGATTTTGTTGGTGCAAGTATATCCCAAACTGATAAACGGATAGCAAACCTTCAGTGTTTGAGTAGATTAGTCAATTAATCAACAAGGATTGCTTGAGTACTTGCTATATGCATCAGGCTCTGTGCTAAGTGCCGAGGACAATACCAAAGACTGAAACAGATCCTGATCTCAGTAGGTGTTGCTATGGCTGAAAAAGTTCACCTGCTGGCTAACTTTCTGGTGAGGAATCTTTCTGAATGCAGGAAGGTCCTCAGGCCACACACACAGCATCCATGCCTTTGTTCATACTACAAGTCCTTCCAGTTTTGTAAATTAAAAAAATCCTATGCAAATGGAATGCAAGTTATTTATATTAAGAAATGGGACCCATCAATCGTGTTTACTTCTAATTCTTCATGATGGATTTTGGATTTTTTAGATTTATTTTCAAAATATTTTCTGAATGATGTGATACACTTTGGTGACCTTTAACTTTTCTAACTCGTTGCCTGCTATTCAGATGACCAGAAAATGAGGCAATATATGTAAACTGCTTGGTAAACTTCAATACATTATATAAATGCTACCTATGATTGCTATCTAGGAGTCCGTAGGGTTAGCTAACAACTCTACATGTAAGCATTCAGGTTCACAAACTCTTAAAATAGAATTGTATTATAACATAGACACACAGAAAGGGCTTAACGTTCAAACCTCTAGAGAGTTGAGACACCAATCATGGGGGCAATGCAGCCACTCGAGAGACCTGCATCTTTGACTTACTGTACTGCCATGGGTTAAGCTCAATCCAGAGAGGGAGTTCTGGTTTGCTCCTCCACTTTAATTCATCACTCTGAGGCCCATCTGGTGCCATGTGGCTTTCTCCTCAGCAGATCTCAGTTCAGGCACTGCTCACCATCCTCAGGCAGCTTACACTGTCTGAGACTTTGCTCCCAGAACCACTGACTTCTGTATTTTCTATATAGCTCAGGTTCTTCATAATCTTCTGATGTTTTGACATGTTCCAGAAGATCTTCTATAATCACCTTTCCCAGGAGATTCTCAATTACGTGGCCTATATGGAAGCTGGATGTTTATAGCTCAAGGCACCTCCAAATCAGAGAGTGCTTCTTTCCACACTTTTGAAATTTGAAGTGTTTTGCATATTTGAAGCCTGTAATCCCTGCCTACTTTGCCAAAGGGCTCTCAGGGACTAGACTTCATACTTGCATTCAAATAAAGCCCCACTTTCCACTCTTTGCCAGCTTAGAATGAATCAGCACTCTATGCCTCTTCTCCCCTATTGCCCAGGTGGTATGGTATATATCCTGCTTGTGTCACCTTGCCCTAGGTTGGCACTTGTAAAAGCTTCTAGCTTCCTCTGTCTTCCTAAGTATAAAACAAGGCCAGCCCTAACTATCTTGGGCCATTTGGGGGGCAGAAATGGTTTTCCCTGAATTGTCCCTATCATCCTTCCTAGAAACAGAACCAACCAAATGGGATCTGGAGTGGTGGGAGATGGCTTAGGCACATCTCCTCATACTCCTGATACCCAAAAGCGAAGTATATCATGGCTTAACTGGAGACCTTTGGAGTAGGAGGCAGAGACAAGGGTCCCAGGCTGTGTATAGAACCCACTCTTTATATTGAAGCCAGGATTGAAGCAAACTGATGCAATCCATCAATACTTTCATGGTGGAAATGATTAATCCAAGCCGGGGTAACTGATCAACCTTCTTCACATTGAGAGCTGAAACTATTTATCAGTGAACATTTATTAGGCATTTATATATGGGCCCTCTGTGCTAGGTGCTGTGGGTACAAAAATAAAAGCAAAACAGTTGATACACTCAAGGAACCTCCTTTCTTCTAGGAGCATACTATAACATGTAACAAATAAACACAGACAAAATAAGGGAGGGAAGAGAATAAGCATTTATTAAGTATCTACTATTTGTCAGGTACTGTGTTAAGCACTTTATGAATATAATCTCATTTAATAGAAAAAAAATTCAAGGAAATGGGGGAGAGGGAGTAGATGCAGGTTCTTGCATCTAGGGAATCAAGAAGAGTCTCAAACAGGCTTTTGAGCTGACCTTTGAAGGAAACTAGGGATTTTAAGAGGCAAATGTCAGGAGGGTTTGTACTCCAGGTATTGGGGACATCTTTTGCTAACACACTGAGATGAAGTGTTATGTAAGGAAATGCAAGAAGACCAGTTTGAATCTGGTCTTCTGAAGAATGTATGAAAGGAAATAATGTGTGATAATTCTTTTTTTTTATATGTCCAATCATGTTAAACATTTTCACATTAGTCATGCTGTGGAAGAAGCATCAAAACAAAGGGAAAAACAAGAAAGAAAAAAACAAAAAAAAGTGAAAACAGTCTGCTTCAATCTGCATTCAGGCTCTATAGCTCTGTCTCTGGATGTGCATAGCATTTTCTATCACAAGTCTTCTGGAATTGTCTTAGATCATTGCATTGCCAAGAAGAGTTACGTCCATCATTGTTGATCATCACACAATGTTGCTGTTACCATGCACAATGTTCTCCTGATTCTGTTCACTCTGCATCAGTTCATGTGAGTGCAAATCTTTTCATGTTTTTCTGAAATCTGCCCACTCATCATTTCTTATGGTGTAATCATATTCCATTACATTCATATACCACAATGTGTTCAGCCATTTCCCAATGGATGGGCATCCCCTCAATATCCAATGCTTTGCCACCACAAAAAGAGCTGCTCTAAATATTTTTGTCCATGTGAGTCCTTTCCTTTTTCTGATGATCTCTTTGGGATACATACCTATTAGTTATATTGCTGGATCAAAGGGCACATAGTTTTATAATCCTCTGGGATAACAATTCATTTATTTATTAATTTATCAATTAATTAATTTTAGTTTTTAATATTCACTTCCACAAGATTGAGTTCTAAGTATTTCCCCCATTCCAAGACATTTTGGATTCTGATTACCCCTTCCCCCAATCTGCCCTCCTTTCTATCACACACCCCCTTCTCTTATTGCCTTCATTTCTCTTTTCTTGTGGGGGCAAGGTAGATTTTTATACCCCATTCCCTGTATGTCTTATTTCCCAGATGCATGCAAAAACAATTTTTAACATTCGTTTTTAAAACTTTGAGCTCCAACTTCTCTCCCTTCCTCTCCACTCACCCCCACTGAGAAGGCAACTGATTTGATATGAGTTATACATGTATAGTCACGCAAAACACTTCCACAACAGCTTGAAAGACTAACTGTATTTCCCTCCATCCTATCCTGCTCTCCATTTATTCTACTCTCTCTTCTGACCCTGTCCCTCCTCAAAAGTGTTTATTTCTAATTACCCCCTCCTCCCATTTCAGGATAATTCTCAAATGTTATGTTGAAGCCAGGTTGTGCAAGTTTTTAACTGACAAAGAAGTTTGTATTTCATCTTAAAGCAGGGATTTTAAACCTTGATTATGTATACGCTTTTAAAAATGTTTTTACAACTATATTTCAATAAAATGGTTTCTTTGCAATCCTATTTTATTTCATCTATTATCCTGAGAAAAGATTCATAGACTTCACCAGAATGCCAAAGGAGTCTATGACACAAAAAAATTTAAGAATCCCTTACCTAGAGGTTAAAGGGAGTCACTGGGGTTTACTGAAAAGGCAAGTGACAAGGTCAGATCTTTGTTTAGGAAAACTGCTTTGGCAGTTGTATGGAGGACAAATTGGAGAGGTGAGAGACTAGAGGGAGGGAGATTAAGAGGGTACTGCAAAAGTTCAGATGTGAGGTGATGAGATCTAGGTACAGAGAAGAGGCTAGATGGGACAGATTTTGTGGAACTAGGCAACAGATTGGATATGTTAAAATGAAGAAGAGGGAGGAGTCAAAGATGAAAGAGGTTTCTGAACATTAGTGCCTGAAAGGTTGGTGCACCTGTTGACAAAAATAGGGAAGGATGGAAAGAGAGTGAGATTGGGGGTAAAAATATGGAGTTGTTAATGTGAAACTAGAGCTCAGGAGAGAGGATAGGCCTGGATATATACAACTGGAAATCAAATGAGTAAAAATGATCATTGAACCCATGGGCACTAATGAGAGGGAGAGGGGGAATCAGAAAAGTTACATGGTAGATTATGGACAACTCAGCAAAAAAGACAAGAAATGATTGCACTGGTGCTGATGAGAGGGAGAAGAGGAACCAGGAAACTATTAACTCAGCACAAGAGAGTAATGATAGGCATCAAGACAACAGTATCATGAAAGCTCATAGAAAGAACACCCAGAGGTTGGTTGATAGCGTAAAAGACTACAGAGGTCAAGAAGGATGAGGATTGAGAAAAGGCCATCTGACTAGAGATCACTGGACACAGTATTATTACCCTAGAAAGACCACTGACTCTGGAGTCAAAGGACCTGGATTCACTTCCTACCTATCATCTTATGACCTGTATGACACTGGGTAAGTCACCCAGTCTTTCCAGGCTTCAATTTCCCTAACCATAAAATGAGAGTTGGACTAGGTGATCTTTGAAGTCTCTTCTACCCATAGATCTCCAAGCTTATGAATCTAGTCAAAGAAGAAAGTCAGTGCAGTGTCACAGAAGTCAAGGTTGGGAAAGCATTTCAAGAATGGCAATTATCAATAGTGTCAAATGCTGCAGGGAATTCAAAGCTAATCACTGGGGATTTGGCAGTTAGGAGTGAATGGTGATGCCAACTAATGACACTGAAGAGAGCAGAAAGAGAACAAAACAAAACTAGCAGTGAAAAGGAGAGATACTGCAGTAGTTTGGGTAGGCAAGGGAGTTATGGGACAGGGAAAATTTGAACATATTTGGAAGTAGAAGAGAAAGGAGAATGGGAGAGATTAGCTATGCAAGAGATGAGGAGATAAGGAATAGAACAAGGTAAAGTCAATAAACATTTCATTAAGCACCTACTATGCACCAGACCATACGCTAAGCAAGTGGGGATATAAAGAAAGGCAAAAGATGAAAGATAGTTCCTGCGATCAAGGAGCACACAGCCTAATGCGGGAGACTGTATGTGAAGAACCACTTGAAAACAAGCTACGTACAGGATAAATTGGAAATAATCGAGGAGGGAAAATACTATAATTAAGAGGGATTGGGACATGCTCCTTGTAGGAAGGTAGAATTTTAGCTGGGATTACAGGAAAGCAAGCAAACGAAGGAAAGGGAAAGCCTTCCAGGCATGCAAGTATGGCCAATGAAAATTCCTGGATTCAGAAGTGTTCTTGTCTGGGGAACAATAAGGTGGTCAGTGGGGACAGGGGTGAAAGGTACATGAAGAATGGAAAGGTAGGGAGAGGGCTGAGGTTGAGAAGAGATTGGGTGGGGGGAGGTCAGAGGTGTAGCACAGGTGTGGAGGAGGGATGTTTCTTCCTATGAGACAGAGAAAAAAGATAAATTTTGAAGCAGAGAGGTTATAGATCAAGAGTCCATGAAGCATCGATGGCCTTGATCTTAGTAAAATAAAAAGTCATGGGTAACTGCTGACAGTGAAAGGGTCTAGCATGATGCTGAGAGCTTTAAGAGCAGAAAACATCTGAGTAACAAGTAATGTGATGGAATAAAAAGATAAAGGAAATACTGTCCAGTCTAAATTAGATAGCAGGAATTTATAGTTGACCTCTAACTCCTACTTTTCTAGCTCCTTCACTGGCTTCCTAATTTGAGTGTTTCTCAACAGTTCTGCCTTTGAGGGCAGCTAGGCGCCAGATGGAAGCACTGGCCCTGGAGTCAGGAGCACCTGAGTTCAAACTCAGCCTCAGGCTCTTACTAGCTGTGTAACCCTAGGCAAGTCATTTAACCCCAACTGCTGAAAGAAAGGAAGAGAAAGGAAACCTGTCCCTATTTTTCTGTTCTCACTACTGTCAACACAGTAAGATCTTCATCTCTACTCAATTACTTACTGCAATATCTTCACCTAAGAGATTTGTTCCATCTCCACTCTAATACTTCTTTCATACCACTCTAGAGGCTTTTTTTTTGTTTTCTTATAAACAAGTCTAGTCATGTTGGTGCTCTGATCAAAATTTTCCAGTAGTTCCCTAATGCTTACTGAATAAACTTCCAGTGTGTTTCAACAAACATTATCAAACACTTGCTGTATGCAAAGTAGCACACGCTACAAACTGGCATTCAAGGACATTCACACTTTGGCAACATCCTTCCTGCCCAGCTTTATATCACATTGACTTGACTTTGGGTAACACCATTCTCTCTTTATGCCCTGTGTATTGAATTCCCTATCCTCGGCCTATGGAATTTCTATCCTTCCTTTAAAACCCAACCCAAATCTAATCAAAGTGCTTCCCTGGCTTTTGCCTCCTTGTTGGCAATAATCTCATCCCCTTTAGACCTCACAAAGTCCTTTTCCTATACATCTCTTATGCGCTTATGTGTTACAGTTATTTGAGTATATCATATACTCCACCTAGTCCCCACAAGTTCTACAAAGGTTTATCTTATGGCTTCTTACTTTTGTATCTCAACCAGTTTGTAGTATACTGCTCTGTATACAGTGGGTGCTTGATAAGTGTTTGTTGAAACAAACTGAAATGTACAACCAAGGATTCAGTCTGGCAGGACTGAGGAAGTTGACAGCTGGCAGAACAAAGGTTGAAGAAAGGGAGGTCTGGATGAGAGAGCAAAGAGCAAGGTCAGCATGACTGATGAGAAGTAGGACAGGAGGGAGTAGCCAGAGAGAGGAATTTCAGATGAAAGGGGGTGGTACTTTATCTGAAGTGTGATTATGCCAGTGTGTTGTTGAAACGGAGCAGAGCTAAGGTCAAAAAACTCGAGTCAGGCAGTTAAGAGGGTCAGCAAACAATGTTGATGAGCCAGTAAACAGAAAGAGGTGAATCCCGAGTTAGATTCTGATAAGGATATTAGATTGCTAAGAGAATGTTTTGGAGGTACTAAAGACGGAAGAGGGTGTTTTAAGCATCAGCCTCAAAAAGAGGGAAAGGAAGAAGCCTTTATTCAACACCTACTATGTGCCATGTCCATGCTAAGTGCTTGATCACAACAATCCTGTGAGATAGGTTCTAGTATTATTGCCATTTTATCTTCCAGCTCAGGAAACTGAGGCAGAGGTTCAGTAACTTGCACAGGTAACACAGCTAGTTAAGTGTCTGAGGCAGGATTTGAACTCTGGTCTTCCTGGCTCTAGACCTTGTGCTTTATCTATTGCACCACCAGTTGTATGGTTAAAAGAGGTCAACGGTCACAGTGGCCTAGAATCAGTAGAGGTTAAGCAAGAAACGGTGAATTCTTCAATTCTAATGGAAATGGGAGGAACAGCTTCAATGGAAGGAAATGGTATCTTAAGTGAAGGGCAAATTTTCATTAATGCAAGGATATAGAAGCACTTATAGGAAAGGGGAGTTTGCTTGTCATAGGAATTTCATGAGACAAAACAGACAGATGAACAAAGGAATAAAAAGGGAAGAGTGTCTAGGGTAGGCTAGGGCTGGGCTGGGGAGGGCAGGTGGATCAGGTTTAAGTCTAGCTAGAGTGAGAATTGTCTTTCAAAGGGATTAAGGAAGCAGATGGACAGTTGTTAGCCAGCAACAACACATTATAGGAAAGAATTTAGTTATTTGAGTTTATAGAATTAAGCAGTTACTAGGCTCCACTTTGGATAGATGTGTGATTGGAAGCTTTAAGAAATTTATTCTATGGGTGCTTGGTGATGCTTGGTGACTTGTAGCTTTTGGAGATGATGGGGTAGAGAATTGTGATGGGAGACAGGACTCTTACAATTAATTCCCCAGATACTGGACTCTGCCTTTATATCTATCCCCATTCCCTACCCCTTTACACACCCACACACTACATGATGTTAGGACCACATAAAATGAAAATGACTCCTCAGAAAAATGGTAAGTACTAACAAATCCAATACTCACAAGGTATCCTGCTTCAAAGTCTGACAAAAAGCTATGATTTTTTCATATACTCTGCAGAACACTTCAAATCCAACACAACCCTGCCAGACGACTTGCCATAAGTCATCTGCTTTCATCACACCACTTCCCAGGCTCCGATTCTTACCATGGCTCCATCATTCAAAGCCATTTCAATGTCCTACAGAGTAGCTAGGTCGGATTTGGAGTCAGGAAGAACTAGGCTCAAATTTCATCTGAGATACTACTAGTTCTTTGTAAGAAACGACAGCTGAATATCTTTCTGATCCTCTTGGGTCTACACTAAGAAACTCAGAAGTGAGAAGACAGTCAAGGGAGGGTGAGCCACATGAAAAGAACTTGTGGTGGGATAAGGAATGGTTGGAATAGTTTGGGTGGAGCATAGAGCAGTTGGACTACAGAGGCTGACATTTACCTAGTGCCTTAACTTTTCTTCAAAGCTCATTAGATTTTCACAATGCAGGTGCTGTTCTTATCCTTTGTCAGATAAAGAAATTGAACCAGTGAGAGGTCAGGGACTCTCTCCTGGTCAAACAGGTAGTAAGTATTAAATTGAAATTTAAACCCAGGTCTTACCCTGCCTCTCATAGCACTTTGTTCTGTCAACCTTCCGATGCACTTATATAATACTATGTATTCCACTTACGTTCGTTAGCACCCTTATCCTTGCCCTTCCCTTACATATGAATTTTAATATTTTAATAAATGTTTATTGACCATTAAGACTATGCGCAAAGTACTGTTGCTCAGTTGCATTAGTTGTGTCCAATCTTTCGTGACCCCATTTTTTTGGGAGGGGCATTTCTTGGCAAAGATACTGGAGTGGTTTTTCATTTCATTTTATAGTAGATCCATTTTGTCAGGCAATGGGAGGTTGAGTGACTTGCCCAGGGTCACATGGCTAGGAGGGGTTCCTGACTCCAAACCCACCTCTATCCACTAGGCTACCAGTTGCCTCTAATATAGAGTATACATACTGTGTATTCACATACACAGAACAGTCTACCCTCAAGATGCTTACAATATAAAGGAATGTTTTCTTTAATAAATATTTAATTCTTTTAATTTAAACAGCCAATAAATATAGTGTTGAATTACTGTCTCTAACAATAATTTTGTAATTCTTTGTCACAGTTTGTGGATCAGGTAGATCAGTCATCCTTTGAAAAGGAAAAGGTACTCTTAAAAGTCATGACTAAGAGTTGCAAAAGTACATTTAACATTAGTACATTTTTCAGAGAGTGTTGCAAAAGATTTTTCCAGCAATGAAGCAAATATATATGTTATATAAAAAGTCTTAGGGCAGTTTTAAGCTTAAGTGTAGCTTAAAAGTACATTGATTTTGGGAGATCTTATAAAATTAGAGTATATTAACTCCTTTTCACTGTCATTCTAATATGGGACTGGAAAGTTGAAATGCCATGTGTTACAGAGATTTCAGATTTTATTGTGAATTCTATATAGCAAAATCCTGACTTTTTTGTTACATACTTTTAAAAAATGGTTGTTCAGTCATTTCAGTTGTGCCCAACTCTCCATGATCCCATTTGGGGTTTTCTTGACAAAGATATTGGAGTGGTGTGTCTTTTCCTTCTTCAACTCATTTTAGAGGTGAGGGAACTGAGGCAAGAAGGGTTAAGTGACCTGCCCAGGGTCACACAGCTAGGAAGTGTCAGAAAGATGAATCTTCCTGACTCCAGGCCACTAGTTGCCCCCAAATAAATTTCAGTCAGTCAAGATAAAAAACATTAAGCACCGTGCTAAGCGCTAGGTATATAAAAGCAAAAGAAAGTCCCTGTCTTCAAGAATCTAATGGGGGAAACAACATATAAACAACTATGTACTAAAAGAAGCTATAAACAGAAACTAATCAACAGAGAGAAAGCACTAGAATTAAGAAAGATTGGGAAAGGGTTCCTATAAAAGGTGGAATTTAAGCTGAGACCACAAGGAAGGCAGGGAAGTCAGAAGGCAGAATGAGGAAGCAGACCTGAATATGCCCAGAGCCAAAGAGGCCAGTGTCTCTGGCCTGAGAGTACACAGAGGGAATGGAGGTGGGGAGGTTTAAGAGATATAAGACTGGAAAGGCACCTTTGTGGGAGGGTGATTACAAAGGGCTTTGAACACTTGAAGATTTTCTATTTGTTCCTCCAAGTGATAGGGGCCCACTTGAGTTTACTGAGTAGGGGGTGGGAGGTGACATGATTCAACCTGCACTTAAAAAAAATCACTGTGTCAACTGAATGGAAGTTATTGTAGAAGTCCACGTATGAGGAAATGAAGGTTCGCACTAGAGTGTGGCAGTTTCAGGAGAGAAAAGAGCTTATTCAAGAGAAGCTGTAAGGGTGAAATCAACAGGCGTCATCCACTATTTGGATAGGGAGCTTAAGGGACAGTGAAGATTCAAGGATGACAAGCCATGCTGCCAGCCTGGAGGGCTGAGAGGATGATACACTTTCAGCTGAATCTTGTCCTTTAATACAAAACCATATGTGTGTCTTTTCCTAAAAACGCATGTATTTTAAAAGTTTCTGTTTTGGTGTGTGTTATGTTGCCATCATTAGTAACTCATACAAACTCACACTGAGACGCACTGTTGTCTTTGCATTTATTTTTAAAATGAGTTTAAAAGACTTTTAAAATCATTTACTGTTCATATCTGGTTCTTATTTTTTAATTTTGAGAATTAAAACAAAAAAATTTTAAAAACTAAAGCCTAAAATGAATACTTTTTTAAAAAATGGAACTTGAAGACTGGAAAGAATTCTGCCTAGTCCATTTATATATTTTTTTTATCTCTTTTCTGTAATCATGCCAAAATGCTTTCTATCAAAAAATGCCTCTGAAGAGATTTTTAAGGTTAGGAAAAATTTAGCTATTGAATTGCACAATTTTAAAAAGTAAACCAGTCCCCTAAAACATAAGGGGTAACTACTCCATAGCATCTTTTGGTGACAAGCTAAAAAAAGTGAGCAAAAAAGGTCCTAATCAAGACATTCTATTAGATAGGTATATATTTATTTGTAGAAAATTTGAAAAATATTTAAGAATTTTATTTTGCTTATTTGGAATGAAGCTAAAAAGAACAGCTTTGTTCTTTTTTTTCAAGTGAAAGAAAACCAGATGGGTGTGAGAAACGTACACTATACATTTGGCCAGTTTTTAGTTAGTGTCTATTTGGTTTTTTAATGTTAAACGGAAAGGTTGTCTTATCTCAGATAAAGATGTTCATTTGTGTTTCTTTTAACAGATGAGCTTTTCTTGCACCAGTTTTAAAAACCTTTCACAAAACCCAAGAGAATAATAAAAACAAAAACGTTAAATTACATTTCAGTATATCTCCTTATTTTTTAAAACAAACATTTTGTTTCAAAAAAATTACATACAATGAAATATTGAAACAAACAAAAAAATCATTAGCTGGGGAGGAGGGGGAGAAGAGACCAGAAGGTGGAGAATGAAATCTAAGGAACATATTCCAAGATACAAGAAATGAGGTATTAATAGTTATGAATCATTGTTAAATTAATGTATCTCATATGAAAATTAGCACAATGCTTCTTTCTTTTATTAAGTCTGGCAATTTCCACAATAATTTGCAACATTTTCAACACGTATAAAAGTCAAATGCTAACTATAGTGGATTATTGTTATTTTACATAATTAGAAAGAGCAAGTTCACATTTAAGATTCTGCAAAGCTAGCAAAAAATAAAGATACCTGGCTTTTGAACAAACTGTATCATGAAAACCAAACAAAAAAAAAACCCAATATAATTTATTCATTTTTCTTTACAAAATTACAGCCAAGCAGTATAAAAGAAGGATGTTAATAATGAAGATACCACATATATTGTTCACACATAGATCTTATACACTGAAATGTTACATCTTGTACCCTGAAACACCACATGTCAAGTGATAAGCCAGATTAATTTAGGCTCATCACTCAGATTTGAAAAAATGATTTGGAAACTTTCTTATTATATTTAACATATTCAATTAAAAGACTTTCTACTAATTCATGACAATGGCTTCCACTACTCATTTAAAGAGTTGTCTTCTTTGTGGCAGTATAAAATTTTTGTCCAATATCAAAATTCTGGTGAAGCACAAAGTTGAAGGCATTTTCTAGTGTATGCATACATTACTCACAGGGGTGCTGAGGAGGTATGGGTGGAATAGCTTAGATTTCACACTAAGTTTCTGCTGAGCTTTTGTCAAAGCAAATAGCTCAGCTATAAGGCAAGTAAAAATCATCCCCACAGCATTCTAGTGAGTTTCCACTTGGCCATCTTTTCTGAGTGAACCTCAAGAATATAATCTTAAGTAAAAACTCTAAATAATTTTATACATTTATAGAGAGAACATGGGCTGAAAGGACATATAAACATGACCTAACAATGGGACTTTTACATGTTCAGAATCCTCTCAAACAATACCAAATGATTTTGGGGGATCACCATAAATTCTTAATTTCTATGTTAATCTTCATTAAAACATCTCTTTTTTGTGCTATTCTAACAACTACAATCAGCATAAAGAACACTGTATTTACTCAAATGATTAAATTGTAAATTTCTGTGTATACCAGGTAGCAACTTAAATCTCCACTGTGTGCTTGTGCTTCTGTTCTGGGCACTTGTTGAAGAGGAATTCATTCCTACAGGATTACATTTTGCTGAAACATTCTTTAGCATTGGTCCACACTTGAATTCCCTAAAAGTAAAAATTGAAACATAAACAGATGACTCACAAAGGGTTACGAAAATCTAAGCACTTGATTCTTGGTACGTTAGATTTTGCATTAAGAGTCAAGAGATTATCAAAAAGCAATCCAAATAAACTAGGTAATGTCTAAAGTTTCGTGAAGTCTAACTTCCATACTATGCCTATTCTACTACATAACATACTCTGTCCATAAGCCAGGAACAAGTGATTAGAAGTATAGTTATTTTTTTTAAGACTCATCATACAAGTGATGTAACAGACATTGTTAAAGACAAGAAGGACTGGAAAATGAGGTAAGTCAGTAATTTAGTGAGCATGAGACATAAGAGATGTACAGTCCAAACGCTGTACAGGTATTCAAGCAATGATAAAAGAACCAGAGGAATGTATCAAGGTCAAGGTCAACGAATGAATCCTTTATGGGGGATTTATGGAAAAGAAAATCAATTGTACAAGATGAAGAGGCATGCAAGATAGGAAAGAACTTCCTATTTGAAACGAATTCCTGGGGAAAGAAGAAAGTGCTCTGGCAAATAGTGGATTTAGAGTAACATCTTACACTATATACTACAATAAAGTCAAAATGGATATTTGAAATGAATAAATTAAAGATCATACCACAAAAATTAGAAGATACCTTTCACAGCTACAGCTAAGAAGTCAATTTCCAATCAAACAAGAATATTAAGTGATTATGTAAGACAAAACAGATCATTTAAAATACATCAAATTAAAAAGGTTTTACATGAACAAAATTAAAGCAACTAGGAAAAGAGCTGACTAGGGGAAAAAAATCTTTGTATTTATCTCTGGCTAATGGTCCGATGGTCAAGAACACCAACAACTAACAGAAACACAGACCAAAAGCTATTCTGCAATAGAAAAGTTGTCAAAGGGATTTGAACAGTTCTCACAAGAAGAAATGCAAACTATTAACAATCCTGAAGTTTCTCCTTACACTCAGTACACTGGCAAAAAATGAAAAAAAGTAGCTGACCTACGAATTTGTCTTATCTCTCTGGAAAGCAAGTTTATATTATTCAAAGAGAATGACAAAATTTCTCTACTCTCTGACCAAGAGAGTCCACTGATAGGCATATACCCCAAAGATCAATGACAAAAAGAAAAGTTCCATATACACCAAAATATTTACAGCAACACTTTTTTTGTAGTAGCAAACAACTGGAAACAAAGACTACTGAATGGATAATGACTAAACAAACTGTGGTATATGAATGCAATGTAATATTACTGTGCCATGAGAAACAATGAATGACAAATACAGAAAAGTTGGGGTCGATGTATGAACTGTTATAAAGTAACTAGAAATAGTAAAATTAGATACACAATGACTATTACAATAGAAATGGAAATAAGAGCAATAATAAAACAATTGAAACTGAATGTTGGGAAATGGTCAAGTATGGCCCCAAAGAAGGTACCTCAACCTGAATCCACAAAGAATTTCCACATAATTCCCTACACTGATAAAATTACAGGTCAGAAGGGGAGGGTGGAGGCTGTTCTTGTAGATTAAGTTCAATGAATTAAGTGCCAAATTCCATCTCCCTTAGCACTGATTAGAAAAATGCTAAAGACCTAACTTCAAATTCGGCTTCAGACACTTGATATTTACTAACTGTGTGACCTTGGGCAAGTCACTTAACCCTGACTGCATCATCTCCCACTCCAAAAAGAAAAAAGAAAACAAAATGCTAAAGAACAGTTTTGAAAACTGAAACACTTCATGTAAATGTAAGTTATCATTAAGAAAAAATAATGTAGTGTGTTCAAGATTTTGATCATTCTATTAGTGAAAAAAATTCTTAAATATCCAAAACATACATTTAGAAGTTAATAGTATTATTTGTGAGTACAAGTTTTCAGATAAATTTACAAACTCAAAACATTAAAAAAACCCACCATATATTTGTCTATAAAATTTGACAAATGAGATGAAATTTTAAAAACTTAAAGACTCTGGCACTATAGTCTTGAAAAGCAAAGAAATTAAATCTTTTGGTACCACAACAACATTTAGATGTAATGGAATTCTAAAAGTCTCCCTAAATGTACAGTTACAAGTCAGCAGCTTTAGTCTATTGTGGACCTACCTTTTTGCACATACTAATCTGCATAACTGCATAGCTTATGAGAGCCTCCTTTAAATCATGGTTCTTTTGCTCTTTGAAGCGTTCAATATCTGCCCAAGCAGCTTTCACAAATTCTCTGTAATGAAATTAAGGCATTATTGTGCATACTTACAAGAACTGGACTACTTATGTCAGTTATATTATTCTGGTTAGAACTTTATGAATGTGTATGTATTTCATTCTGTGAAGACACACCTTTTTCTTTACAATTCAACAAATATTCACTGAAGTAACTACAGTGTGTGAAGAAAGTCTGTCTGAGATAGTCTTGGTATGCAAAGCAATGTCAACCTGCACTTTTCAAGGAAGCAAGAGGAAGCTGCTTGAATTGGTTCTCCCAAACTTGATATATATATTTGCATAAACTGCTTCCTGTGGCCATACAACAAGGTACAGCTTTTCTGTGAAAAGGAGTATGGCTCATCTTGGTATTTCTACACCATCTAGCAACTGTATATAAAGAAAATGCTTAAACATTTAATGAGGTGAGCTTATCATGTGCTGTTTGTTTTCACGAAAGACTATGGTTTTAAAAAATTTTGTGTGAACTGCATTTGTCATTTTTATTCTAACAGTAAAAGCATCTTTAAATTGATTCTGATTTCTTAGGGACTAGTTTTTGAAGAAATGAAAAATGCAAACAGAATTACTGCTGTCAAGGTCTGTTAGTTCATTACCTAATGGAAGCAAAACCAGAAAAGCCAGTCAAATGGCAATTAAACGTCACAAACTACAAAAACGATTACTTCATGTATGGTTCATGGTTAAATTTAATCTAAACTTATCCTTGAAGACATCAAAATACAAAGCATGGAAGTTGTGCACATTTTCAGGTACATAAATTACACTAAACTTTTAGGAGATCCTCAACTATTATACCTTCTAATTCCCATTGCTATAAGGATTCCCCTTTGAATAAGGGTATCCCCTTTGAATAAGATAAGAAAGCTAATTACCTCCATTGTGAGTAATATTTCATGCCTTCTAAAATGAAGTTCTGTTAAGTTTCTTTGCACTTTTACCTGCCTTCCAGATTTTTAGACTTCAGTTGTTCTTCTCCTTCATTTATTTGTTCCTCTAGCACCTTTATTCTGGCTTCTCTTTGCTCTGGAGTTTCTTGACCGAACAGCTTACTAGTCATTCCTTTCAGGGAGAATGTCCTCACAGTCTAAGAGTAATTAAGTCAGTAAATAAATAAAAAGCTACTTTCTCCCCTAACTCTCCATCCCCCAAAGAAGTAAAAATCTTGTACCAGGGTATACTCTCAAAATGTATCCTTTTGATTTAATTACAATTAGCAAATAAGATTTTTGTAACATAAAAGCAGATATAATTTAAAAGTCAACTATGAAAGCAAACTAAAAAGGTAAAAACATGTTAAAATTTGCTTACCTCAGGCTGAAAAATGTCACCTACTCACAAGCCAAGAAACTTAAGCTTTGGCAACAGGTGCATAAGGAGAGTATCCTAAATTCATACTTCATTACTCTCCTTTTCCCCATTCTTTGGGGATTAGTGAGGGAATGACCTCTCCTTTTACATGGTAGAAGGATGAATAAACCTACTCAAAAATGGCCTGGAATTTTTCCAAAGTTTAAAGAAAAAAATCAAACCAAATTACCTATTTCACACATATCACTACAAACTACTCTCTTAACTACAGTTAGCTATGTCACACACCAATCACAAGAAAAAGTAGATAAGAATATACCTAGGGCTCACTGTATCCCATCACCACTACAGGTAAAAACTGAGTGCCTGGCCCATTCACACGGGTTGTTACCTCCTTTAATGAAGGGCAGCATGGCCTGGTGGAAAAAACAACAGTCTAGTAGGTAGAAGAAATGGGCTCTAATCGTAGCTTTCTAGGTAATACATTTAAATCTCTCTAAGCTGAGTAGTGGGGTATGGCAGAAAGAGAACTCCAGTTCTCTGTCACTTGTAGTGTGACTGATCAAATCACTTTCACCTGTCTGGGACTTGGTGGGTGTTGGACTAGATGACAAAGTCTCATCTTGCTTTGACATTCTTAGATTCTGAATAATGTTAAACACAAAATTATATAATGTGATATAGACCAAAATATAATTGGGCTACATATAATACTACTTGCCCTGCTCATCTGGCAAAGGCTAATGCAAAAATCAAATTAAAGCATTCTGTAAACTTTAAAAATAATTTACCAATATAAAGTATTATCACAGAACTTCATTATTATGAAGTTGTATAAAGCATAGCAAAGATTCTTCTCACAATGTCTACTTTAATCCCAAGAATCATTTTAATAACAATTCAATTAAAAAACATCTACTACTTACAGAATACTGGTTAACCCTAGAGTAATATAAATAGGATATGGTCACTGCCCTCATGAAGTTTAAAAGGATTTTCCTCACAAATACTCACACAAAAAAATTTTAAAATATGCAGAAAATTCCTTTTTTAAAGTAATTAACTGAATCCTTTCAAGATAAACTAAAAATGAATTCCTATAAAATTGGCACAGGCGACTAAGACTATAAATTGCAAAACAACTGCCAATCTGCTTCAAAGAGGGAGTTTCCTCACCAGGAGCATTTCCTACACTGTTAAAATCACAGGTCTGGCTCAGTGTCCTCCTGCCACCCCCCACAAATACATCAACAAATCTGATATCAGTTACCACTGTAACATACAAAACAACATCTAGAGAGTTCTCTTCAATATCACATTAAGCAACAGCACCAATTGTTCAGCTTTTTTTTAAAATAAAAAAGTCACAAATTATATACAAGTAAAGATGTCTTTCTGAACCAGAACCTCTTATAATTAGATGCAATGCAGTTGTATATTGATAACTATATATAATACTTTAAAAAAAACCATAAAGCTTAGTGCCTAAACTTAAGTCTTATAAAGCATAAATTAAATGAAATAGACTCACTCCTGTGGCAAGCTCCTCGCACTGCTGCTTTTTGGCTGCCAGATCCTGAGCAGCCATCTCCAAGTCATACTGCATTAGTTCATGTTTCCGACAAACCGCTCTGAGAGGTAAAAGAAAGGGAGTCATTTAATGTTCTAATCATGCTTATATAGAGAAGGAAGACGATGGAATAAACACTTATACAGTGCCCACAGTGCGCCAAGCACTGTACAAGCATCTTACAGATATTTTCTCATTTGATCCTCACAACAACCTTTTGAGGTGTTTTTATTGTTCCCATTTACAACTGAAGCAGACAGAGATTCAGTGACTTGCCCAAGGTCACATACCTAAGGGTCATATCTGAACACAGTTCTTTCTGACCCCAGGCCCAGAGTTCTATCCACTGTGCCACCAGCTACCTATATGTATAACATTTTTATAAAAAATTTAACAGTCCAATATTAACAAATACAACTAATTTCATAATTTAATCAACAGCAGAACACAGGTCATTAACATATCAAAAAGTTTGGTTTTGTCCTTGAATATATGTAGATATAAACACATCTTAATAATTTTTAAGTGTATGTGTAATTTTACATACAAGAAGGGGCATGTATGGGAAGAGACCTTTGATTCCACTCTTAGAGGGAACTCCAAGAAGCTTCTTCTAGCAATGCAGGTCAGTACCTTCTCTGCAACTCATCATTTCAGACAACTGCTTAGAGCACTGAGAGGTTTAGTCACTTGCCCAGAGTCAGACAGCCAGGGTGGGTCAAAGTGTAGGATTTAAACCCTGGTCAGCTTCCAGATCTGTTCTCAATCTGCTACACCAAGAAATGGATTAAAACTACAATAGAAATAACAGTGGAAATGCATGTTTAAGACCTTTTAAAAAAATACAAGTTTTGTTTAATTTTTTAAAATGTTATTGAAGAGTTCTGATGAATATTTCCTATGTGCTTAAGTGAGAATACTACTTAAATATAAAAAAGGCTGTTATAAAACACTTCACAATTATACAGACCCTAAAACATAACCCCTCTTAATTAAAAATGCAACATGCCATAGTGAGAATGTGAGACAGGTGCTGTTTTGTTTTCTCTGACACTATTGGGGTTCTATTCCATTAAAATAAAACCTCACAGGGCTAAATTTTATAATGTGATACATTAATGACCTATATGAGTTCAATGACATCAAAGAGCTCATCCACCATAATCAGTGTAGAGACCAAGACAGACCATCACCCCTGTATGACTTAGTAAATGGTCTCAGAGCTTCTGCGGCTCAAAAATTCATCACCTGTAGCCAGCTCAACTAGACTGTATTTCTGGTTATAGAAGTATGGTCTATCACAAAGCTCACATTCAAAGCCTTTAGTACAGAGGTTCTTAATATGGAGTCCACAAAGTTGGTTTTTTAAATTCCTGGATCAATACTTCAATATCACTGGACATCTTTATAATCACATGCATTTCATTCATTTTATGTATTTAAAAATATTATTCTAAGAATATTATTCTAAAAATATTATCCATAGCCTTCACCAGACCCAAAGTCCATAATACAAAAAAGGTTAAGAATCTTTTAAGGTTAGTAACTTACAAGCTGCCAGACCTGTGCTCTACTGGCACAGCATTTAAGAACTCAAGATCAGATCTGTGCCATAATGAGACAATGGAGCAAGGCTTTTTTTTTTTTTTTAATAAATGGTAGAATTTTTTTAAATAAGTGGTAGAATTGAATTAAGATACCTAAAAACAATGCCATCATTTTATGTTCATGCTTAATATGTACTTTACCATTAATTTAAAAAAATGTTAAGCCGCAAATCTTTTCTTTATACTGAACACAACATTTATCAGTGCTTTATACATAAGAAATGTTCAACTGGGTGCTGAATGACTATCTCTTAAAATTTCTATATTTAAAAGAAGTGAACATGAAACTGGTAAGTTGTAAGATGAATATCACAGGATATTTAAAATGAAACTGATATCTTTTCTTCTAGTTTTACTATTTTTGTTGAGGAACAACTAAGTTAAGTCACCCAGAATCAAGAGCCTCAAATATCCTCAATTCTTCTTCTTCCCTTATTCCTTCCATATCCAAATATCTGCCAGGAATTTTAACTTCATCTCCTATATATCTCTTCCATCCCTCCCCGTCTTTCTGTTCACACACTCACCATTCTAGTTCAGGCCCTTGTCACCTCTCACCAAGACTATTGCAATAGCCTCTTTTTAAAAAAAGTAAAAAAAAAAAAAAAAGAAATTAAATCTGTCTTTTCCTATCAGTCTGGAATTTAGTCTGGTACATTTATTACAAATGTTTACAAAAGTTGTGGGTGAAGAGCTAGTTCACTATAATTCTTCCTGCTATTCTGCCATCTTGGATTTGCCCACAATAACCTTTTAATTGGTCTTCTTCTCTCAAGTTTCTCTCCCTTTCAATTCATCCACCACACAGCTGCCAGAATTATCTTTCTAAAGCACAGTTCTAGACATGTCAATAACCAACTCAACAAACCTCTCAATGACTCTATTTCCGCTAGGAGAAAATGTAAAGTCTTGTAACATAAAAAGCCCTTTAAAATCTGGCTCAAGCCCATCTTTTCAGACTTATTTTTACATTATTCCCCCTGATATATTTTACAGTCCACCAAAACCAGCCACCACTTATAGTGTGCTATTCCCTGGTGTACAGTCCCTCCGGAGAATCTGTGACTACCTTCAAAGCTCAGCCCAGGTCTCTTACATGAGGCTTTTCAGGAATCTTTCAATTGTTAGCACGTTTTCCTCAGTTATTTGTATTTACACAGGAGGCAGTGTGGCAGAATGGATAAAATGGCAGAATTTAAGGAGACCTAGAATCAAATTATGTGATTATGGGCAAATCTGCATAGTTTACTCACCTACTGCATAGATAACTTAAGGACACTATGAGAATGAAATAATCTATACAAAATATGTTTCAAAGCTTCAAATACATTATAAATGACAGCTACCACGACTGTTTCTTTTCACTGTCACTACAAGTACCTTTTATTTTTCCTTTCCTTTTTTCAAGGCTCACCCATCTACGCTTGTGTCTTCCCCAGTCCCTAAAATTTTCAATAGTGGAGCCCTCCCCTCTACCATCAAACATATACAGGTCTACTCATCTTGCAAAAAGTTATTTGACTCTGTTGTCTCAATTATAGATCTATTTCTCTCCCTTATTTCACTTCTGAAGTTCTTGGATGAGTGACTTGTAACTGGTTTCACTTCCTTATCACTTATTCTTCCTTGTTTTTTTTGAAGTCTTCACAATAGTGATTTTATTAAAAGTTGTTTTATAAAAGCAGATGTCACAATTGTTAATTTAATAATTTACCAAACTGCAGAAACTGTTGCAGTCTGCTAAGCATATTTTGTAAGGGAAAGGAAATGCCAAAACCCAATGAAAATTATCTTAATGCAATCTAGGAGAACAAAGGAAGTTTTGTTTCTCAGGCATTTAAAATCAAGTATATAAAACAGGTTAAGAACTCCCCCTTCCTCCCTTAAGAGCCACATCAGTAGAAATACTCTGGTAAATATGAACTAGACTGTTTATATATTTGGAATATCACAAGTTGGGTTTTTCAAATACCATGATGGAGACATTGTTTCTTCAAGTGGCTTCAAGGTTGGTGGGTTTTGGCCATTTAAATTTTTTGTCAAACTGGTAACCATTTCAGGCACTGTATTCTTAAATAATCTTCTTTGCAATATATTTTAAAAATCCTCAAGCTATACCTTAAGACAAAGCAATTTTAACACTAAATGCAGCTCACATGCCCTTGTTGCACACTGCTTTTGTTGACAAGATGTGAAATGGTTCAAGCAGACATGGTTAAGGCTGGTTTACTGAATGCTGCTGGTAAATACTGCAGAATATTTTTGTGGGGTTTTTTTTGTCTTGTTGCACCTAGTGCGTCCAATTTAGTGACCCTACTGCCCTGGAACCAGAGAGCAACAATAACATTATTAGGATTTCTTTTACAATGATTCAACAGCAACCAAGTTTCCTGAATTTAACCTTTTATCAGCAAGAACCAAGTTCCTTATTGCATTAGCACCTAAGTGGCAAGGGGTTAACCAACACAAAAAAGATTTTGTGTTGGTTATTTTTTCACTGTAGCTTCTGGCAGAACTGAAAGGAAAGGAAGTTGTGCTGCATGCAGAAGGGGTAACAGAAGACAATGGAGAGAAGATGAAATGTCACACCAACTCTTCAAAGTCTTACAAATATCCTCCATGGCAACCAACACATTGCAAGATCATCTTAATCCCCTCTCCGGGAAGCACAACATTCTTTTTGGCTTTGCTTTTATTGTTCGTTTTTCACTGCATAATGAGCTGGTAATCCTTTTCAAGCCATCAATTCCCAATGAAATATAAACATATCAAACTAATGCCTCCAAGAGACTGACATGATATAGAGATGGTTCACATCGTGTAATTTTCATCTTTTAGTAACCTTCCAAACTCTGTGAAATCATCTCTTGAAAAAGAATACATTTAACACCTCACACTGTTCTATGTCTGTCTGTTCATAAATTATTCATTTATCCTTCAAGTTTGATAGTTAATATACTCCATGTTCTTCAAATTTTCTTGTATCTCTCTTGGTGTCTAGGTCACATATCCATTTTGATCTTATTTTGGTAAATAGTAAGATACTGATCTTAAAAAGAGATAAATTTGCATGAAATAATGAAAAGTGAAATGAGCAGAAGCAAGAGAACACTGTATACAGCAGCAACAACATTGTTTTAAGAACAATTTTGAGCTAATAAATCATTTTGACTATTATAAATACCCAAACTAATTACAAAGGACATATGAAGGAAGATGCTATGTACATCCACAGAAAGAACTGATAAACAGAACTTTTATACATATATACATATTTGTGCCTAATGGTAGCCATGGTGGAGGGGGTTGAGGGAGTATCAGAAAGAAAAAAGGAGAAAAACAAAGTTACCTGATAACTTTATCATAAATTTAAAAGGAATAATAGCAAGTTGTACTATTTAATAGATTTGTAGTATATCTGCTTATACAATCACCTTTTTTCCCATTTTATGTTGGAAATGCTTGTTTTGTTTCTTAAGTTCAGAATAAAATAAAATTTTAAAAAAGAAAATGGATTCATAGTTTCTATACCATATATGGGTTATTAACAGCAAAGATTTCTTGGGTTAATTCAGGTCTGCTTCTTCCTGTGATTTCTAAGACATCATTTATCTGGTAGTTTTTCTTCTGCTTTAAGTTCTTCAGGCTTTTCAAACTTTTTCTTAATTTTTTTCTTGTCTTTTCTTTTGTTGCTATTCTTTCTCTTTGATTTTTTTCATTTCTGAAACTTGTGTTACCTTCTTTCCTCTTTGTTTTCTTCACCATCATCATACTGCTTGTCCTTGATTACCTGCTCACCCTTGCCTTCTTAATGGGCCCTGCTGACTGCTCCTCTCTCCTGCCTTTCTTCTGCCCCAGCCCCTCCATTAGAATGTTTCCTGACTTCCCATCTCAGGATGGAAGAGTGAGGAAGCCTCTCTGTGAAGCCTCCGAAGCCCTCCCAAATTCCTCTCTAAACAACTAGAAGACCACCTCAGAAATGGTCTAGGAGCAAGGAAGCAGCTTGCAAGCATGGTAGGAAAGGTCTGTCTCAGTGGGGTGGGAGGGGAGTGAAGCCAAGAAGAGCAGCAGCCAGCCTCTGAGCAGGGGCCTACAGCAAGACTCCAGGCCCTGGGAAATCCCCCAGCCAAGCCCCACTAGGAACCCCCTAGGCAAAGGGGAGCAGTCTGTGCAGGTCAGCAAGGCCCCATCCCAGCAACCTCACCCCAACACAAGTCACTAACCAGGTCTTGACCCTACTGCTGACCAGGAGTAAAGCCCTGACCCAGGGCAGGCCAAATGCAAGACCCTGCCCCTGGGGCCTACCAGCATTAAGACCCTATTTCTACAGTACCCCAGCAACAGGGTCCAACTCCTGGGACAGACTAGCAACAAGATTACTCCTCCACGGTCTACTAGCAAAGAGGTCCTGTTTCCATAACAACCAAGCAGAAGGGCCCCACCCCCAGCCAACCAACAACAAGATCCCTCCTCTAGGGCCAGTCACCAAAAAGGCTGTTAACAAGAACCACCTACCCAGCAAAACTGAATATAACCTTTCAAGTATTGCTAATTAAAAGACAAGAGCTGAATAAAAAATATGACTTCCAAATACAAGACTCAAGGGAAATATGAAAAGGTAAAGAAGAAACAAGAGAAAACAAGAAATTCAATAAGGTTAAACTTTTTATATTTCTATATGGCAAAATAATATTTGTAACTCTTAAGAACTTTATTATTCTAAGAGCAATTAGAAGGTATATATGTACACAGAGGGTGTGAATAAAATGTGATTTTGATGGGATGATACCCCAAAAAATAAAATAAAAGGGTGAGAAAGAAAACTGTACTGAAAGAAGAAGAGTGAGGGGAGACTGAATGGCAAAAATTATCCCACATAAAAGAGTCATGAAAAAACTACAATAATAGAAGGGAAGATGGGGAAGTGGCAAGTAAGCTTAAATCTGACTCTCATTAAAATTGGCTCAAAGAGAAAATAACATATACATATACTCAGCTGAATACAGAATCTATAAGGAAATAAAAAGAGACGGGATAATAGAAGGGGCAGGGGTAAATGATAAAAGGGAGGGTAGATTGGGGAAGGCAGTGACCAGAAATAAAACACTTATGAGGAAAGAAAGGGTA
>CM053771.1:283724132-283877045 GCA_028658325.1 Potorous gilbertii
TAAAAAACAATTAATTCCATTACTATATACTGACTGGCCAACAATAGGTCCCAGGCCAAATATTGCACTTGGTCATTGTTTGGGCCCTGATTGACTCGGAGTAAACCTAAGTAAGAATTGTTTCTGTTTTGGCCAGAAAAATTGAGGGTCTTCCCCTCCCAATTTAATATTTTTTTTCTGGACTAGATTAAAGAGATCATCTTTGCCTTTTTTTTTTTTTTTTTTTTACTTAGTCTTAATCATTGAATGGACCTTGCCTCAGTCAAACTGAGACCTGCTTAAAAACCTCACCTTTGAAAGGCCAAGGTCTTCCACCACCCCTGGGGCCATTTCCAGTCATCCTGATTTGTATCGGTAACTGGACCCACACAGCTCTGGAGCAAAAAGTGAGGCTGGTGACTTTGCACAGTCTTCTCTCACTTAAATCCAATTCACTAGCGTGTCATAGCAACACTTCCATGAGGTGCTGGTCTTCTTCAATAATGGACAAACAACAACATGAACTGATGCAGAGTAAAGTAAACAGAGCCAAGAAAACACTGTACACGGTAATAGAAATATTGTAACAATGAACAACTGTTAATGATTTAGCTCTTCTCGGCAATACAATGATCCAAGACAATTCTAAGGAACTTATGATGAAAAATGCTCTCAAACTTCAAAGAACTGATGGAGTTTGAATCCAGATTGAAGGATACTATTTTTATTTTTTGTTTTTGCTCTGTTTTCTTTCACAACATGACTAATATGGAAATATACTTTTCAGAATTGCACATGTATAATCTATATAAAATTGCTTGCCACCTTAGGGAGCAGGGAGGGGAGGGAAGGAGGAAGGAAAAAAATTTGGAACTCAAAATTTAAAAGCAAATGAATGTTAAAAATTGCTTTTACCTATAACTGGAAAAAATATTATTTAAAAAAGACTACTTGACAAATAAATAAAAAGTTTGTTTCTTCAGTCAGTTTCTGGACTCAGTTTTAGCTTCTTTGTGTAAACTGTTTTTGCCTTAAATTTTTCTGAGTAACAATGCTTGCCTTTAATGTTGTCTACTTCTTATTTATAAACACATAGCACCTTCTCAAGGATTTACAGTTTGGACCTCCAATGGGATTCCTACCCTTCTGAAACTACTGACCACGAACCCCCACTACTGAGTGTTATCTATAATAGTCAGTTAATAGACACAATTAGCTCAAAGCAAAGGCATTTACTAAAATGAGAGTAATAAACATAGCTACAAAACATTCTCCCTATAAATACGGGGCACCATTTCTCACAAATATAAATACAAATACATCTGTCGATGAAGTAGTGGGTAGTGGGGCACAAATGTAGGGAACATATATCATCAAGTTAATTCATGCCTCTAGTGCTATAAGACACTCACGTCTTTCCACTTTTCAGTGGCTGCAGAATCTCTGCTGGGCACTTGGGACTCCTGTTCTACACAGCTCAGTTCTCACTGTCAGAAAGAGTTCTCTCTTAAATCTATAGTTGTCCAGTTCCAGAGGCTTTAGTCCTTAAAGCTCTTTCCTGTCCCTTTTCCTATTCTTTTGCATCTGGCTAGTGCAGAAACTAAAATTAACCTGCAATGATAGTATTTTTACTTATACATGTTGTCCACTCTACAAAGACAGATCTTAGAATTAAATGGAATAGCCTTTAAAAGTCATTAAGCTCAACCTTAAAGATGAAGAAATTGAGGCTGAGAAGTGAAATGACTTATCCAAAATCATTAAATGGAAGAGCCATTCTTCCAAGATGGCAATGAATTGTCAACGAAAATTTTCAAAGTTATATCAATATCTACAGGTAAACCATAAAGATCTATGTAAATACATGGCAAAATGGAAGATATTCATGACTCCTGAATGAGAACACTTGGATATACATTTTACTAATTAGTCTTTGAATATTAAAGACCTAAGCCTTTACGATGTTGGTCCAGTGGTCCAGGACAGTAGCAGGGACATCTATTTCATAGAAGTAATTCCATTTCAACAAACTGCTAGAGACAAGGAGGTTTGTTTTATCAGATAGAATGGTGACATTCCAAGGTAATTCAGTTTCTGCTGAGAATATCTGAACATAGAAGTCCATTACTGGGACAGTGGTATTCTAGAATCAGTTTAAATATTACTACATATACAAAGCAAAACCCTATATGCTCACCTTTAAGAGAGGATGTCATCACAATGTTTTCCATAGCTGTGAAATTCTGCCTAGCCTGGTAAGAAAATAAAAAAGAAAGTGCTCATAATTCAAATGATTCAGCAATATATGGGATTCTAGCAACATACTGCATCCCAAATACATTTTCTCTTCTTAGAGCACTGGACACCTTTCTTAAATTTTATTGACAAGAAAAATCAAAAATTATACAAGAACAGTCATGTAGTCTAAACATCTGGAGGATGGTATGAATATACCTGTACAACAAAATAACAATATTCTTACCTTTACCGTATTGTTGCCAAACAATCACTACATCCCTTAAATTGTGTGATCAGCTGTTTTATTTTGATATTAACACCAACAAATTGAAATAAAACACCCGAGGCTATAGTCAGACTTTCAGATCAAAGAGCATTTTGCATTTCTGTAAATTTCACCAACCACACTGACTTTCCTATTAAAGACAGAAAAATGTCCTTATAAAGTAAAACACCAAGTACTTCTGGTCCCAGTCTTCCTGCTATGATGAGGAAAAGAGTTGCCCTAAAGAAATAGAGAAGTGTCCTAGGTCCCTTTCCCTTCTTTAACTCCTGCTATAAGGGAAAAAAATCTGTTCCCAGAGCCAGTGCTGACCAATTATATATGATGCTTGCACCAAAAGAAGGGGTTCTGTGATAACATTCCTACAGCATATGAAAGGGTCAGAAATCGGGGTTCTGCTGTTGGTTCCTGAGAGACTGTGTCCACTATCATGCCCAAATGGGTCATGAAATGAGCCTGGAACAGTTTTAGTCAGTATTACCCCACTCCTGTTTCCTTCTGCTCTCTTCCTCTCCTGCTGATTTGAGGGCAGCTTACCCACTGAAAATCTATACAGTTCTATACAAAATTCTTTGTGCCCTGGGCTGAAGAACTGCAACCACAGTTAGACTTAAAATATAAATGCTGAATTGTGGTCCAGTATAAGGGAACTACCCGTTCTTCCTTCAAATGCATTGCTTGCATTTGTATTTCTTATTCAGATTTTAAAACAAATGATGATGCTTAGGAAATACAATATGCAAGTTACTTTCTAACTTGTTTTTATTATGTCAATGTAACAGATACATTTTACCCAAGAATCTCTTAAATTTAAATTTACAGTTCCCCATAAATAAAAAATGAGCCCTTAAATCTTCAATCTTGTTTTAAAAATGCAAACATAAGTTAGAATAATTTATCCCAAATGTAATTTACACCAAAAAAGTAAACTATCTTCTTGAAGGTAAGTTTGTTCTCTCTTCAAAACAATCCTTGGCCTGTAGAATGATCTTCATTAAAATGCTGACATTTTTCTGCATGGTCAGAAAGATCTCGGTATTAAAGGCTAGTGCATTTCAAGCAATGGGCCTGCAGGACCAGTGCAGGGAGCATACCATTTCTGCGCAGTAATGAATCATCTTCCTTCTTATTCCATTTCTAAGAAGATCATGGTTGAAAGGATAGCGCTATAAAACCAACAGGGTATATTCCAGAAATGGGATGCAGAACCATTCCTGTTCTGTGGATATTTCAAAGTTGTAAGTGAGGTACACGAGTAAACTGGGTGATAGAATACATGATTCGTTCAAGGTCATGTAACCAGCTGATTTTTTTTTCTTCCCAATGATCAGAAGGTTAATTATTGAAGATTCCAATTGTAAAATATCCTGGTGAACCTTGTTTCTCTCTAAAACTATTTTGAGAAGGATCAGAAAGTCCTTTGTTATAACTAAACAAGCTGAGAATGAAGGTGCACAGTGATAACTAAAAAAAAAAAAACGTCCAGGGGGAGGACAAAGGAAAAATTCTATGTGGACAGCAGAGGGAATCATGTTAAAATTTTCTATCTAAAATCTATCCAAAAGATGGAGTGGGTTGTCTTCTGAGGTAGCGAATTCCCTGTCACTGGAAATATTCAAGCAGCAGTGGGGTAACCATTTGAAAGGGATGTTAAGAGTGGGGTTCCTGCACCGGAAGGGAGTGAGGCTAGAAAACCTTTGAAGTCCCTTTCAGCATCAGATTCTTTCAATACCTGTTTATTTCTCCAAAACAGTCAACTCAAGTCTGTTTGCTGAAATGGCTTTTATTTCCTATGAACTCTGTTCTTTAAAACCTGAGACATTTTTTACTTCATACTTTAAATGATCTAGAAGTTAACATGAGTAAAATGAATCTGTGACTGCAGGGAAAACTGAGGTAGTCAGTTTTACATTTTCCATTTTCCTTCCTGAGTCAGAAAGCATCGATCCTTCGCTGCTTGCTTTCCACTCTTCTCCCCTCTCCCCATCTGCTTTTTGCTATGGCAGCAGCCTTTTCATTCTGATATTTCCATACTAACTTGGTTTTGTCTTTTCTGATATGAAATAACCTGCAATGGGATATGTGTTTTCCACAGGAGCTGATCCATTTAGAATTCTCTAGCTTGCTGAATTTCCAGTCCCCAAAGGAAAACATTCTCACAAAACCTGAACTGAAATATCAGGTTATTAAAACATTCTTTATTCCAATGCTACACTCCAGCAGATCAAGAAACGCTTCTTAAAACCTCCCTGGAAAAGCTATGGAGGGTTAGTCCTCTAAACACAATTGATACATGTTCTACAACTAGCAGAACACAATGCAAAGTAATAACCACTTTTCAAGCCATCATCTGCCAGGGAGGAAGACAGCAATACAACTCATTACTTATGGAAGTCAAGACGCTCAACCCCACAACTTATCAAGGTTCATTTTTATGCAGACACAACAACACTGGGTTACCAGACTGCAAATGTAATAAATATACACAGAAGTAAAAATGTCAGCTATATCATCAAGAAAGTAGTTAGTGCAAATATAATTATATTACGAAAAATAAATCAAGATATCTTTCAAGTATAAAAGCACCATGCTCTGAAACAATGCTCCCAAAGTCTTACTGTACAACAGTCAGAAGATAACAATACCTACCCTTGTGAATCCAATATATTTTTAACTATAAAATTTTGGCGAAATTGTGTTGTCCAGTTCAAGTGATTCCTGAATGACTACAGATAATTGACTTCGGGTCAATTTTTAGCCATTAATTTCTTTTTAAAAATAGCTTATGTAAGCTTTCCTTTTGTCCTGACCTCCCTGAAGTGCATGTGCATATTGGGTAGACTTAAAAACTAAGCTTGTGTGCTTACCCTTGTACTGTTCTGCTTAGCTCAGTGTCATCTACATCAGAGACTTACAACAAGAACAGGCTGTGGGGTGTTCCTGGAAAGAAAGAGTTAATTTTCATTCCACACCTGAGTCAAGGCTGCTGGGGAATTCAGCACCAGAGACTGGGATCTTCCTGTAGCAGCAAGGACTGAGGTGCCAGCACCCCAGCCATTCTGGGAAGGGAAACTTCATAACAAAGAGTCTGGAGTCAGATCTATGATGTCCCTCTTTCCACATGGTAACCATATTGGCTTTCCTTTAACAGAGATGTAAAAAAAAAAATGCTCTTTCTTTAGGTTGGGTGTCAGTTATTTCTGGGCTTTAATATATAAATTAAGGACATGACTGTCCAGTTAAGGCTTACTGACATAGACTGTCAAAGCTACTTTTTATTAGCATGTCTGGATTTCTTCTTTGCTCTCACACCACTCTGCTTTGTACTGAATTATTAATACTTGGTCACATTCTCCCTCTCCCCAACCAGCAGGTAACATACACATGCTCTCCAGAGGGAACAAGGGTTGTTCTGTGTTTGCCTCTGTATTCCCAATGTCTACCAAGACTGCCTTGAACATAATCAACGGGGGCTGAAGTGAACTGAATTGTGCCAGGACTCAAACCTGGGGCTAAGAAGTAGAAACTGTTGCCTCCTGATGAGACAGGAGATTCTGAAGCTAAAGTAGCCTCCCCATTCTGTGTCCCCAGGCAAAAAGCCTTGGAGCTGTGATGCTGGGGAGGGACACCTAATATCTATTTCCTACCACATCTGTCAGACAACCCAAACCGCTGTGCTTGGCTTCCTTTATCTTCCCTTCCATGTCAGGCAGTAATTCCTTTCCCTATCCTATGAAAAGCAGCACATGCCTGCCCAGACCAGGGCTTTCTCTTTAATCCTGGCTGGCTTGCACCACAATGAGAGCCTTCTGTTACTGTTAGGACTAGAACTCTCAGTGCTCCTGCCTGAAAAAGTCTGGGTCCTCTCTTCCCTTCTGTGGTCACATTCTCAGTGCTCATTGTAATGAGTAGCTGTCTTCGTAGTCCCAATTCTTTCACAAGTTTTTTTTTCCCCAGAAGTCATTAAACTATGACCTAATCAAGAACACAGACAGATTGTGACTGCATATTAGATTCCAAAGGTTAATAAGAAAAGATACTGCTGGGAAAAGTCTGTCCAAAAAATCCCTAAACAGAAAGTATCATCAGGAGTACTAGATAAACACAGTTCAGCAGCTACTAATTTGAAAAAGGTAGGCATGATTAAGTTACAGAATGAAATTGCTTAAATAAAGCAATGCCATTGAACTAAATTTCAGTACAATGATGTAATAAAGGAGGGTCCCATGAACAGCATTAAACTCAAAAGACCCATAAGTCAAATGAGAGTTCACAATTTTGAAAAACTCCACAGGATTCAATAGAATTTAGGATTCTGCAACGACCTGCTGGTGGGCGGTCAATATACGACGATACTGGCAGCTGATATTGTCCATGATTTCTGACAGCAAATGCCAAGGTGTGTAATTAGTCCAATGATTCATGAGTCACCCCAAGGACATTTTCACAGGAATTCAAGAAAACCATTGAGGATGATCGCTGGTCCTAAAACACTAATGGACTTGGCAACTGATAAGACCGCTCTCTTTCTCAAAGCTTGGTTCATCAAAGCTCTCAGTGTGGAGAAATTGCTTCAAGGTCTGGCTGTGATCACCAGTTCCTAAGCTTAAGTCACAACTGCGTCTTCGGCCTTTTTTCGCAGGCTGGCCCCATCTAAGTTGTGTGCTCTGGCCAAGAGGCACAACAACATAAAGGAGGTTCTCAGGATCCATCTTTTGACCACTAATGCAAAACACACAGAAGGAATCCAGCCAGGAGAGGAAACAGGTTAGCCAACAGCAGCCAGAGTGTGACAACCAGGCTGGAAGAGCAGGAGCACAGATCTAAAATTCAAAGGAGAGTCATATTGTGTGATCGCATTGACATCATGCAGATAAAAGCAATAAAGCATTACACAAAAAAGAGATCTGATCAAGTTAGTACCCCAGAGTCACGGCTCAGGAAAAATGTGAAGGAAAATGATTTTTCCCCTCCTATCTCTGTCCTTTGGATAGACTAGTCACCCACATGTATCATTCTGTACACCATTATTAAACGTTGGTCTGACAATCAGATGTCAACCAATCTACAAAAAGGTGCCCACTGATAAAAGCTCCCAGAAGGTGTCTAAAGCCTAAAAACCTTTCAAAACCCAAAGGGAATTAATTCAAAAAGAATAAATAACGTTCTAAGAAAGAAAATAAGTGGAGTACATATATGTGTTTAGAAAAATCAATGGACATAAGATTAGGGCACAAAAATCATCTGCATTTTTATTTACTAGTAACAAAAATCAAGAAAATACAATCTTAAGAGAGTCCCATTTGGGAACTGACCTACTTAAGAATTTACAGGCTCAGTATGAGAACTATAAAATCATAATTCATTAAAGGAAGATCTAAAATAACGAAAGGGTCAAGTTAAAAAATGGCTCTGACTAACAGAGTAAACATGTTAATTTACGTATTTAATGTAAAACCAATCATAAAATCAATTATGAGGAATACAAAGAAACATGGAAAGATCTTTATGAAATAATACAAAGAAAAAAAAGCAAAATCAAAACAGTTGAACATAGGCTAACTCTGACCACATAATAGCAAAAGTGAGAATTAACAAATATTCACGGAACTTTAAAGGAATTAAATAGAATTTTAACAAAAATTAATGAGGACATGAATTTCTTTGACATATACATTGAAATTAAGTAATTTAAGTGTAATCAGTTGTATCAATTTTCATCATTTGTAAGAAAACACTAAACTTTAAAAATGAAATATCTTGAGCATCACAAGGGTAGATATGGAATATAGAGCCATCTGAAAAATTGCTTTACTGTAGAGTCTTCCATTCCATGCAGTTTGTTCATTTTAAAGGCAAATGAAATTTTCTCTTAAAATAAGATGGGTTTTTTTGGGTGCTTTTAAAAATTTTCAACAGAATAAAAGAACAAGAATCTGGCAAAAAGATTTTCTATCTATTCTTAAGAGTCCTCAAGAACTGAATTTTAAATATCTGATGGGACTCACTTACCCAGCGGTAAAGCCCTCGTGCGGTTAGAAATAGGAGGATCCGTTTCTGGAGGGCAGAATTCACAGAAGTCCCAACATACTGGGCAGAGAAGGTCCCCATCATGTATCCAGCCGTTCAGCTCAGCGCTTACAGGGAGGACCTGACCTGCCCGGCTGCACAAATATGTGGTGTTCTGAACCCAAACTTTCAAGCCTTGGGGAGAACAAGAAATCTTAAAACAAAGGGGAGAAAAAAACTCTAGTTGAGTAACATTCTGGAAAATTAAGATATCCTATATAAACAAAATCTTTTAACATATCACTATTAGAAAACACAATTTGCTCAGACAAGTCAATGGGCATTTATTAAACACCTACTATATACCAGATACTGTGTTCCATGAACCAACATGATTCAAAAGAGTTTATTGATAGATGTATTTGAAAGATCCTTACTCTATGGCAGTTTTCCAAAGTAGGTAGCTAGGAAGCATGGTGGACAGAGTAAGGGATTTAGAGACAGAAAGACTAGAGTTCAGATCTGCTTTGGACACTTACTTTGTGTGACCCTGGGCAAGTCCTTACCAAGTCCAACTGGAAAAATGTTCCTGAAAAATCATTTCACTATTTAATACAGCTAGCAGTTATTTTTTTCTCATACTGCCAAACTTATCATTGAGAGTTTAGAAAAGTACCAAAATAATCACTCTACTATTTCTTCTCCAATTATTTTAGCTTGCTTTTTCTTAACATGTTTTTAAATCACAGAGATTTTCTTTTCTTTCTTTCTTTTTTTTTTGTGAGGCAATTGAGGTTAAGTGACTTGGCCAGAATCATACGGCTAGCAAGAGGCTGGAATTTAACTCAGGGTTTCGTGACTTCAGGGCCAGTGTTCTATCCACTGTGCTACCTACCTGCCCCACCACAGAAATTTTTTATGCTCTTACAGGAAATCCCCAACTTACAAAACAATTGTATTTTTAGAAGCTCATTTGTTTGGAACTCAGAATGCATTTTCCATTGACAATATTATAAATGGTGGTCAGGTTGCCAGGGTAATACAAAATCCTATTCTGCAGAAATGGAGAATGGATCCAACTCTCTCAGGCTAGGACTGTGACTGTACTAGAACAGGGCTCTGGACTTGGGAGGAAGGGAACCTGGTCTCTTATCTCTTATTTCTTACTAGCCTTGTGATCATGGGCAAATGACTAACATAGCTAAACCAGATACTGCCTGCAATACCCTGCTTCAGAGGGTTTTGTGAAGAAAGAGCTTTGTAAACCATAAGATACTATGGCAACATGAGCTGTTATAAATAAGATTCAGAGAAGTCCACCATTCAGTCTTATCCCAACAACCTTGCATTTTTTTAAAGGTGTTTTTAAATCAGAGGATGATGGATGAATGGTTATTATTTCAATTAATTCTTGATACGGTGACAGCATTCTATAGTCACATATGGAAATAAGTAATGAAATGGTTCAGTTTTTGCATTTCCAATTTTAAAGAGGAAAGAATTATATTTACCAACAACGGATACTGATTTACTATAATGCTGATCCTCCCTCCTCCCTCGACCAATCTGTACGACTGAACTCCCAGTATGGAAAATGCATTCATAAAGATCAACCTCTCAATACTTGAGATATTAAGAGGTTAAGTGAATTATCCACAGTCACTTAGCCCATATGGAAGAGAGGCTCGAGTGTAGACCTTCCTGACTCCAAGTCTGTCCCACTATTCATCAGGCCATACTGTCACATAAGACTTTTTTAAAACTTTAAAAAACACTGAATATGTCATACCCAAGGGAAAGAAAAACACTCTCCAGAGATGAGTCTTACGGTCAAAAAAAAATAAAGAAAAAAGGGCAGCCAAACAAACTCCCCTCCCCCTAAAAAAGGGAATGAAGGTACTTATAAAAATAGCATACAAATTTAAATACATAAAAAACAAATCCATCCTTTAAAAATGTTTCATTGGTTTTTTTAAAATTAATTTTATTTATTTTCTGTGTTCTACAATCACTACCATAGAACTTAGATTATTGTTTTTCCCTACCTCTTCCTCCCCCACCAAGATGACATATAATTTTATATAGGTTTTATACACACATTCCTATTAAATACATTTTCACTATAGTCATGCTGTATAGAAGAATTAAAATGAATGGGAGAAATCATCTAACAAACCAAAACTCAATACACACTGAAAATGTTTTATTCCAAGACAATGAAAATGATCATGCAGTTTACCTGATAACACCCACTTCCCCAGTCAGGATAACTGAGCTTCTTTTCACATTTTTCCATGACAAAAGCAGATTTCTGGAGTAGACATATTGAATGAGGTCCATATTTTTCAGCACCAAAGTTTTTGAAATATTCTGAAGTAAATCAAAATGTATATTTTAATAAAAAAAATGAATTTTAGTTCAGTTTGTCAGAAATTGAAGTATCTCCACTATTCCTTTTGACTAAAGTCCTTTCAAATCAAAACCAATTCTTAATAGAATCTTGAAAGATTCTATATCTATTTACACACCAAGAATGAAAACACTAGACCAAATTCAAATTGGGACTTCAGAATAGCTATTAATATAACAATCACCCATATCAGAACACAGAAATGATGCTTCTGGATTGTTCTTTGCCTGGCTACTCTTGGAACAATACTCTTTTTAAAGTTTATCATCATTTGGTTACAAAAGAAACATTAAGGTCATCTATGTTAGTTAACACTGGTAAACTTCCTTTTAAGTTCTGAGCTGAATTTCTGGTCCCCAAAATGCAGTAAGAGACAGGAAAAGAAAAGATCAAGAAAAAAAAAGGTAGTAGACTTTTTGCCTAAATACTAGATGCGTGACTGATTCTTAGGTACATGAAATTACTATGCAGAGGAAGTCATTATAATCCATATAGACTAAGAACAGAACAAGAAAACAGAAGTTAAAACAAAGGGTACAGAAGAATTTCCTGGCCACTGGAATTCTGAACCTGCAACTAGGAGCCTTCATGGGAAACCCAGGTATGACAATGTCTAAGGAGCTCACACTGTTTGGACAGGATGTGGACTCCCAGGTTATCTGGTGGGAGCATTCTGCGTAGGGACCAGCAATTTAAACTGAATCTTACTTCCTGAGATACTCAGTTATTTTAATTCATTCAAGCACAAGCCTACACAGAAGAGCTGAGGGAGGCCTAAAATCTCTCTAATCAATCCCCCAACTTTTCTGCAGAGGCAGGGGGCTATTGGTGTGGAACACTATAGATAATGTCAAATTTCTACAATGTGTTGGTAAGTTTTGTTGACCTGTTTTTTCCTCTTTTTTTAATTTTTTGTTATAAAGGACGGATCTTTGGAAGATAGAGAGAAAAGACGACATTGGCAAATATAAGTGATGTAAAAAAAATATGGAATTAAAAATGTATTTCTAAAAAAGAGGTTAAATAATTACTACTAATCCCATGGATATAAAAGTCTGTAACTTCTATTTCCAATGGAAACAGTTAAACAGAAATTCTTATCTCTGTCTAGGCTATGCCCAATTCACAGAACAATTTCTGACCATGACTGAACACTTAATCAAACAAATGATTTCCTTTTAATAGAGACAGTTTAAGTCCCAAACGAGTTTATTTTGGATTTGTAGAAGAACACCTTATCCTACAGAATCTCAGAACTGGAAAGGACTTCCAATGTCATCTAGTCCCATCTTGACCTGAATAGAGGCATCCCCTATAACCTCTCCCACAGAAGGTCACCCAGATTTTGCTTTCAGCCTTCCAGGGCAGGAACTCTCTTCTTAAAAAGGCAGTTCCTCCACTTCTACACAGCTCTTAAGTGTCAGGAAGTTTTTCCTTACATCATGCTTCGTTTCTGTTGCTTCTACCCAATGCTTCTAGTTTTGCCTAGTAAGGATGGGCAGAACAAGTATAAATCAGCTTTCACAAAGCCAGTCTTCAAATACTTGAAGATGGTTACCATGCTAACCCCTAAGTCTTCTGTTTTCTAGGCTTTTTCAAAACCAACCCAATTCTGGCTTTGTTTCCAAGACCCATACCATCTTGGTCCTCTCCCCCGTCCTCCATCCTCCCCATGGGGGTTCAGTGAATCAACAAGCGTTTACTGCCAACTATGTGGCAAGCTCTGGGTTTAGTGCTGAGAATACAAAATAAAAGGTGCAACCACCTGCCCTTGAAAAGCTCCCATTCTAACAGGAGACAAGAGAATGTGTACAAATTTAAGTATATCAAGAATATAATCACTTAACTTTATCCCAAGAGAATGTACTTTGTAAAAAGGGTTTGTGGCATGCATAGTAATACATAGGAGGTTCAGATGAGATATGAGGAGGCAAAGGATAAGGGGATTATCCTCTTCCTAGTTCTGGTCACTAAGCCTCCATTAATGCAGCTGCAGAGTGTGCTGACATTCATTCCCTGTTGTGTGGCCACACTTGTTCCATTTGTTTGTGCACAATTTATGTATTTTAAGATAAGCACAGAATTTCCATTTATTCTTATTCAATTTTATTTTATTTTATTTAGGTCATAGTTCCAGGTTGCCAAGATGATTCTATTTTGTTCAAAAAAAATTTTTTGATACAGCAGAAACTTCCTAAGAAACTCTTTTTTACAAAGTACATTCTCTGGGGAAAAAGTTAAATTACTGTTTATTAATACTGATTAATACTAATACTATTAATATACACTTACATGTGTACATACAGAGGTAGCTATTTTCATGTCTACTGTCAGAGTGTGAGCTTTTTGAGTGCAGGGGCTATTTCACTTTTGTTTTCGGTCCCTAGTACTTAACACAGTGGTTAGCACATGGAAAGCACTTACTAAGTGCTTGCTATGTGACTATGTGATAAAAGAGAACAAAATTCTTTAACTCTGGGAATATGAAAGAAATAGTTTGTACAAACAGTTTGTTACAAACTCTGTCGTAATGATCCTAGGAGAATTTGGTGTTCACCCAAGGGGTTCAGTGCCCTGCCCAACTCTGTGTTATATGTGAGAAGGATGCTCCACCGGTAACAAACTTTGAACCGCGCAGGGAGGACACTTGTGACATTCCAAGAGCTATGTCCCTCATGGATGACATCAACACATTCATTACTACTCTTTGGGTCTGACTAACTAGTTTTGAATCTTTCGTGTATAGGCATCGCAGGCAGGCCTCTGTAAAATGTACAGCTGCAATCCAATTAAGCTGAACTAAGAATTAAGAAAAGTGAGTTAAGAGAGGCATCACGACTTCTCGGTGAAACCATCCTGGTTCTTGATAATCGATGCTTCCTGTCCCTTAAATGATAGATTCTAGAATTCTACCAAGAATCATCTACCTACAATTTGAAGATCTCTCTCTGTCTTCTTTCTTTAAATAAAAATCAAAATCATGGTACCTCAGTGATTCTCAAAAAGCCTGACAGTCATAGGAAAGAGAAGAACCAAGTGACTGGAGTCCCTGTGGTCCTGTGATGACTAACACTGGTAACATGGGCTTTCATGAGTGGAACATGCCATTAGCATGATGATCATCTCTTTGGTGATTCGGAGTCACTGGTGGCTTGGGCCCTTCCAATAGTTTTAAGTCCACTCAATGGCAGATGGTGACTCCTGATTGGCAACCTCTTGGAATGAGGCTACTGTGCAAATGCCAAATATAATTTCAATTCTTCTAATGCAGGGATTCTTAACCTGTTTAGTGTCATGGACTCCTTAAGCACCTGGGGTAAAACCTATGGACCCCCTCTCAGAATTACATTTTTAAATAACTAAAAGAAATGCTACATTTCAGTCAGAAGCTAGTAAAAATAAAGGTGTCCTTTTTTTCCTGTCCAAAGTAAAGGATCCCCTAGAAATTTATTCACAGATTCATTGCTGAGAATCCTGGTTTAATGCTTCTAGCTTTTAGAGTCATAAACCCACCCATTCTCAATGATACTGGGAAAGTCAAATTTACCTCAACATAGTAAGATTTCTAATTCATTTTATTACTTATACTTTTAGCATTTGGGTAGAGATTATCTGAGAATGTACCCTTTTCTTATATACTATCTTGTGTTAACTAGTAGTCATTTCAACTGGTATCTTCTTTCCTTTGTCTTACCTGCTGGTCCCTATGGCATCTGTTTTTGCACCCACATTCAAACCCACACACATATGTTGTTCTCTCTTTCTCATGTTCCCTTTAAAGCCCTCCTGGTCAGATTCACAAATTCATAGCCTATTTTCACTAGCCCACACATTAGGGCTTCTTTACTGAAACACCACTCTTCAGTCACTGGCAATGATAAAAACATCACATGGTCTGATAAGTCTCCAATTTCTTGCTCAAGGTTTTATATCCCCTAAAATGCTGTTGAAAGCAGTGACATCAATGATCCTTCTGAGAATCACCAGAAGCAGCTGGTGTTTATCCAGCATGACAGGCCTCTGAAAGCCGTCCCGTCCCAGGTAAAAGAAGATACCGCACCTCCTCCATTCATCTCTCAGTCAGGAGCTGCCAACTACTTCTCAACTATCTTTCTCTCCTGAGAAGCACAACATGGCTTCTTCACTAGTGGCAGCTAAAAACACGAAGAGCTTCTCTACCCTCAGAGGCTCAACCTCCTATCAGAAGAGCTTCACATCTTGCTTTTTAATATAATCCTATAAATTTTAATTTATACATTTAGAAACATTCTGTGAAAGGATCCATAGGTTTTACTGGCATGTCAAAGGGGATCATGACACAAGAAATGCCAAGTACCCCTGCTCTAAAGGTTTGCTGGTCTATTTTACCTAACTACCCTATTTCCTATTATCCTATCCTCCAACACAGATTAGCATCTCCTCTATCTCTTTGGATGCTTAATATTATTTTCCCTTTAAAATACTTCTTTCAAGAAACATCCATTTTCAATCTTCTCTCATATGAGTACTAATCTGCATTTTCTGTACCTTGCCTTTTCCTTGGCTCTGACACATACACAAAAATGGCACTCTCCTCAGGTTACCAGAATACCACTTGTTTTACATACATCCTAGAACTAAGACTTTCTGTCAATCTTGTTAATAATATCTCTTGGGGATATCTCATGGAACTAACTGCTGTTAGCAAAATGTCTCTTTTCCCCCCATGAAGGCTCCTTTATGAGCACTATGGGTTTTCCTGCTTTTCTTTTTATGTGTCTTTTCCCAATCTTTTCTCATGAATTGACTGTTACTTGGTTGCTTTTTCTGATGCATTAGAACTTTAATTAGCGCATTTCTGCAAAAGCTTGAATGCAATCAAAAACTGTCTTTAGCTATTGCCTGAGAAAAGTTCTTATGCAGAAATATAAATTCTTGACAGTTTTCATTTCTTCTTTTTTTCTCCACCCAGCTCTTAACATTAGCTACAGACTTGTACCTCTCTCCACTCCAGTTTCCACATCATAGCACCTTCTCTACTTTCTTCAGAGGTTGTTATGAGAATAAAATGAGAAAGTAAATATGAAAGTGTCTTGAAATGCTAAATTTGTTAAATATAAAGTAGCATTAAAATGTTTGGCAACTTAAATAAATATTGACATGTTCTAAATGCATTAATAAAATTACACACTTGCCTGGTTGATTTTCCTGTATTCTACAATCTGAACTGCGTTGAAATTCACCACTCATATGCCAATTGAATTCTTGATTGAATGGACAGTAGTCAGCAATTTCCACGGAGCCACCATAATAAGGCAAATCTTTTACAGGTATTCCCTTGAGATGATCAAAGTACTAACAAAAACGATAGAGAAGACAAGAGGTGTACACAGTAGGCAAGATGCAAAGCAAATTTGTGGCACCATGATCAGACAGTCATCAAACATAAAAGTTTTCATGTACAAACAAGTAAAGAAAGGTTTGCACCAAGAACTGCAAACCTTCCACATACAGTCTGATTTAAAGTACAGCACCTCAGATTTAACACGGGGCCCTCAGGCTGCCCTTTCTCTTTGAGCCTCCTTTTGAACCTTAAGGTGGACACTGAAGGCAAGTTCATTCTCACAGTGCTGTCCCAAAGAAGAAACTGTTACCTGATATTCCGGGGGCAAGGGCTTGGGGAACTTCTGCAGGTTACACACGGCGACTGCTTTCCGGTCTTCCCTGCAGGTTAGGTGCAATGGATTACTTCTGAGTGTGTCACAATAGGGGGCTAGCATTTGTCTCCTGACCACAAAAAGAAGTACTGGGACTTAGAAAATGGCAACTGTCTATCATATCTCTTCCAAAAAACTCCAATACATTTATACAGTTTGAAAGAAATTAAATTCTAGAACTGGATCAAAACTTCTTTTTCAAAGAAAAAGGGGGCTTAATCGCCAAGAAAAATGCTTCTTAGAATTACAATTTTTCACAACTTCCAGAAGTTCAGAGAAATCACAAACTAAACATTTCTAGGAAGGTCTGAGATCACCCTTTACAAAATTCTCAGAGAAAAACAAAGCATAATTTCCCACAGCAACATATTACAGATACTTAAGAGTAATAGTTCTTGCTCACAACTTAAATATCTTATACTAAGTGTAAGAACTCATTCCCTTGTTTCTCAGTCCTTGGTGAAAAGAATACAGTTGCTCTACTTTGTTGATAATGAATAACTTTTAGTTTAATATACAAAATGATTAGGTAGGAATTAAGGTTAGGTCGTAAAAAAATTTAATTCTAAAATATTGAGGTCACAGATGTTTAGTACTTGTGGTTTATACGTCACCTTGGTAGTCAAATAGATGATTTAGATGACAAAAATTTTAGCTTTATTATAAGACAAGTCAAATATACACACAGTACAGTTTTTTTCTGTGTGTAGATTCAGAGAGCTTAGGGTTCTTAGAGTGGACTTGGTCCTGCCTATTACCTTCTGTGCTTCCTAAGCTCAATTGACCTCTTCTCTCCATAAGAATTCCAAGCAGAAGGCCCTGTGAACAAGAGCAGTCACTACAGGTCAGGATCACAGAAGCCAATTATCTATACTTATGATACCTTGGACCCTGAAGAAAGCCTCAGGGCAGCAGCCAAAATGGTAGCTGAGAAAAGGCTTCTATTTTATTGTTCTTAGCCTTAACTGTTCTAAAATAGACGATCAAAAGCCTTAAAGACAAAGGCAGAACATCTTTGAAGGGGACCCATAGCTTCAGGTTTTTGAAAAATAAGAAAAAGGAAATCCCCTTGTGCTGCTAATCGAAAATAATCACAAAGTGTGATATTCAAAGTAGAAAAGTCTCTAAGAACTTTATGTGATCACCTTGTTCTGAATTCATGCTTCATTAGTAACGAATTTATACCAGTGACTCACTCCCTAACTGCTGGCAAGATGAGAAGGCACATGAAAGAACATTTTAATTGGAAAGCTGCAAAGAAATGTCAACTGTTCTGATTTTGTGGCATTTTGCATTATAAATACAATCCTAAGATAAAAGATGCAAAACAGTATGTCTATCTACCAATATGGAATGTTTAGGCAGCAAATAAAAGAAACTAGCAGTCTCCATGCAAAGGATTAATTAGCCTCCCCAGGTGCCACTAAGATTGGATGGGATGAAAAAGTCTCTAGCAGAGTGGCTCAGGGATCTAGGCTTGGCTCCAGGAAGTTTAAAATCTTATGAATGATCTGGAAAAAGGTAGAAATGTTATTTTTTTTGCAGATGACACCAAGCTAGGAAGGAGAGCTTATACACTGGATGGTAATCAGGATCCTGAGGGCTAGTGCAATGAGCTGAATCTAAAGAAATAAAACTAAGTAGGGATAAATGTAAATGCCTTGTGTCTGGGTATAAAAAATCAAATTCACAATATAAGAGGGCAGAAGTATAGTGAGAAAGCAATAGTTTTGGGGGCGGAGTGAAGATGGCAGAGTAGAAGGATGGACCTGTAGAAGTTCTCCCCAAACAGCCCATAAAATACTTATTAAAAAAATGACTCTAAACAAATTCTAGAGCAGCAGAAGCTAAAAAATGACATAGTGAAAGAGATTTCCAGTCCAAGGCAGTCTGAAAGGCTGACAGGAAAGGTCTACCACACTGGTCTTGGAGCGGAGCACAGCCCACTGAGCGCAGGCCAGCCTTGGCCACCCTCAGATAGGACTGGAGAAGCCTTCAGGGCATGGAATCCTGGGCAACAGTTGTGATTCCCAGATTTCTCAACCCCAAAACACCAGACACCTTCAAAGGTCAGTGAGAAAGGAGCAGGGTCCTGCCCTATCCCCAGCCCCAGGTGGTGGCAGCAGCATCCATTTTTTTGGAGCCCTCAGAATAAAGACCCTGGGAGAATTAATGTGGGTCTTAGCTCTGAGTGACAGTCCTGGGGTGGGGAGCACTGGGCTGGTAGAGGCTCTGGACAGGGAATCCTACTTGCAGATTCTGGGCAGAAAAGCTTGTGGTTGCTCCCAGACCAGAGCACGGGTCAAGAGAGGGATAAACTCCTCTCCCCTGATTGTGCCACTTTGGAGGAACTGAGAATTTACAGGTCTCAAAGGACTCAAAAGTCAAGTAATTGACTGGGAAAATGCTGAAAAAAGGAGAAAAAAAATAAGACTATAGAAGATTACTTTTTTGGTGAGCAAGATTTTCTTCCATCCTTTTGCATACCATTAGAGGAAGACATAAGAGTCAAAGCATCTGCATCTAAGACCTCTAAACTAAATATGCAGTGGTCTCAGGCCATAGAAGAGCTCAAAAGGATTTTGAAAATCAGGCAACAGAGGTAGAGGAAAAATTGGGAATAAAAATGAGAGGAATACAAGAAAATCATGAAAAGCAAGTCAACAACTTGCTAAAGGAGACCCAAAAACATACTGAAGAAAATAACATCTCTAAAAATAGACCAACTCAAATGGCAAAAGAGGTCCAAAAAATCAATGAGAAGAATGCTTTAAAAAGCAGAATTAGTCAAATGGAAAAGGAAGTCCAAAAACTCACTGAAGAAAACAGTTCTTTAAAAATTAGAATGGAGCAGATGGAAGCTAATAACTTTTTGAGAAAACCAAGAAATTACAAAACAAAACCAAAAGAATGAAAAAATAGAAGACAATGTGAAATATCTCATTAGTAAACCAACTGACCTGGAAAACATATCCAGGAGAGATAATTTAAAAATTATGGGACTACCTGAAAGCCATGATCAAAAAAGGAGCCTAGACATCATCTTTCATGAAATCATCAAGGAAAACTGCCCTGATATTCTAGGATCAGAGGGTAAAATAAATATTGAAAGAATCCACCAATCTTCTCTTGAAAGAAATCCCAAAAGAAAAACTCCTAGAAATACTGTAGCTAAATTCCAGAGTTCCCAGGTCAAGGAGAAAATATTGCAAGCATCCAGAAAGAAACAATTCAAGTAATTGTGAAAATACAATCAGCATAACACAAAATCTAGCAACTTCTATAGTAAGGGACTGAAGGGCTTGGAATATGATATTCCATAAGTCAAAGATCTAGAACTAAAACCAAGAATCACCTACTCAGAAAAACTGAGTATAATACTTCAGAGGAAAAAATGGTCATTCAATGATAGAGAGGATTTTCAAACATTCTTGATGAAAAGACCAGAGCTGAATTTTGCACTCAAACACAACAATCAAGAGAAGCATGAAAAGGTAAACAGGAAAGAGAAATCATAAGGGATTTACAAAAGTTGAACTGTTTACATTCCTATATGGAAAGATAATATTTGTAACTCTTGAAACTTTTCTCAGTATTTGGGTAGTTGGAGGGACTATACACATATGTATATATACGGTCCAGGCTGACATGAATAGGAAGGGATGATATCTAAAACAACAAAATTAAGGGTTGAGAGAGAAATATATTGGGAGGAGAAAAGGAGAAATGAGGCAAACTATCTCTCATAAAAGAAAGGAAAAAGCTTTTTCAATGGAGGGGAAAAAAGGGAGGTTAGGGGGAAAAAGTGAAGCTTACTCTCATCACATTTGACTTAAGGAAGGAAAAAAACACACTCAATTTGATATGAAAATCTATGTTACACTACAGAAAAGTAGGGGAGTAGGGGATAAATGGGGTAGAAGGGAATGATAGAAGGGAGGGTAAAATTAGAAGTAAATACTTTAGGGAAGGGACAAGGTCAAAAGAAAGAACAGAATAAATGGGGGACAGGATAAGATGGAGAGAAATATAGTTAGTCTTTCACAACATGACTATTATGGAAGTATTTTGCAAAACTATACATGTATGGACTATATTGAATTACTTGTCTTCTCAGTGGGGATGGGTGGGAAGGGAGGATGGGAGAGAAGTTAGAACTCAAACTTTTAGGAATGAATGTTGAGAATTGTTTTTGTATGCAACTAGGAAATAAGAAACACAGGTATAGAAATCTATCTTGCCCTACAAGAAAAGAAGATAGGGATAAGGGAAGGGAGGGGTGTGATAGAAGGGAGGGCAGATTGGGGGAAGGGATAATCAGAATGCATGGTGTCTTGGGGTGGGGAAGGGGAGCGATGGGGAGAAAATCTGGAACTCAAAATCTTGTGGAAATGAATGCTGAAAACTAAAAATAAATAAATTTTTTAAAAAAGCAATAGTTCTGAAAACGACTGGGGTATTTTAATGGACTGCAAGCTCAATATGAATCATCAATAGGAGTGTCACATGGCAGCCAAAAATGCAAATATGACTTTGGGTTGCATCAAGAGCTTCCAGGACTAGGCAGTGATGGTTTCATTGCACTATGCCCTCCTGGTGCTGAATATTATGTTCAGTCCCTAGTACCCCAGTTTAAAAGGGGACACCAATAAGCTGCAAGGTATTGACAGGAAGTAACCAAGACAGCAAAGGACCTTGAGTCCATGACACTGGAGGACTGTTTGAAGGACCTGGACACAATCAACCTAAAGAAAAGAAGATACAGAGAGGACGTGGCAGTTGTATTCAAGAACCTGAAAGACCATCATATAATGAGGGTTTAGACATATTCTAACTGATCCCAGAAGAACAAGGTGAAAAAATTGCACAACAGGAATATTCAGGCCTGATGCCAAGAAAAACTTCTTAACAAGCAGAATTGCCCAAAAGTAGAGTGGGTGCCTCACAAGGTGGTGGATTCTCTCCTCTTGGGGGTCTTCAGGAAGGAACTGTATGACCCTGTGGTAGTTACATTATAGCTGAGATTCCTTTTGTAGATGAGTTGGCTTAGATGGCTGTGAGGTCCCCTTCCAACTTTCCCATTTGTTTGATATGTTCAAATTTTACACAAATATATGTTTTTGTATATCACATTAACCAAAACAAGAATACCAATCTGAATTCTACTCTATTTTCTTCTAAATTTAGTGCAAATATTTCCAACAGCAAAATTATAGAGAATCTATAGAACATTTTTTTATAGGTTCTAAATTTTATTAATCATTTTCACAGAACCTAACAAGTATACATTTGAAAAGATTTCTCATTTTAGGCTCAAGAAAATCAGAAATTAAATAAATAACCACATTCAGTTTAAGAAAAACACTTTCTTACTTCTGTCTTTGCTGATCAATCCAGTATTTACAACTCTTCATGACAAAGTCACAGCCCTTACCACGGCCCCAGTCCAAGGTCTCCGCCATGCTGTAATTAGCATTATACCAACTGTAAAAATATTTTAAGTAAGGAAATTGTCAATACTGTGGTTTTAGAAAATGTTTGCTACCTCTAGCACAAATCTCAACAAGAAATTATGTTCTTAATGTGTTCTTAATTAAGTCAATACACCTTGGATAACTACTATGATCAGAAATCATTTACTGAGCACTTTGTGGATGGCCTTGTATGCCACTTCAGTCTTGTGATTTGGATTCTCATAGTTACAACAAGATACTCTACCTAGTGTTATACAAGAATAAATTTCTGGATGCAGAAGGGGATGAGGGATAGAGAGCGCTAACTAGAAGTATTTTAGGACAGAGAATGGTGTAACTACGGAGAGAAAAGAAGAAAATAGAAAAGCACTGGTCATCTTCCTTCCCTTCCAAACTAACTCGCTGTCCCATACCTTCTGTTCTAATGATCCTGATAACATCATGGCTATTTAAAGCTCCATAAGACATTCCAGTTACCCTGATAATGGCTGTAAAAATTCAAAAACTACAAAGTCACATTTAATACAAGAGATGGATGGCAGATCAAGCTGTAGTTGGAACTGTCATTCTTTGCAGAAGTTCCTACTTTGTAGAAGACTACAATGTGGTCCAGATTGTTATACCTACCCTCTGTTCATTACTGTTCATTAGTCCACTGACAATTATTTGGAGGTCATCCTTTCCCTATTCACATCATTGTTGCTCAATTGCTATTTTATTAACAGGACACAGTTTGAGATCCTTAGGACTTCCTATAGACAAACCTTAAAGAGCTATTTTTTTTATTTTGTGAATTACCATGTAAAGCTGATGAAAGTACTGAGCACACAATTCAAGCAGTTCACAAACTCAGTCTTCTCTTCTGGGATTCCTCCTTCCTCTACAGTATAGGAGTTATATTACAGCTTGGGTAAGAATAAAACATACTAGCAAAAAAGCTTTCTATAGAGTTTTCACATCTGTAGGAAAAAACATTATTTTCAGGCATCCCCAAAGACATACAGAAATACTTTTCTGATCTAATGTAAAAAAAGCTATTTAAAAGCTCTGCCATTTCAGTGAATGAAATATTATGAGTCACCACAGAGACACCCCCCTCCCCATTACTGGCATAAAAAAAATATTAATATTTATAAAAAGGGAAAAAGCAGGGAGCTAGACAGGACACAAGCATAGTTGTGAAGGTTACTCTTGATTGGATACAGTTTGCTTCAATGACAGGGAACACTCTAGTTTTGTTGTAGTTGTTTAGTCATTTCAGTTGTCTCTGACTCTTCAGTCATTTCTGACTCTTTGTGACCCCATTTAGAGTTTTCTAGGCAGAGATACTAGAATGGTTTGCCATTTCCTTCTCCAGCTCATTTTACAGATGAGGAAACTGAGATAAATAGGGTTAGATGATGTGCCCAGACACTAATAAAAAGTGTCTGAGGCCAGATTTGAACTCAGGAAGATGAATCTTTGGGACTTCAGGCCCATCACAGTGCCACCAAGGAATTATGAGGGGAGACAATATGTAGATAAATTAGAATAAACAAAATATGTAAAAAATAAACAAAAGATAAATTTTTTTAGGGGAAAGGCAGTAGGAGTTGAGAAGATAAAGAAAGAATCCATGTAGAAAATGTCACTTAAGCCAAGTTTTGAAGGAAAGAAAAGGCAGCAGTGAAATGGAAACATATTCTGGGCATGGAAGATAAGTATGAAATAGTATTAACTATTTAGTCACAGGCAAAGCAGTGCTCACTAGAAGAGATCCATTTATTTTATAGCTATCCTGCCTCATTTCCATCTTTACCTAGACATGGTTTGGAGTAGTCTCTGGTTTCATACATAATTCAAACATAGACCAAATTGAGGTTATCTCTTGGCTGCGCGCAAGCGCGCGCACACACACACACACACACACACACACACACTATTTTCATTATTAATTCTGCTCCAAAGGTAACATTTCAACGTTAAAAATATACTCAAAGGTGCACAATATTGCAATGTCATGCCACAAATCCTGGTATACAGTTAACCCAAGAAACAACATATCACAGCAAGATCTCATCTTACCCTGTGTCCTCCATTAATGCTAATGTTATTCGAGAGAGGACTCGATTCTGTGTGTGAGAGCCAGTCATTGCTTCATTCTGAAAACCACAAGAAGTTTAGTAAGCCACAGAAAAGCAGCAGAACCCAGGTTGACAGAGGTTTTACAGAAAACATTTAATTTTAATGGCCTTAAGTCAATTAACCTCTCATTACCTAAGATTGTCATCTGCAAAATAAGGTGGTTGCACTCGATGGTTTCTATGGCTTTTTCTAGGTCTAAAATTTCCTGAGACTATTAAGATCGTTACTTTTAAATTAGGAGACAGAAGGCAATTTACTCACTTAAAAAAGCTGAAAAAAAAACCCCATAAATTTTCTAACACAAAACAAAATAGAAGCACCAAAAGAAATCTACCTTCTTCCTCAAACCTTTAAAAACTTTTACCATGGACAGCTTCCCTAGGATAGGCTAATGACATTTGCAGTTATGCAAAGCAAACACAAATGTAACTGTTTTTTAAAAAAGAAATACTTCTAAAAAAAATCTACAATAGATAAAGCTTTCCCTTGGCAAAATAAAGCAAACGGTTGAGGTAATGATTGAGCTGAGGGGATGGGGAGCCTTGAGGAAGATGTGTGCATAGGAAATGAGAAAAGGAAAAAAGGGAAGATTCACTTTAGTTTGAATTACTTGATTCATTTTTCAGCAACAATTCTGAAGATCTGAGGTAACACATGGCAACTAACAATAGGAGCAAATGACTGCTATTCATTTTATTGTTACAGCTCACAGTTTGGAGAAAGGAAGATGATGGAAACCCCATATTCTCAAGTTCTCTATCCTCGCATATAATCTTTATTTCTGCCAAATGTGCTAGCATACTAAAAAAGACTGACCTGAAAAACCAAACCAAACCAAACCAAACCTGTTTTTAGATAAAATATTCCTACTTTCATGCCTCAAGGATTCATAACTTCACTGGAATGGGATCCTTTCCACATACTGCCATTTCTCTATGCCTTAGTAGATGACCTTTGTGAATTCCTGAGGCCTAACTAAATCAGCACTTGTGACCAACCTGCTGGCTCTAAAACCATCTGTAATTTGTCAGGCTAGATCGCAGATGAAAGAAAACAAGCATTTTGCCAGGTTCCCAATCCAAAGCCTTTCCAGACTAGTTAAGGACTTGCAGAACTACTGTTCTGCTGGTAGAACCTTCAAGAATCCACTGTTTTTCAAAGCATGATCAGGTATCAAAGCATGAATTTAGGAGAAAAGAAGGCACAGGGAACTAAAAAAGTATGTAATAACACTAGATGAAATGTTTCAATAATTTTCACAGGTTTTCTATCTTCTCCTATTTAGGAGTTATGCAGATTTCTAAATAGAAGCTTGATGCTGGTAAATATTAAAGTTAATCTACAATACTACTAACTTTGGTAATAGCTTAAAAAAATTTTTTTTTCTTTAAAGCTGACCTCTAATAACCGTTTTTCCCAGTGGTTCAGTTCAGTGCCTAGACCACCTTGATTTTCAAGTTCCATTCCCTCCAGAATTGGACAATTAAAATGTTTCCGAGCTTCTTCCTAAGATACAAAACAAATATAAACCTCATTAATTATTATAATATGTGACATCATTTTTATAATATTGTAAACATCAAGAAGGATTGAATTGTTGTGGAAAGCAATATTGAGGGAAAACAGTATTTAAAGTAAATCTTCTATGTTATCACAATTATCTTTAGTATTTTTCTCCTTCTACCTATTATATTGTACCCTTGTCCATTTAAAGATTTTGGTTTGGGTCATATCAATTTCAAATTTATCTGCCTTGTATCAATTTTGCTTAGATACAACTTCTGTTCAATTTCAGTCTACTGATTTATGATTCTATTTTGGATACTTTTGTTGGGCATAGGTGTGTGTGTGTGTGTGTGTGTGTGTGTGTGTGTGTGTGTGTTGGGAATGAGGGAAAGACTAAGGAGTTCTGAGTTCTGGAATATCCAAATTTCCATTTACCCAGGTTACTGTACTATATTTACTTTATATTGTTTGTTCCACTGAAAACTATGAAATATGATTCGAAAAGTTCAAAGAATTTGAAATAATAATAGCAAATTAAATGCCAATAACTGGTAGACAGTTCAAAGAATCAAAAATATTTTAGCAATACTCACAACAACACGAGGTGTTACGAGAACAAAAACACTGTGCGGTATCATCTTACTACCCTGAACATCCCATAATCTCTCCAGTTTTCGAACCACCTTATCACTCCACTGATACAATCCAAGACTACAATTAAAATAAAACATTCAAATTTTCAGATTTACAGATATTTGAGGTACAAAAGTATGCATGAGAGTTAATCTAGGTTTCCTAGAAAGTTATTACTGACAGTCACTTGCACCAAATAGATGCTATTTCCCTTCTTGAAGTTATTTTTGACATACTACTTGTTCGGATTCATGGTCTATGCATTTTGGTATTCTATCTTCAACAGAGGCACCAAGAGAAACAATATGTGAAGGTCATCACTATTCTCTTCAATATCAACTTTGGAGGCCAGGGATTTAGGGACATACCCCCATTCAAAACACTTTCTCTTACTAATTAATTTATTTGTTATTGTTGTTCCGTTGATTCAGACATGTCTGAGTCATGACCCCTTTAGAGGTTTTCTTAGTAAAGATACTGGAGCAGTTTGACATTTCCTTCTCCAGCTAATTTTACAGATGAAGAACTGAGGCAAATAGGGTTAAGTGTCCAGGTTCACATAGGTAGTAAATGTTTGAAGCCAGATTTGAACTCATGAAGATGAGCTTTACTGACTACAGACCTAGAGCTCTATTCATTAAGCCAACTAATTGCCCCAAATAACCTACTTACTAGTTAGAGTAATTATTATGTACTTAGAATGATTTCCTCATTTTTAGAATGTGAATAACCGTTGCACTACCTACTTTAAAGGTTATGAGAATCAAATGAAATTAGATTTATAAAGTGCTTTGTAACTATAAAGCACCATATAAATGTGAATTTCTATTTTTATTAAGCCTATCCAACATTTTTGGATGAAAACACGGAGGGCTATGTTCATGAGCTCTATAGATACTAATAAAGAGAGGAAGAATACACTATATACTGTCATCTCATCAATTCAAAAGTCAACTCCAATGATGCAGACTGTAAACCATCCATCCTTCTCCATCCTATGCAGCTCTTGTCCCAGTCCTCCTTAACTTTGCCATAGAGGATGCATTCATTGTGCTAGAAGCCTTCCTCACTTTCCCCTAATGTTGTTGGTGTATCAGTGGAGCACCTGAGAGGCCTACCTATCATCACCTGTCCTTATCACATGATAAGCAACTACTCTCTCTCTTTCATACAATTCCCTAATACTGTCATACACTCTTGTTCTTAGAGGACCACCCTGGTTAGGTTACATCTTCTTCATATGTATCACATGTCTCTCCACCACCCTGTCTCTTTGTGATATTCTTTTTAAATTCTGGTAAGGAGGTTGTATTCCATGTCTCACTGTCATACAAAAACACCAGTTAAATACTACTAGAATTGAAAAGATAGAAGTTGGCCAAGATAGCAGAGTACAGGCCAGGAACCAGCTAACTTCTCTCAACATTCCCCTCCAAACAATGCTAAAATAATGCCTCAAACCAAGTAGTTTAATTCCACTGAGTCCTTTTACAATTACTCTTTTAAAAGCATTTGCCTTTTACCTCCCATGAACCTAACAGAAGGATCAGAAAAAAATTTCTGAGGAAAGGTGGGATTTTAGCTGGGGCTTGAAGGAAAAATTAGGGAAGCCAGAAGAAGGAGATGAGGAAGGAAAACATTTCAGGTATGAATGACAGCCAGAGGAAATGCCCATAGTGGGGAAACAGTGTGTTATATGAGGAGAGTAGCAAGAAGATCAGTGTCACTGGATCAGATAGTACATAGAAATGAATAAGGTGTAAGAAGACTGAAAAAGAAGAGCTTTAAATACCAGAGAATCTTAGATGTGATCTTGGAGGTTACAGGGAGTCATCTAAGATGAATTTGACAGCTAAGTGGGAGGGATGGAACCAGTATGCTCCTGCAATAGTCAAGATGTGAGGTGATGAGGACCTGTACCTGAGTGGTTCAAGAGTATCAGGAAAGAAGAGGGCACAAGAGAAAGAAATTACAAAGAAAAAAATCAACAGTACTGGCAACAGATTGCATACAGTTGAGAAAGAGGAGCAGAGAATGACATTTAAGTTGTGAGCCTTGATGTCTGGGAATCCTGGACAGTAAAGTGGGGAGGGCGTGGAGGGTAAAGAAAATTAGCTCAGGTTTGGACATGTTAAGTTTGAGAAGTCAATAGAATATTCCATTTAAGGTGTCCAAAAGACAGGTGAAAATGCCAATCCAGAGATTAGAAGAGGATATATTGATCTAAGAACCATCACCATAGAGACTGATAACTGAATCTATGGAAGCTGATGACATTAGCAAGCAAACCAGTATAAAGCAAGAAAATAAAAGGATTCAGAACAGAGTCTTGAGTGACACCCACCATTAGCAGGAACCTGGATGATAATCTAGTAAAGGAGACCGAGGAGTGGTCAGATACAGAAGGAAGAGAGGAAAAAGTAGTGTCACAAAAACCTAGAGAGAAGAGAGTGTCAAGGAGAAGAAGGGAATTGATAAGATCAAAGACTATAGAGAGGTCAAGAAGGATAAGGGCTGAGAAAAGATCAGATTAGGCATTTAAGAGATCACTTAAGGGGCAGTTAGGTTATGCAGTGGATAAAGCACCTGTCCTGGAGTGAAGAGGACCTGAGTTCAAATCCAGCCTCAGGCACTTGACACTTACTAGCTACATGACCCTAGGCAAGTCACGCAACTCTTACTGCCCTGCAGAAAGAAAAAAAGAGATCACTGGTTGGATATAGTCTGGATTAAAGGATGAGATCGGCAATCAGACTGTAGAGAGTTAAGAAAGTTGGAGGAAAGGAGGTAGAGACAGCTATTATCAACAGTCTTCTCAATATGGGATGATAGTAGCAGGTATAAAAGGACCAAATAAGGGTTTTTTGAGGATGACAGAGACATGGGCATATCTGTAGACAAAAGAGAAGGAGCCAATAGACAGGGAGAGATTGAAAATAAGTGATAGTATAGAGATGAGATGAAGTAAACTGCTGGAGAAGATGGGAAGGAATGGGATCTCCTATGCATATAGAGGTCTGCCCTGGCAAGGAGAAGGGTTATCTCTTCATGTGGGACAGGAGCGTGGGAGGAAATAGAGGCAGAAGAATTTAGGTGCTGTGAAGTAAGAAGGAAGGGAGAAGACGGAGCTCTAAGGGAAAGGCCTCAATTTTTTCAAGGAAATACAAGGCAAGGTTCTATGTAGACAGTGTGGGAAAAGACAAAGCCATGGGAGGTTTGAATAGGGAAAAAAGTTTGGAAAAGCCTCTGTGGTGAATGGGACAGTATACTAATTAGGAATGAACAAGACTTAGATTCAAGCCTTTTCTTCTTTAAACCAAACATCCCATTTTCTAAACTGATGCTTATAAGACTTGAGACCCTTCTTCATCCTGACTGTAAACACTCTAGCTTATCAATGTTTTCCCTAAACCATGGCTCTCATAACTAACTACAACACTCTAGATATGGTCTAACCAGGGCAAAGTACAAAAGAACTATCTCTTTCCTGATCCCAACAACTATCCTACTTTTTGTTTTGTTCTGTTTTGTATTGTTTTAACTGAGTCTTCCTATCTCAGCCAGGCTGGAATTGCTGTGGCTTCTCATGGGACTGTTCCCACTGCAGATCACCTACGTCATTTCTAACTTGGGCCTGTTTGATCCTCCTTAGGCAGCCCTATGGGCTGTGCCCCTAAGAGCTTATCATACTGGCAACAAGACTTAGTGCAGAAACTCACTTAGCTTAATCTACTTCATCTCAGAACTCCAAAATGTTAAGTGAACCACCAGCCTCAGTCTCATCACAGCAGGGATTACAAGGATGCATCAGAAGACCTGGTTCACCTATCCCAACTTCAAATGCAGCCTACAATCACATTAGCTTTTTTTGATTATCCTATTATGCTTTACTCATATGTTTACTCATATCCATTACAATATCAGGTCTTCAGATGATTTGCTGTCTATCCGTGTATCTCTCTCCTCTTATGCTTGTGAAATTGACAATTTAAACCCCTATGGACTTTAAATTTATCCCTATTAAATTTCATCTTATTAGATGGCTTATTAGATCCCATGTAAATATAATAGCTAACGCTCTATACCCTTTACTCAGGTCACTGACAAAAAAAAGTTAGGCCACACAGAGCTCCATGCAACTTCCAAGTCAACATCAAACCACTAATGGCTTGGTCATTCAACCAGTTCCAAATCCATATAAAATGCACCCACTCACATATAAAATGCCTACACTCTTCTTGCCCACAAGAATAACACAGACCTTTTAAATGCTTTGCTAAAATCTAGGTATGTTTAGAGCATATGTCATCTGCATATCTCAGAGATGGATCTTTGCCACAAAGTTAAATAGGTGAATGAAAAGGCATTTCTTTTTATTTTCAACACAAGTACCAGGAGAAAAGAGAAATGAACTAGTAATACTCAATGTTAAATGAAAAAGAATTATACTTAAGAATTATAATTAATTATACTTGAGAATTTGGTTGCTCCCAAAGTTTATTCTGAAAGTATTATTTATATTGATATTAATTTGATAAATATTAGTTTAAAATTATCTAAAATATTTTAACATAAAAGGTATGGAAATTTATGATTACAAATCCATGACTAATGTCATAGAAATTATGGAACTACTTACAAGTGTTATTGGAACTGTTATTTACTTTCAGTACAACTGAATCTGAGCACCATGTTAATCTTCGTTCATTAAAACATTCCCTGAATATATACTTAAGCATAATATTTTTTACCCAATGAAAGAAACAAAAATGAGAAAATAAATACCTGCTATTAAAAGGTGGTAAACCACTTGCATATCGTGAAGTCATAGGTCTTCCATCTTTATCATGGTAGAAAGCAAAAAGCCCAGCAGAGAAACCCTATTTTAAAAAAAAAAAACCAACAAACTATGAAATATTTTAGAGAAAATTATATTACCTCTTGGACAAACATCAACTTATTAATACTAAGCTGTAACTGATACCATAAAGAGCTAGTGAAGTATAGGATTATTTGCCCCTATATTAAAAATGACTCAGCTATCCCTCTATTTTATAGTTAGCCTCTGATTTCAGACTTTCAGCTTGGTAAAAAGGGACGTGTACAGGGTAAAACTTTTTTTTTTGGTAAAAGGAAATAATTAAACCAGGGTCACAACTGTTCTCAGAAGGCTCCACTGCTTCTTCTGCCTCACTCAGGTGCTAACTGTGGAAACTAGTGCAGGATGCCTTGGAGAAAATATGTCTATGCCAAGTCACAAGATTCAGGTCCCTTATGTACAGCAAGGTTTTGGTCCCCTGGGAGTTTTCATTTATAATCAGGATAATAACCATTTTACATGCATTCTTAGATGCTTAAATTTCACCTTTGAAATATAGAAATCCCATAATGTTTTTAGAACTACAAATTACTTGATATGAAAGATTATTTCCTAACATAAGCATAAAACAAAACATTCTCTTGCTATTACTTTAATTATCATGACCCAGTTTATAAAACTAGAATGTGCAATAGCTAATATCCATAATTGATGGATACTATTCATATAAGTAATTTAATTCAACAAATTAATTAGGCAGCTTGTCTGTGTTGGCACTTTTGTTCTCAACCTATTCGTTTAACTACTGGCTTCTGCATTATCAAGGTCTTGCAACCTAAGTCTATCCAAGTAGTGTTTATTCTTTAGTCCCTAAAACATTACTGGATTTTCATATAGTTTTGATATGCTAAGACAACCTAATGCAAATTACTAGAACAAGAAGAGGAGAATTATAAAAATGAAAAAATAAATTAAAAACATGATTATGATAGAGTTAAGAAAATAGACTACATTTAATCAAATCCCTTTTAACAGACATTGACTACATATTCTGTCATCTTATCAGACTGAAAAATTTTGCAAGCATTCAAAATTTTTACCAATCTCACATTCATACTGCGTTCAGTATGTAATAGATGCAATCATCTACAACCTTATACATGTATATACTGTACATGTGTTGAAGGAGGAAAGAGGGTATATATATATATTTTTAAAAGACAGCATAAGATAATGAAAATAAAATTGATCTTGGAGACAGGAGACCTAAATTTGAATTATGGCTCCAAATTAAAACCTGACTTAGAAGTCACTTAAACTATTTGAAATGATTTCTTCACTTATCTTCTATTCTTGAGGAAAGTGATTCATAAAGTAAAGTACTTATACTACATATTAAGACAGGAGAAATGCAGCACTTCTATGGCTTAGGAGATTTAGAGAGCTGCCTAAGATATAGGGAGATTTGAACCTCAGGTCAGAACCCCAACACTCTATATCCCCTCAGGCTTCTCTAAAATGCTACACATAAAGGTACAGTCTTATAATTAATTAACAATGAGTTTTTAAGGAATAAACCAATTTATTTTTCTAGGTCCTGAACCCCTAGGCCTAGGTTTATTTGTAGAATTATTAATATTATGCTTAAAACTATAAACAAATACTCCATTTTGAGCTTTTCTGATTCTCAAGATATTGAACATCTATAATAATACTTTCCTTTCCTATGACTGGAAGATTGTTTCACTGTTTCATAATATGAAATCATAGTATGACACAGAATGACCTTATGAAGCAAATTCAGAACTACCTTAATTTGCTAAATCAAGGTAAAGTTTCATCTGGCTTACCTATATTTTTAATGATTAAACATTTTGAAAACTATGTAGAAAGAAGATCAAAGTATATGTATACGATATAGAGTATGTAGGAAATATGGAATAACAGAAAATATTAGTTTATAATTCACTAGCATTTGTTTTTCAAACATGAGTTACAACAGAATATAAGTACCAGAGCTAAGATTTTTTTCTGTTTTTGGTCTTACCATCCTAGGCCCAGCACAGCTACTTTTGCATATAATAGGTACTTTTAAAAAGCTCCTTAAATATGAAATGAGTGAAGTCTCTATGTTCTTAAGGGTGAAAAGGGTGAAATCTGCCAAAGATTCAAGAGTATTTTCTTTGAGTTCCATGATATTACTCCATTAAATATCATGTAAAATCTTCCTAAATTATCCTCTAATTAGAAGGTATTTACATATTAGAGAAAAACCTGGATTATATAATACTTTGAAAAATTCTCTTTAACTGGGTGGTAGTAGCTTGAGCTCAAGAGTTGTGAGCTGCAGAACTAAGTCTGGCACTCAAGTGGTGAGTTCATGGGAGATGAGCATTACCAAGCTGCCTAAAGAGGAGTAAACAAGTCTATGTCAGAAACGGAGTAGGTCAAAGCTTTTGTGATGATCAGCAGTGCTGTTGACCCAAGATTGGCTGCTGTAGATGCAGCCTTTGTAAGATAAGGAGACTCAGTCTCAAAAATTAAATTTTTTTAAAATGCAGCTCCATTACTTTTAAACCCCCAAGTAGTTAATTACAAATAGACTACCAAAGTTTCACCTAGCCAAGGTCAGAAAGATGCTTGCTTAAGTGAATATATACAAATTACGGAAAATATGGGAAAATAGGCTTTTAAAAGTAGTTTAGACAGTTCCTTAGATCACATTTAAACATTTTTCATTTTTAAAATATTTAAATTATTAATTTCTTAGCAAATACATTCCTTATAGATAATGCAAATGCACACATAAGCCAGTCCTTGCCCTAATTATAAAGATTTTGAATTAACAGAATCTTAATTAATTAAGTTTTATTACTGTGTGGCTAGGTGGCATGGTGGATAGACTACCGGCTCGGTAGTCAGGAGGACCCGAGTTCAAATCTGACCTCAGACACAACATTTACTAGCTATATGACCCTGGCAAGTCACTCAATCCCAACTGCCTCACCAAACATGCTTCCCCACAAAAAAATTAGTTTTCTTATACACAAATGTAAGGATCTACTCCTTGGTTACATTAACAATAATTTATCAAGATAAAAGGGGAAGAGGTAAGGGATAAGAGAGGTAACTTTGACAAGTGGCTAGAAACTTAATGCTGGAGAAGTCACTTAATCTCTCAAAAAATTTTCTAAGACTTGTAGTCTCTAAGACTACAAGCTAAGCTTGTAGCTGCAGAACAAATACCTTTATGTATTGGTAAATGGAGTTTCCTCACTAATAGTTCTTAACACCAGCAAAATCACAAATACGGTCCCTGCCCCACCCCTACCCATGTCCCCCCAAAAGCAGAAGAGTATAAGGAAAAGAGCAACAGAATACTTAATGTAACATATTTTAAATAACAAAATTTACCAAGGCATGAATAATTTCATGTTTCACTGTTGACAACATTCCAACAAATTCCTGAGGTTGAGTAGAAATCATACTTGGACATAGGTTAGCATATCCTGCAACTGGCCTGTTAAAAAAGACAGTATGTTATGTGTTAAGCTGCAGAACAACATTAATTCATGATTTAACTGTTTACAACTCAATTAGTGGCTATCATTTTGAGGCACAAGAAGGCTGTTAAGAAGGCTGGCAAGTTTTTGTGCCAGCACATTTCTTACTGTCCCCTCCCTTAAGGAACAGTCTTTATGTGTATGTTAATCACAGTATCAACAGCCAATCAATAATTAACAAGCATCTATTAACAGTCTACCATGTATCAAATGCTTAGGAGGCAGACACAAAAAATAAAACAACCCCTAAACTCAAGGAGAGTAAAATGCAGTAGTAACGAGTAAGAAATGAAGAGAGCAAAAAGAGATCATCCAGGATGGGGAGACCCAGGCACTTGCAAGATCAGGAAAGGCTTCATGTGGAAGGTGGTGGTTGAACTGCATGTTGAAGGATGTGAAGGATTCTGTGAGGCAGTTTTGAAGAGAGAATGAACATAGGCATGACATACGTTCAGAATATAGAGGTTGAAGATGGAGTGCCACATGTGAGGATTTGGAAGAAAGCTAGTATGACTGGAACAGAAAGTTCAGGGGGGCAGGTAACATCTGGAGATACTGGAAAGGTAGGGTAAAAACTAGGTTGTGAAGACCGTTAGAAGTTAAATTTGAGCAGATTTAACAAATTCTAGTTGACAGATTTGAGAGGCAATATGAAGCCCCTGGAATTACTGAGGGCAGTGATACAGTCAGTTACGCATTTAAAGGTAAATCACTTTGGCAGCTGAAGTGGAATAGAGAAAGACTTGTGGCATAGCCTGAACTGGAGTAACGATTGTACAAATGGAGAGATCAGATGCAAGTGATATGGGAATAGAAATGGGGAGATCTAGCAACGACTGAATTTGTGAATAGCAAATGATGATGTCAAAGTTACAAATCTAGAAGACTGGAAGGAATGGTGGTGTCTTCTGCAGAAATACCTACATTTGGAAGATAGGTAGGTTTGGGGAAATTGTGAGTTCATAACTGGATATGCTCAGTTTAAAATATCTCTGGAACATATACTTTGAGATATCTGTTAGGCCACTGATGGGGAATGAAGCTAAAAGGACATACTAGATTTGGATATATAGATCTGAATATATAGAATGGGAGCCATCTGCATAGAGTTGACAGTTAAAAACCATGGGAATTAAACTTATGAAGAGAAAAAGTGGAACAGAAGAAAAAAAGGCCCAGGATAGAGCCTTGGGGAACCCTCACAAAAAGGAAGTGTGATATAGACAATGAATCAGCACAGGATACTGAGGAGTGGTTGCATAAAGAGAAGAGCCAGAAGAGAATACTATCATAAAAACCCAAAGTATCCATGAAGAGAGAGCAATCAACAGTATTAAATGCAACAGAGGGATCAAGAAGACCTGAGGAAAGACATCATTAGATGTGCAAGTGAGAAGAAGGAAACAGATGGGAAAATTATTGGGCAAGTAAAATTGACATGGATTAGGTTGAACCTCAAATATATATGAAATACATATTTCATATTATATATGAAAAGAGAGAAAAGTCAAAGAGGACTCTTAGGCTTAAAGTCTAACTGACTTGAAAGATAGTGGTACCATCAACAGACACAGGAAAGTTTGGAAAGCAGGTGGCAGAGAGGGAACATCAGTTCTGGATGTTTTGAAATTGAGATTTTCATGGACATAAAGGTAGAGACATCCAGAAGGCAGCTGGAAATATGGGGATGGAGATCAGGAAAAAGATTAGGTTATCAGATGAAAGCTCTGGAAGTCATCTCCCCTGAGATAAATGAGCCCATGGAAGCAAACAAGAGTCCAGAAGCAGGAAGGGGGAAAAGAAGAATGCATTCAGTAATGACTAATGGAGAAAAAAAGAAACCAACAAATCCTATTTAAAAAAAAGTCTGACACTGGTTCTCTCCTTCAGTCACGCATTCCCCATGCCCTGGGTAACAGAGTAATGATTCACCCGGAAGAATAAAGAAGCCTCTTTGATTACTTCAATAAATTGGAAGTACCTCTTCGGTGGGCCTTTGGTGAACGACAAGAGAAATGCTGAAGGGAGCGGTCAAAGGGAGACTGAATGGTTTTAGGAAAATCACTCTCCAAGGGTAAACCAGCAACATAAATGGCTACTGTCCTGTCTGATGAAATAAACTATTAACTGCACTTTGACTCTGAGACCCATAATGATGTCTTATCCAAGTATGTAATCACATCTACTGTTCAGGAATACTATAACTCTGACTCCAAAGCAGCCTGGGCTAGAGAACGGGTTTCAGAGTCATTAGGTGGCTGTTCATCTTCAGTCCTCTCTCTAAGCAGAAATTTTTAGATTAGAACAATCTAAAATTAACAAAAATTGTTTCTGACAGGCCTGGGTTCACAACCCACAGTTCATAATGTCCTTTCACAGTGGGTAGTAACAGCAATGTAAATAAATAAAAAAAGGAAAAGGCATCAATAAAATGTATAAAATATACACAGAAGAAAACAAAACAATTCAGAAATACACATGGCAATTTACCTTGCTAAATATAATACACATTTTATGAAATAAATTACACACTAAGTTCCAAGTATTATATACATCCCTTTTTATCATCTTTGTACATTAAAATATTAAGTTCATGGTAAAAAAGAATTTTTTAAACAAAGCAAAATTAGGATTAAAGGTTACCTGTCCATCTCTGCTTCTTGCTGACAATAGGCTGCATAAGCAATGATATTTTCTTGGCTGCACCTCTCAGTGGTTAGAGCACTAACATATAGCACAAAGTCTGCATCCTTAATGCCCTCGCTGTCTGGCAAGTCCGCTGATGCACACAACCGTTCAGACTCACTATAAACCCAACATTGCTGATCCAACGAAGTTCAAAGGAAAACAAAAATAACGAAACTATTAGATGACTTTTGAAAGCATACACTGAAAACCAAAATATAAATGTTACAGCTTTTCTCTAACATGTCATTATCAAGGTTCACATTTCATTGTATCACAGAATCTAAGCAGGAAATCTAGCCCAACCTTTTTTGTCTACTCATCTATCATGTCCCTAAATTTCCTATTGGGCTTGTTTTGCTTAAAAATCACTTGTTTCAATTACTATGAATATATCTCCTTAAGTCTCAATTAAAATACTACAAATGACTGGGGTGTGTGAAACATTGCACATGAACTTCAGAAAAGGGAAAAACAGATAAAACTTTAAACCGGACCATGCCAAGGAGATATTTAACAGAACCAATTAAAAAAAACACAACCCAGTAGAGAGTCTATATAACTCCATCAGTGGATGCTTTACTAAAATAGAAAAAGAGAATAAACTTGCCTTAATAAAGCCTAGGATAATCTCCCAGCAGATCTTTTAAGAAAAGTGAAGGCTATAATTATCAAGTTTGATTTTAATTCTACATACTAACATTTAATATAAATTTTTTTAAATCAAGCAATCTGCATTTACATCGATGCACAAATACTAAAAAAACAAAAATTCTTCTGAGTTCTAGCTAGAACTTTTCTAGTTCTAGAAAATATTTATAAAATAAATGATGTTTCTTAAGAGATACTTTATCCAAGAAATGAAGAGATTAACTCTTGCAAAGTAATTAGTAATTATACTCTCTAAAATGTTCTACCACCCTATTATTGAGAAATTCGTATTAATTTTACTTTGTAACTGATTCTATATTGCACTGATTTTTGTAATTGGATCTATATCTGCTTAAGTCCTCTTTCTATGTCCTTGAGTTGAGCTCAGGAATTTGGCTTTCCCTTTGAATTACCTTAAAACTATAATTAATGGGGAAAACTGTTACCACCATGCCTTTAGCTCCTGGGATACTTCCAGGACCTCTATTTGTTACTTTTAAGCCCTACAAGTTAATTTAATACTATCCCCAAAAGATATATCATCTGCCCTTGCCTGTCCCTGTTCAGTTAGGAGAGATGCTGGTTTGATCCCCTAGTAAAGATTGTAAAATGCAGAGAGGTTCCACACAGCAATGAACGTTCCTAAACTGTCAGAAATCAGTGGCTAATAGCCCCAGGAGGGTGCTAGCCTGCTTTCCTTGATGTGACCAATCATGTTGTCTCCATTCCCATGATGCTGTCTACACTGTAACCAACTGCACTGTATTCCCCACCTGCTCAACTCTAATCTTTGTTCTTTTGTACTTTCCAAAACTATACAAAAGCTAGTAAACGCTATCGCACGGTTTCTAGTCATTGAGGCTGCTGACCCATTGGTTATTACTAGCCTAATAAACCAACCATGCTCAGAACCTTGTCTTCCCTCACTTTACCTTAATGTTAAAATGCAACGTTGTCTGGGATGTGCACTGTAATGGACAAAGATAAAGTGATTGGAGCTGAGGGGGCTTCAGGTTTTAACTGAAGAAAGAAAAACTTTGGCAAAAAGGAAAGAAATCCCACCTAATTCCATTATCACTGGAAAACTGATAAGAACACAGTATTAGTTATTTCAATTATAGTTTTAAAAAAATTATGAGAGGTAGTTCTGAGTCAAGTCATAGGGATTCAAGTCCCACTTCTGACACATCCTGGTTTTCTGACCCTGGGCAAGTCATGGAACCTCCCCAGGCCTAGGCAACTTTCTAAGACTCTTAAGTTAAAAACATTTATAGATCATGAATGGCAGAGTTTTCACACCATAACCTCCCTACCCCAATGAAATCGTAGGTTCAGATAAAAAAAGAAGTTTAGTGCTTAAAAAAAGAATAAAGTTTTCCGGTGTTTAAAATCATATGAAAATGTTACCCCATTATTAAGTGTAGGATGAAGGTACCTGAAGATGTTCTTCAGGCACTCGGATGGGACCACACTTGGTATGCTCAGCACAACAGTCTTTACAGTATCTGTTGGGGTCATTTCTCTTTCTTACATACTGGTTCGTTGCACATTGTCTTCAGTTCATTTGTACAGAAGGTATCATGAGAAGAAAAACAGTTAAAAGAGTCACAACAGTTAAAAACACTGGAAAAACAAGTAGCTGCTCTATTGTGTCACTATCACTGATCACTAGTAAGAAATTTGAGTAATTATTGTTACAAGTAAATCTTGTAAATTAACCATTTAAAATATCTGAAATATAGCCAATATCATGAAGCAAAAAAAATAAAAAGACCAACACCCCAAAACAAGGCATTATTTTCTCTTGGTCTTATAATTTAATGTGTAATTTGGAGTTTTGTAATTATATGTGTGTGTATATATGTGTGTGTGTGTGTGTATATACCTTTATAACAGTATTGCCAGATTTCACTGTTTCTTGGGAGTTTACAACATCTATCTTCTGTGTTGAGGGTAAGAGACTACTCTACTAGATTCATTCACTCATTAAATGCGTAACCTTTAGCACAGCACCTGAAATTCTGGATGCAGACAGGTAGAATGGGTTCAATCTCAGGGGTTATTCCCCAAATCATTTTCTCTTTAGCCTTACAGGCTTCAGAGTTGCCTCTGGGAAATCTTATGATATAGCCCAAATGGAATTCATGCTTCATGTCTATATCCCCACAAATGTGGGTAAAGAGATCTCCAGGGCCTGTATGAGGACCCAAGATAACACATTTACATAATCATTGCAGGATAGGTTTTATTCCTTTCCATATAAAATACAAAAAAAGAAACAAAACCCCAATAACCCCAAAACCATAAAGGACTCACATAAAAAATTAATGTAATTCTCCTACCTGTCTGGTCAATTTCACTTTTCCCTAGTATCCTATAGTTCTCCAGAATCTTCACCCCACTCTGTGGTTTGTACTCCTCCAGGAAGTGAAAATAATTGGAATTCCAAGAGTAGGATAACCCTCAATATTCTGGTTAGTCCCATTTTGTTCCAGAGATCTATACAGGCATTCAGTCTTACCATGCCACACTTAGGGTTTGACTTACATAGAAGACAAACACCCTCATGGTTGCTAGACTAGTGAAATTCTCCTCAAACTTGTATAGTAACTGATAGCAACAGTGGAAGGCAAGGTTCAGGCCATTTGCTTTCCCCTGTTGTCAGTAACATTTCCTTGCTGTTCATGCAGCTTTAGCATATAATCTTCTGTTCAGAGAAGCTGGTGCTGCCCAAGAATTCCCCTATCTCTCTGGAAAGTTGGATCCTCACTCTTGAAACTGGGGTTTCTAGACAGAAACTGTGGCTAGTGCTATCCAGGAAGTTTGCTTCTCTTGCCAGAGGGCTGGATTCAAGGTCTATGAAACCTGAAAACCATTCTCTCCTTTATTCAGGGGCTAGGGATCAAGAATTTTCATCTTTAAGAATATATTGTCCCACTTGCAACAGCTGCCATAATTTGAGCTAGGAGGCTAAATCATTTCCTCTCAAAGGCTGGAGTCAAGTACTTGAGTTCCATGAACTCTCCTCCCATGACAAGTAACAGCATGATCAACTACCAGGTTTCTTTGCCTCAAGACATTAAAATAGCCTGGTAGGGGACCCTCCGCAACTCAGGACTCAGATCCAAGTCCAGTGTTAGCTTTATTGCTCTCTATTCTGTCCTCCAAAAATGGAGAAAAAAGGAAAAGTCCAAGTTTGCAATTGATGCCTCCTTTTTATAGGCCAGTACAAGGGAGTGTCTTCAGCCATGACATTTAAGCCAAATAATCCTCACTCATCAGTGAGACATTTTTCTACAATATACTGAGGGGATGGAAAGTGTATTGAAGATAGAATCAAAAGTCCAAACAGACTCAATACTTTGTATCATCAAGGACTGAACTATTTTTTTGCAAATTAGGATTTACAAATCTGGAAACATACTGGTTTGCTAGAAAGGGAAGCAAAGAGAATTACGAAAGACTCCATGGAAGAGCCAATATTTGACCTGGGCCTAAAAGAAATGTAATGGGCAAAGATTAAAAGCAAGTACCATGTAGAGAAGAGATATGAATCAAGAATGTTAGCATAAACAAAGAGCAAGAAAACACACAGGATAACTTTAGCAAACATTGAAAATAGTTTTTTTTGGAATACCAAGTGTATATTTATTCACTCATTAACTTTTTATTTAATACCTGCCACATGTAAATATTACTTGAATGTTCAGTTCAGTTGTTTTTCAGTCACGTCCAACTCTTTGTGACTCCATTTGGGGTTTTCTTGGCAGAGATACTGGAGTGGCTTGCCATTTCCAGCTCATTTTACAGATGAGAAAACCTAAACAGATATGGTTAAGTGACTTACCTAGGGTCACACAGCTACTAAGAGTCTGAGGCCAGATCTGAACTCAGGAAGATGAATCCTCCTGATTCCAAACCCAGTGCTCTATCCACTGTGTCACCTAGCTGCCCTACTTAAATGTAGTAAAAATCTAATAAAATTTTAAATTGAAATGAATTATAAAATACTGCTAGGCACTGGTGAAGTAATTAAGATATGATCTATATCCCTTCAAAGAGTTTACATGAAGGGTAATTATGAAAGAAAGGCAGAAAGGGTAGACTGGGTACAGAATTACAGAAGGTCTTAAAAACCACGTTAAGGAGTCTGAACTTTATACTATAGGCAATGGTGAACTACTGAAGGTTCTTCAGATATGGAGCTATATGACTTGGGGTATAAACACATTAGGAATATTAATCACAGTGGGCACTAGGAAGAAATGAGACATCTAAATAAATATAAAAGAAAGAGAAGCAGAATAATATAGGATTATGGAAGACAAGAAGGGAGATTCAAGAAAGTGGTAGTCAGTGTCAAATATGAAAGAAGTCATGGATGATGAAGACTATACTGAGGGCAAAGAGAGGAGTTGTGCAAACACCATGACCAAGCTAGGCCTGGTGGCACACACAACCACAATGCTTGCCACCAGAGAGGCTGGTAGACTGCTTGAGTTTGGAACTTCTAAGCTTCTGATTGGGTATTTAAATTCAGCATCAAAATAATGAGCCCCAAGGGGACAAGAGACACCAAGCCACTGGTAGAGCAAAGAGCCCAGGCTAGAAACAGAGAAAGTCAGAACTTCTGTACCAGTCAGCAAAGAGATCAGGCCTAGGAGAGAGTGCTACACATTCAGCTTGAGTGAGAAACTCGGTCTCCTTAAAAAAAAAAAATAATAAAAAAATGGAAAATCCAATCCACCATATTAAATAATCAGTGTTCACACAACATACCTGCTAAGCAAGATAGGGCCACCAGGTCTACGAACTTGAAATGTCTTCTGCAAATATGAAATAGCTTGTGGAAAAAGTTTGTTCTAGATTAAAGATAAAAAACAAAAAACCTTTATAATTCTAGTAGAACAACACAGAAAATATAAAGTGAAGCCTAGTTTGAATGCCTATGAAGTAAAGAGAAGTTTTCTATTCCTGGAACTACAGGAGGCTAGGAAAGTAAATAATGAGGGGACAGAAAAGAAGTCTTCTACATATTCTCTTTGCTTTCCAGTTGAGTTTGAGACGAGGTCATACCATCTGTAAATATACTATGCTCACACTTTCTTTCCCCTGTCCCTTATTTTAACCACAGAAGCAAAAAGTATAAGCTTTAAGTTTGTATATCTTAGCTAGGGACTACAAGCAGAAATTCATGGAATACCATGGCCATGTCTATACCACTAAATAGGAAGAAATAATCAAAAGTTGCATAAAAACAGACTCATCACTTTTAAAAATTCATTTATTTTAAGTTTTCAACATTCATTTCCACAAAATTTTGAGTTCCAAATTTTCTCCCCATCCCTCCCCTCCCCCCACCCAAAAATGCCAAGCATTCTAATTACCCCTACCACCAATCTGCCCTCCCTTCCCTTATTCACATCTTCTCTTTTGTCTTGTAGGGCAAGATAAATTTCTATACCCCTTTACCTGTATTTCTTATTTCCCAGTTGTATGCAAGAACAATACTCAACAGTTGTTTCTAAAACTTTGCATTCCAATTTCTCTTCCTTCTTCCCTCCCCACCCATCTCCACTGGTAAGGCAAGCAATTCAATATAGCTATTTATGTGTAGTTTTGCAAATGACTTCCATAGTAGTCATGTTGCGTAAGACTAACTATATTTCCCTCCATTCTATCCTGCACCCCATTTCTTCTATTCTCACTTTTGATCTTTTCCCTCCCCAAGAGTGTTGATTTCTAATTGCTCCCTCCTCCCACTGCCCTCCCTTTCCATCATCTCCACCACCCTGCTTATACCCTTCTCCCCCACTTTCCTGGATTGTAAGATGGGTTTTCATACCAAAATGAGTGTGCATTTCATTCCTTCCTTGAGGCAAATGTGATGAGAGTAAGCTTCATGCTTTCCCTCTCACTTACCTCCTTCTTCCCTCCATTGAAAAGTCTTTTTCTTGCCTCTTTCATGAGAAAAAATTTACCCCATTCCACTTCTCCCTTACTCCTCCCAATATATTCCTCTCACCCCTTAATTTCATTTTTAGATATGATCCATATGATCCCTTCCTATTCAACTCCTCCTGTGCTCTGTCTCTGTGTGTGTGTGTGTGTGTGTGTAATCCCACCAACTACCCAGATAATGAAAAAGTTTTCAAGTTACAAATACTGTTTTTCCAGGTAAGAATGTAAACAGTTCAACTTTAGTAAGTCCCTGATGATTTCTCTTTCCAGTTTACCTTTTCACGCTTCTCTTGAGTCTTGTATTTGGAAGTCAAATTTTCTTTTCAGCTCTGGTCTTTTCATCAAGAATGCTTGAAAGTCCTCTATTTCATTGAAAAATCATTTTTTCCCCTGAAGTATTATACTCAGTTTTGCTGGGTAGGTGATTCTTGGTTTTAGTTCTAGCTCCTTTAACTTCTGAAATATCATATTCTACACCCTTCCATCCCTTAATATAGAAGCTGCTAGATCTTGTTTTATTCTAATTGTATTCCCACAATACTGAAACTGTTTCTTTCTAGCTGTTTGAAATATTTTCTCCTTAACCTGGAAACTCTGGAATTTGCCTACAATGTTCCTAGGAGTTTCTCTTTTTGGATCTCTTTCAGGAGGTGATTGATGGATTCTTTCAATATTTATGTTGCCCTCTGGTTCTAGAATATCAGGGCAATTCTCCTTGATAATTGCATGAAAGATGATGTCTAGGCTCTATTTTTGGTCATGTCTTTCAGGTGGTCCCATAATTTTTAAATTGTCTCTCTTGGATCTATTTTCCAGGTCAGTTGTTTTTTCCATGAGATATTTCACATTATCTTCCATTTTTTCTTTCTTTTGGTTTTGTTTTGTTATTTCTTGGTGTCTCATAAAGTCATTAGCCTCTATCTGTTCCAGTCTAATTTTTAAAGAACTATTTTCTTCAGTGAGCTTTTGGATCTCCTTTTCCAGTTGGTTAATTCTGCTTTCTCAAGCATTCTTCTCCTCATGGGGTTTTTGAACCTCTTTTGCCAATTGAGTTAACCTATTTTGAAAAGTGTTATTTTCTTCAGCATTTTTTGGTTCTCCTTTAGCAAGTTGTTGACTTGCTTTTCATGATTTTCTGGCATCTCTTTCATTTTTCTTCCCAATTTTTCCTCCACCTCTCTTACTTGATTTTCAAAATCCTTTTGAAAGGCCTAAGACCACTGAACATTTATTTTGGATATTTGGGATACAGAAGCCTTGACTTTTATGTCTTTCCCTGATGGTAAGCATTGTTCTTCCTCACCTGAAAGGATGGGAGAAGATATCTGTTCACCAGGAAAGTAACCTTCTATAGTCTTATTTTTTTCCCTTTTTTGGGCATCTTTCCCAACCAGTTACTTGACTTTTGAGTCCTTTGTCAAGAGTAGGGTATACTCTGGGGATCTGTAAGATCTCAGTTCCTCCAAGGTGGCACAGTCAAGCATGTACACTGGTCTGGAGCAACACAGAAACTTTTGTGCCCAGAATCTGTGAGTAGTAGTTTCCTCTCCACAGCCACCTGACCTCCAGTTACATCAAGCCAGTACTGGGGGCTGAGATTCAGATAAGCTTTGGGGGCAGGACCACCAGTCAGTGTAAGATAAAGATCAGCTGCTCAGTTCCTCCTCCATTAGGTGGGGGCAGGGCTGCCACACAGGGCTGAGGTAAGATCAGCTGTCCCCAGGGGCTTTATGGTCCAACTATGGATGCAGGTTGCTACGGGACCTACTGTTGCCCCATGCCTCTGCCACCTGAGGCCAGAGCTATGGGAAGACCCTGCTCCCTTATCCACCAGCTGAAAAAAACCCTCTCACTGACCTCTGGCGCCTGTGGGTTGCGGGATCTGCAAACCTCCCCTATTGCCACCGAGGATTCTGCCCCTGAGGCCTGCTGAAGTCCTCCTCCTGGCGCCCTGCAGAGCAGCCAAGAATGTGATGGGCTCCGCTCTGTGTCCGTTGGGACAGACCTTTCCCATTGGCCTATCAAGTCACCCTGGGCTGGAAATTTCCTCCATTCTGTTGTTCTGTGGCTTCCGCTGGTCTAGAATTTGTATTTTCTTTACAGGTATTTTATGGGCTGTGGGGGAAGAGTTAGTGTATGTGCTTCTTTCTACTCCACCATCATGGCTCTGCCCCCGATTCATCACTTTTTAGGATTATATGCTGAAGTAATCTATTTGTTTCTATTTGGAGCAACACACAGGTTTACAAATGAGGAATAAGTTGGACCCACAACCAACTTAGTGTATATGAGATTATACATATATATTTAAATAATCCCAAGGAATTCATCTGTTCATTAATACAAAAGCCTACCTCTTTAACACAAATATTCTCTCAAAGATGCTATACTGCTATTAACCATGGCATATCCAAACTTGGGAGAATCAAAAATACAAAGAGGCCTAAGGGCAATGGAAAGATCATAGGATCATAGCCTTAAGAGACAGAAAGGATTCTGAGGTCATCTAGTTTTCCAGATAAGAAAACTGAAACTCAGAGAGGTTAAGTCACAGTAGGTCTATAAACATTTATTAAGTTCCCATTATGTGCCAGACATGGGCCGGTGGGATATAAACACAAAAACAATAGTCCCTGTCCTCAAGGAGTTTACAATCCAATTGGAGAAGACAACACAGAAAGGGAAACTGAAAAGGGACTTGGGGAACTAGGGAAGGGAAAATATCCAGCATGGAGGATTGATGGAAAAGTCCAAAGGAGTGCAGCCAGATGGGGACTGCAGAGATGGCCAGCTTGGGTGTGCTCCTTAAATGGAGGTTTAGGGAGACAGATCACTCTGCCCTCCAATCAGAGTGATCCCGGAGGCAGAGGGTACTGATAAGGTCTGAGTAACAAGGCTGATGTGAACCTGCAGGAAGATGAGGTTCCTGGAGTCATAAGTAACTTGCCCAGGGTCCCACTGCTAATATCCAGGGCAGGAATGGAACCCAGACTCCTCTGACTCTAAATCTATCACTTCTTCCTCTATACCACATTGCTTCTCAATATGTGATAAGCACAAGACAGCTACCAAAAATGACCTACACAAAGGGAGTGAAACAAAAGATGACATCATGGATAAGTATAACTAGACAAGGAGGTAGGCAGTTCACATAATGAGTAAAGCACAACAGAGAGGACGCCAGAGTGAGACACTGCTGTGCCCAAGAAGCCTTGAGCACATGGGGCAGGTCTATGATGGAAAGTCATGGCTAAAAATCATAGAGAATAAGGAGAGAAGGGCTATTAACTGCCCTTCAGGGCACTGAACTTTCCATGTGATATGACGGGAATAGCTCTGGAACTGGAGTCAGGAAACACTGCCTCTGATAAATTCTAGCTGGGAGACCTCTCAGCGCTTCCAGGTCTTCATGAGAATAATGCTTTGACATTCTGAGTGACTGGTTCAGGTCTTCTCCATCTTTCCAATAATTTTTAAATTTTCTCCAACATTAAAATGTTTGTTTAGAAACTTCAACCTCATAATATTTTTTTCCTTTTTTAAAATGTCCTTTTTATTATGAACTTAGCAGTCATTAACAAACACATTTTGATATGTAAAGAGAAACAAACAAGAGGATCATTTATAAACCAACCTCACATTTACTGTGTCTCACCATGAACTGCCTTAAAGTAAATTGTTGGCCTCAAATGACAATTCTATTCTTCATAATGATGAAAGGAAAGGAAAAGTTAGAAACCTGCCAAGATTGCTTCCCTGAGACTGCTCAGGACAGTTCATGTCAAGTCTTCCACAGCACTCAGCGGGAAAAACATCAGACTTAGAAGGGAGAGAAAACTGTGTCCTGCCTCTTACACCTGTGTGGGACCCCATGGGAATCACTGAACTTCTCTGTACTTCGGCGTCCTCATCCTTAAAATAGGGACCATGAAGCCTATATAGGAATCGACCTCATAGGGTTTTACAAGTGTCCTGCAAAATGCTTTCCAAACCCTAAGGCATCACCCTAAATGTCTACTATGATTATCACTGTAATGGTGTTCTCCAAGCACATCTTGGAAGAATTTCTTTCCACCCTTACCAGTATGGGCAAATCCTGGTCCCATTAATTTAAAAGGGAACAGAAAGCAGAAGAAATTAGAGAGTATAAGAATTCATGAAAAAAATTAATAGGTTATTAACAAAAAATAGATTCATTTATTAATAGCAATAACAATACCTTACATTTATATGGCATATAGGAATTAGAAAATACTTTCACAGCATCTCATTTAAGCTTCAAAACAACCACCTGAGGTGGATAAAGAAGATACTGTTATCCCCATTTTATAGATAAAGAAACAAGATTTCCTAAGTGCTATCCAATTCTGGATTCGTCTCTCTCGTAAGAATGATGAAACAGTGACTTGCACCATTGTAGAGAAGTCTTTCTTTCCACTGTGACAATTTTCATATCTGTTTATATGTATCTGACAACAAGTTCTGCTAAAAAAGTTTCTAGCTCTCTATTTGTCATATAAATACTATAACACAGTCTGCCTAGTCCACAAAGAGACTTCTAAGCCTTCAAGAATCCTTCTGGAAAGTGATAACATTCTACAGGTCTCCAGCAGCCCAGTACAGTAATCCTGGTAAAGGATAAAGAGACAGCCAAGTCTTTAGACAGACAAGACTAATAATATCCTAATCATCCCTAATGAGATATTGTAACCCCTTTAAAATGTCCTTGTTACTGATATGTCAGGCAAAGCCATGAAATTTCTCTAGTGACATCTGATCCATATTCTACCAATACCTTTTGATCAGTTGCTCCCGGAGAGGGCGACATACATTACCTACCTTCACAAGCTTCCTTTTCTCAGAAAGCAACCTAAAAAAAGAAGACATAAGAATATTAAAAAAAAAAAATCCCATGTTGGAAATTAGCACAGAAGAAAAAAATATGGCAATAGTCAATATTGGAGGGGTTCTGGACAGACAGCCTCCACTAATATGCTGTTGGTGGAGCTATGTTATTTGTCCAACCATTTTGAAAAGCAATCTGGAATTATCAATCACTCAATCAACAAGCACTTATTAATCATCTACTCTGTGCTGAGTAGTGGCTACTCTCTGTCTCTAACAGCTGTTAGAGATACAAGGGAAAAAGTTCCTCCCAACGAGCAGCTTACAGAGGAGACAACATGTACATAATAAACAACACAGACGCAAGGTAATTTTGGGAGAGATCATACTGGCATCTGGGAGGATCAAGAAACACTTCAAAGCACTTGAACTGAAGGAAGGTCCTAAAAGAAACCAGGAATTCTAAGAGAGAGAGGTGAGAGGAGAATACATTGCTGGCATGGAGGAGATGGCCAGTCCAAAGCTTGGAAATAGAGTGTCATGTTCAAGACAGTAAGAATGCCATGTTGACTAAAGCACAGATTTCAAGAAGGGAATGTTCAGACTCTTTTTTACCACTGCTAGGCATATGTTCCCAGGAGGTCAATGATTAAAATAAAATTTCCAAACAAACTTCCCAAATTTTAGTGCAGCAATTACTGCAGTCTCCATAAAAAAGGGAAACAACATAGATGGTCACTGATTGGTGAGGAAATTGAGGGGATTAGAACAGCAAGTGGTTAATTATGGGAACTGAGAGAACCATACTGACTCCATCTTGTGACTCAATTCTAGAGCTAGTTTAGTTTCAATTTACTTATGGATCTAGTCCAATTTCCGTCTTGTGAGAAAACTGGAAGCAACTGTGGGAACTGGGAGAAAATCTAATTGTTTCATTTGAACCTAACCCTGCCCAGCTGAGAAAGTGAAACACCTCTTCCTGCTGCTTAGAGACCCTTAACCAAGGACGTAAGTCATGCTAATCAGAAATTCAGTCAGATCCAAAAGTGAATGCAAGTTGTTTTCTCATGATTGTACATCTCAAGCAACACATATATGTCTTATCTGAAAACTGGCCCCAAACTGACCAATCCAGCTATTGTTCCCTTGTTCCTTTAATTGTTTATACACACACTTGGGGAGAGTGGAATACCTCTTTTTCTAAATTCAAAGAACTGCACCTGTCTGATCTCTGCCCCCTCCCCCCCCCAAATTTGGAAAGTCCCTAATCTTTCATCTAATTAGAAATTGAATCACAAAATATTACAGTTTTCTTTTAATTAATTGACCTTGATTGTTTTTAATGCATAAAAAGTCTGTCCAGCATTTGGGGGTCCAGCCCTAAGCTGAGGAAGGAGCCTAGTCCTGACTTGTTAGGCAAGCAGCATGCACTACTTAATAAAATAATATGCTTGGGAAAGTGAACCTTTGTTTTTCCTCAGTCATTTCATCTTTCACCACTCACTGAGGAATGGATAGACAAATGTTGGCACATGAATGTAATGCAATATGCATCATAACAAGTAATGAACATGAAGAATATAAGCCGTATATGAGCTAATACAAAAATAAGCAGAACTAAGAAACTAATATACAAACTAACTACGACAATATAAATATAAAGAACAAAAAAGTGAACTGAATGCATGAAATTATAATGTATAAATTTGACCTCAAAGATCTATAAGAAGACCCCTGCCCCCTTCTTCTTTGTACTGATGGAGAATTCCTGTAGAATGCTGCATATAATACCAGATGTGGCTGATGTGTTAGTTTGCTTCTTTAAACTGTTTTGTGCTCTTTCTTCTTTGTTATAAGGATGTGAAGTTGATACAAAAATATAAGCCTGGGGCTTCCTCACCCTGGAACATCCATCTACCCCTTTGATCTTCTAAACCTGGGACATCTCTCTATGATGCTTGCCCTCTTTTCTCATGGTGAGAACTTCTTGGAGCCTTCATTTTGTGAAGGGACCTAATAAGCCAGTTCTTATTTTCCTCCTGACCCAGTTCCTGGCTTAATGCCAGACTTCAAAGCCATTCCCTTCCCTTGCCCCCAAAACCTGGGTATGAACCCATCCTCTAATCTCCTTTCTGGGGAAGTATTGTCTTCCCCTATTAGAATATACCTTGAGGACAGAGACTGTTTATATATTCTTTCATTTGTATCCCCAGTACTTAGCACAGTGCCCAGCACAGAGCAAGCAAGGAATAAACCTTGTACTTTTCCTTCCTTCCTGTTTTCTATGTTTTTTTATCTCAAAAGTCTAGGGAACACAGTCAAAATAGAGCAACAAATGGTGGGTATATTTTTAATTTATCTGGCTCCTTCTTCAATCTATTTATATTTTAAATTTTTACCAAGGTAAAGAATCCTACAAGTTTATTCCCTGACGTATAAGTTAGTAGCTCCTGATAAGTTAGTATTTTTAACCCTGTAATACTAGGTAATTCAAAAGATATGCCATAGGTTGAATGTTCTAGGATTTAGCCAACAAATCCAAGATCACTCTGTTGGGGTACAGAGTCTGGGAACCTTCTAGAACTCTCCTAGAATCTTCCCACTTAATCTGGTTTTTAATATGCAAATCTGTTACTCTAAACCTAGTTTGGCCCATTCTAGATTACTTCCCATCCAAGACCTCCATGGTCAAATACCTCCCAATTGCCTCCAGCTGTTTCCCATCCTTGATTACATCACTAAATTATTTCAGTCCCATCAAGATCCACCTTAAAACTCCTCCTCCCAGACTACTAGACCACCCCTGATTCCTCACACAGACGAATTCCATCTGGCCTCCCTAAAGGTGCTCAGATTCAATCCAGCTCTGATTCTGTCTAGCTGAGATTCTATCTGGCTTGTCACAATACAAGCATCACAAATGGTTAGGCCTGTAAGAGATAACTCAATATGGTGAATCTTTAATAAACTTTGCTTTACTTTGGCTGAAAGAAGGCTTGAGTTTAATTCATTGGGCAGGACCTCAACATTATCGTTCCCTGACCTCATCAACTCTAGTTATGTATTTTTTGATGTTTGACTTCAATAATACAATTTAGCTATCCTTTTAAAGACTGGAGCATTTTCTACTTGTTTCCATCTGAAAGCTGTTCCACACCCTTATTCATTGTAACTGCCCTTTGATAAATATTTTCACCCACTTTATGGGTGATTAGATGGTTTAGATTCTTAATTCAAATATGATGAAATAATGCCATACTTACTCTTCAACACTTTCATCATAAACAATTTTAATTCTTAAATGCTGAGCAATATCCCTCTTCAGGACATGATTTGTTTTAAGATGAACTTTGTATATGACCTGGAAACAAAGGGAATAAGATGAGTAACAGAGTGAGCCATCCAGGACAGCAGGATGAATCCTACAACTTAAATCATTAAACTGAATTTATGGAAGAAAGGTCACATCATTCATAGTAAGAAGAAATCTCCCCAAGTTTCCCAAGTGCCAATATTTCCCTTGCTAATGCTCTCTTATCTTCAACGAGGCTGGTGATATAAATTTATAAATCTGAAGTTTCATAGGAATGAATAAGTATGCACTAAGGACAGCAGTTGCTCACAATTTACTTACTGCTCAGTCCTAACTTTACCACTTACAACTTTTGCCTGTGGACTTTTGGCGAGTCAGTTTACTTTTCTAGGCCTCAGGTTTCTCATGTGATAATCATTTAATATAAATTTTGAACTTCAATAAGGGCTAGAGCTTGAATTAATCAATAAGAAAAAGAGCCTGGCCCTAACAGTCTCTTTGTTCTCTGAAGTAAACTCAGAGAATACCTCTTCCTATGTCAACAAGGTCAGATGGGGCTGACTTAGCATACCTTAGGAGACCCTTAATCCTAGACACTATCTTGAATAATGGGACTTTTTCCATATCTTAATATTGTGTGGACATATACTATGCTATGGCATGTTAATGGTAAAGAAAATACAGATACCCTGGGTAGTAATTTCAATTGAAACTTTGTCAACTCTTTTATCTTACTGTATTTACAACCTATTCAATTAAGAAATTCCTTTCTCATAGTCTAGTTAATCACTCATGGAGATCATAAATCTAAAGGACACAGACCACCTTGGATTATCCTAAACAGATTTAAACCTGGTCATTCCTGTAACAGTCAGTCAGAAGTTTTTCTGGTTCCATAATCATGTAACCATTAGCTTTAAGGGAATAAACAATATGCATTTAGCCTGTTAGCCTTTTTCTTAACCAAATGTTCAGGTTGACATCTATTAAAAAGACTAGATGACTTTTAAGATCCTTTTTAGCTCTAAACCCCAGGATATAGCATCCCATAAGCTCAGTGCCACAGGTAATTCTCTAAGACCACAATCTGCAGAGCAGGGGCTTGCCTTGTATTGAGAGAGGAACCTCCCTCTTCAAGAAAGTCCTTAACCAAAGAAATCACAGGTCCAGTTCCTATCTCTACAAACAATTTAAAAAAAAACCTACAATCTATGATTCATTGGTTGATTGTATACTTGTGCAGATTTCTTGTTTTGCTGCTTCTTATACTCTGATCATGAAAGGAGTAAAAAAAATTGGTTAAATTAAAATTGTTCTGCCCAAAAAGTATACACCTAGATTATCTCCAATTTTCATTTAAATGAATTTTTGCATGGGTCAAGGTAGGAAATCAGAACAAGTCTTTGCATTATCACAGATTTTAAATAAATGTCTCATAGGAAACAAATCGGGAGACTAATTTCAAATGAGACAAATAAAATTTTCCCACACAATTCTTTCAATGCCTATGGATGGGGTCCTATAGCAAATAATTTTGCAATGGGAATCTTTGGGCATGCAAAAGGAAGTAACCTTTTATTATGCATAAGACCTCTTCAAGATCACCTAGACCAATCCTGAAATCAGCTTATCAGATTCTTTTTCGTAGCACTTGTGGAACTAGAAAGGACCTTAGAAATCTACTACCCCATCTTACAAATGAGGAAACTTATCTCCTTGTAAACCTAAGTGCTTGTATTCTAATTCAGATCTCCAGAATTCCAATGTAGTACTGTGGATACTACAATCTGCCAGTCTCTTTGTGTTTACAGATTTCAGGTGTAAAAGACTACCCCTTCCAAAATCATATGAAATTAAGAATGTTGTTGCTACTTCTTCCTTTCCGAAGAGGACCAATGACATCACGGGACAATGCCTTAACTTGCGTAAGAACTGGATTTAAGTAGGCAGAGTTACACAAGGTCATCAGTCTCACTCCCTTTTCTAGAATCACTGAAGTTCTGTGGCAGGACAAAAGTCAAGACAAGTGGCCACGGCCTGGATGCAGGGGAAGGAAGACCTTAGCATCTTTGATGTCTGACCAAGCTCTAAGCACTCCACAGCACTTGCTTCAGCCACATGGCCAATGGAACACTCTCATCTGACAATGGGGGACGTCTTCACATGCTTGAGGCAGACACCCCCCTAATTCACCCATGGGTTTGTGGCCTATTGGTTAGCTTCAACCTGATTTAGCCCATCTGCCAAGATGCTTTACAGGCCATAGCTGCTGCTCAGGCTACAGCTCCTTGGTGACATAGGTGAGAGCTGGGTGAAGGTGGACACCAAAGGTGGATGTGCAGCCCTGAAAGGAACACACCAGAGGTACTAGTCCTCCCTGAAAACCTTATACCCCCACGGAGAAAGCAGTAAATAACTGTCTCGCTTATTTCCATCAAGACCTCTAGAGGAGTCAAAAATATAATGTTAAATAAAAATGCAGGCATATTTTTTTAAAGCTCTGAATAAAGACACTGTCAGAGAACATGAGGACCCAATTGGGGGTAGGGGAGGGACGCGAGGAAGCTTGAACCTTCTATCAGGGGAGATATGGCAAATCTATAAGTACTGATATGGAATTATCCATAGATTTATTGATAGGTAGTGCTGCCTATCAAAACTATCAACAGGCAGAGCTAGAAGGTAAAAACTCAAACAGGTTTATCAGGTGCTTCTGCATAGGCACAGAGTTCTTAATCAACTCTGAGCAAAGAACAGAGATTTCCTAAAGATTATATGGTCTCCAGTTACATCAGAAAAAGAAACAAAAGGGAAAAGGTACAATTTTAGACTTATAGCTGCAGCAAAAAGAAAGGAATTTGTAAGGACCAAAAGTAAAGACCGACATTTCAAAGATAAGAAAAAACTAGTAAGGTTAGCCTGGGGAAGGGCAGTTAGATGGCACAATGGACAGAGTGCTAGGCCTGGAGTTGATGAGCTGCTTGGGTGCATGTGCTTGGTCCCCAAGTCTAAATTACATTTCTCTTAAAAAAATCACATTTCTCCCTAGCCTCAAAACACTATCCCAGGAAGTTTCTCCCCATCCCAAGGACACAGCCTGCCCCAGCAACAGGGCTACAGCAGCCAGCTGCACCTATAGAACTTATTGGTCTGAACCAGTTGTATACTAACTGAACTGGCTGTGCACTGGATCATAATGACATTTACTACTCAAAGACCAAATCATATGTATCCTAGACTTAGACATACACATACTCCCTTACATTTATCTTGTCTAACAAGGCATTGAGGAGAGTAGCCTGGGTATTTCTCAGTCAGCCCTGACTAGTTGACCTAGTAACATTTCAGGCCTAAAACCACACCTCCATGTGGCCTCTCCTTGGGCTATTTCTTGCTGACCTCTGGGTAAAATACCTGCCCAGTAGATACCAAAAGTGCAAGTTCTTATAAGAACAAACCACTACTTAAACACTCCCTAATCCCACCCTGAATCACCTAATTAAGAATATTTTGCACATGCTATGCTATAGAATATCCTATATAAACTTTACCTGTACCCCTCTAAGGTTGCAGGTTCCCTAAGAACTTTTGCTGGCTGAAAAGAATAACAAATCTTTACCTTGACCTAAACAATGCTTGAGTCCATGAATTCTTCTCCAGACAGCCCATGCAGGGAATTCCAGGCTTGAAGTTCCTGTACCCTACCCCTCTTCCAGCCCTCATCAGAGTCAGGAAGACCTAAGTTCAAATGTGACCTTGGACACTTACTAGTGTTGAAAAGAGAGATGGGAGAGCTGGTTCAAATGTGAATGAATTCACTTAGATCTTCTCTTTAGCCAAAGGGAGCTTTATTGATGCAAAAGCAGCAGCAGGCTAGCCCTGGAAGGACTAGCAATTTACAGAGAAACATGGACTTGTTTTTATAAGGACAGGATAAGGGAGACAGGGGACTCTTATGACTCAGGATGGGGGAGGGGAGACTTTAAGGCACCAGGGAATGAGCAACTCAACCCTAAGGGTGCCTTTGTATCAAGAGACTTTAGGGTGCCTTTAGGATATGAACCAGGGAAAGGGCAGCTCAACATTTAAGGCACCTATGTATCCACATCACTAGCTGTGTGACCCTGGGCAAGTCACTTAATACTGTTTGCCTTAGTTCTATAAAATGAGCTGGAAAAGAAAATGACGAACTACTACAGCATCTTTGCCAGAAAAACTCCAAATGGGGTCACAAAGAGTCAGATATGACTAAAGAGCAACAAGTCTGGGAAAATTCTTTTACTCCTAACTGGTTTCACATCTGGATCAAAAAAACTGGGAGTTTCTGCTAATTTAGCATAGGGAAAACGTCACTTGATAACATAGCCTAGAAAGAAGTTCAAGCCTCTCCTATCTTTAAAACTCAATCAATAAATACTTATTAAATACCTACTGTGTTCCAGGCACTGTGCTAAGAGCTGGAGAAACAAAGAGGCAAAAGACAGTCTCTGCCTTCAAGGAATACAACATACAATAAATATATAGAAAATAAGCCATATACAGGATAAATAAGAAATAACTGAGACTCTAGAAATATTAACAAGCACTAGAATTAAGAGGTATTGAGAAAGGTTTCCTGTAAAAGATGAGATTTTAGGTGGCCCTTAAAAGGAAGCCAGGGAAGGCAGTAGGCAAAGTTGAGGAGAGTATTCCAGGAATGGGGGACAGCCAGAGAAAATTGTCAGAGCCAGAGAAGGGTTGTCTTATTTTTAGAACAGCCAGGAGGCCAGTTGATCCAGGATCACTGGATCCAAGAATACCTGTCAGGGAGTAAGGTGTTAAGAAGACTGGAAAGGTAGAAGGGGGCTAGGTTATGAAGGGCCTAGAGGCAAAAGGAAGCCATTTCAGGTTACTGAGTAGGGGGACAGAGTAAGGAGGGGAAGGGATGACATGAAAAGACCAACACTAATGAAAACCACTTTAGTCGCTGAGTGCAGGATAGATTGGAGTGAAGAGAGACTTGAGGCAGACAGTCCCACAAATAGGACTACTGCAATAATTCATGTATGAGGTGATAAGGACCTGTACCAGGGTGGTGTAAATGTCAGAGAAGAGAAGCAAGTATTTTTGGGAGATGCTGTAGTGAAATTGATAGACCCTGGTAACAGATTAGACATGGGGTTGAGCAATCAAGGATAACTCCCAGATTATGAGCCTAAGGAACTGGGAAGATGGTATCACCCTCTACAGTCATAGGGAAGATAAGAGGGAAGAGTTTTAGGGGAGGGATGGGGAACCTGTGGCCTTCAGGCCATGTATGACCCTCTAGGTCCTCAAGTGCAGCCCTCTGACCAAATCCAAACTTCACAGAACAAAGTTTGGATTCAGTCACACAGCTGTAGCCGAGGACCTAGGAGGCTACATGTGGCCTTGAGGCCGCAGGTTCCCCACACCTGGACTGTAGGGGGAAAGGTAAGTTCCCTTCTGTAAATACTGAATTTAAGATGTCTCATCCAATGCAATGCCTGAAAGGTAACTGGAGATATGAAACCGGAGGACAGCAGAGATTTTGGGGCAGAGCAGGTAGATTTGAGAATCATCATTTAATTACCATGGTAAACCATGAGAACTCATGAGATTACCAAATGAAGTGGTAGAGCAAAGAGGGCTCAGGAAAAAAATCATCTTATTAATTCTTATTTAGGTTCGTGAAATGAAAGATTGTAAAGTAGGCTGGCCTATACAGTCAAAAGCATTAAGGGGTTCTAAAAGCTATTGTAACAAAAAAAGATCATCAGTCAAGGGACATTGATAATCCCCACACCTTTCTTAAAGTAGCAACTAAAAGCTCCTATGGCATTGAAAGGATACTGTTTCTGTGGTAGTGTACGGTGAGTGATCTTGCCTCTTGGCTGGAATTTTCCTGTGTGACTGCATGGATTCCAAATCATGAGGGTTTCAAGGCAAGGTGCCACAAAGGCCAGTGACTTCTGGCTGGCAGTTTCTCCAGCCCAGCCCAAGCCAAGTTCTGACAGTCGTTACTAGAGGCTTGTGCAACACCCCATTGGTCCTTTCCAATTTTTTAATCTTTCCTTATCTCTTCATTGGATCCTTCCCCGAAGCCTGGAAACAGCCAAGGTATCTCCCATCCTTTAAAAAAATACTTTCATTCCTTTCTGTTGTTGCATCCAACTGTCAGTGACCCCATTTGGGGGTTTTCTCAGCAAAGATACCAGAGTTTGCCATTTCTTCCTTCGGCTCACTTTACAGAGGAGGAAATTGAGGCACAGCTGGTGTCTGAGGCTGGGTTTGAACTTATTCCTGATTTCAGGCCCTTTGCTTTATCTCTATCTACAGCACCACCTCGCTGCTCTTCCCTCCTCCCTACCGTTCCCCAAGCTATAGTTGTCTCTCCTCTCCCCACTTTCACTGCCAAACTCCTAGAAAGCATCTTTAGTCACTGCCTCCACTTCCTCATCACCCACTTATGGTATAATTCTTTACAATCAGTCTTCTGACCCCACCGCTCAAATGAAACTGCTCTCTCCAAGGATACCAACAATCTTTTCACTGTTCAAGACAAAGGCCTTTTCTTAGGCTGTATCTTTCTTCATCTCTCTTCAGCATTTAACATTGCTGATCTCACCCTCCTTCTGCATGACCTCTTTCCTGGGTTTTTCTGACAGTTTTTTTTTTCCTGATTTTCTTTCTAACCCTGTGAATACTTCTTTATGAAATCATCTTACTTGTGTTCCAACCCCTTACTATGGGTATACCCCACACTGTACCCCAAGTACCCTAAGCTGAGCCCTCTTCTCTTAGATCACATATTCAGAGCTGGAAAAGTATTTAGAGGTCTTCTTGGCCAACTCTATATTTTACTAATATGCAAACTGAGGCCCAGAGAGGTTAAGTGCTTTGTTCAAGGTCAAAAAGTCATTGAGGAACAGAGATGGAATCTAAAACCAGGTCCTTTTTCCAAATCCAGCAGCCTTCCTACTGTGCCAAGTGGCATCTAATCAGCTTTCACAAGTTTAACAATTATCTCTAAACAAATGATTTTAAATCCATGTAGGGGAAGGAACCCTTAGACTTAGATTTCACTGGTGTAGGAAATTCCAGATGAGTAAAATCCCTTTACCAATGCAGACTGCCACCTGCCCTGAAATTGATACCTTTAGAGCAGGGGTTGGTTCTAAAACTGAGGTCAAGAACTTGTTTGTCTTTTTAAACATTTTGGTAACTCTAACAAAGCAGCATAGTGAAGTGAAGAAAAGGACTGAATAAGTAAGGCTGAATTCTGACTCTGCTACTTTCTATATATGAGGGGACTTATATGATTCTAAGGGACCAGGATGATCAGGCAACCTACTTCTTGGCAAAGGTGATGGGCTCAAGATGCAGAGTGAGACATTTCTTAAAATATGGGCAATGTAAGAATTTGTTTTCCCTGACTCTACACACATTTGTTACACAGGTTTTATTTTTCTTCAGTTTTTTTTTTTAGTCATTTGGTTAATTCTGATTTTTTAAGGAGTTATTTTTCTTCTGTATTTTTTGTGCCTCCTTTATCAAATTGTTAAATTCTCTTTTCATAAATTTCTAGCATTGCTCTCATTTCTTTCCCCAATTTTTCTTCTGCTGCTCTTGTGTTTTTCGGGGAGGTGGGGTGAGAGGGAAATGGGAAGAGGAAATAAATGCTAATTAACTGAAAAAATTTAAAATAACACAAAATGAGGGGCCTGGAATAAATAGATGACTTCTCTGATCCCTTCCTAAATTAGATTTCTGATCCCATGAACCTGTTTTTCTAGAATAATTTCCCATTATACTACTGCAGTGAAAATCTTGTACTTGATGTTAGCTGTACACCCCATTTTATGCCCCCATTGTTTATCCTAACCACCATCTCCTTGCAACCTTTAATCCCTTCAAGGCTCAAATCCAGTGACACCTTCTACTAGAGGTCCTTCCTGGTTAGTTCTCCCAACTGTTAATGCTCCCCCTAGAAATTGGAAGCCATTCAGGAGCCTCCATCCAAGAGCTCTGGGAATAGCAACGTCCTGTCAAGACCAATGCCCTCAGAAGGAGCCCACTATCCTCACTACTAACAAGAGAACTGCTGAACAACTATCACTGAAGGTCATGTAAGCCCAAGAGCCCTAGGAAGGGCAATTCTCTCCCCAACACTGACCTGTTTCCAAGTCTAACCTCAGCAGCTACCATCCACGGAAGCAATGCTTGTGGACAATGAAATCTTGTAACTTGACTTACCTGAAATAGAAAAGTCTGAGACACAAAACTTCAAAGTATAATGATTTATTTCCAAAGCTGGCAACTTCAATCAAATCAAGTCTACTGGCTTCTTGTTAGTCAAAGACAAATGGATGACTAACAGAGCTTATTTTTAGAGTTGTTTTTTTTTAAAGAGGAACTTATAAGTCATAGAAAGTGTCAGTAATCTTAAGAAACTAGTTTTGAACACAATTCAAGTGGATAAGGCAGGTCACTTAACCAGTGTACTTTCTTAGACTTTTTACATGCACATTTATTGCCACTGTCAAATTTCAGGGTATGGTTGTGTGGGAAGAGTATAATGGGAAGTTTCCAGACAACCATTAAATCTATCATTCTACTAGATTATATCTACATCTATTATCCTGCTTGTCAAAAGTGATACTGCATTAGAAATCTTTGTGGTTAGGAATGCTACTTTTGTGATACATGTGGATTGAATAACATAACTTCTGTTGCTGCTCCAAAGAGCAACATTTCAGGAAGCTAAAGAGGAACTTACTAACAAACTAAATGAGGAACTTAAATCTTTATAGTTTTATAATATCTACTTAACTCTGATTATTTTACTCCTACAAAAATATATATACCTCTAAATTATCCATCAATAAATCAAAGCTATGGTTATTAGTTCTTTGGTAACTGCTTCCCTATGTTCTGAACCTTGATCCCCATCAAACCCTCTAAAAATAAGACCTGGAAATCCTGCTCTCTTGCCCCCACTTTCACCCCCAGCACTCTTTCATCTCCTACAGGTCCATGCTCCTTCAGTACTCCCAACACCAATCCAATCCCTAGTTATTTAAGTGACTTTCCAGGTAACCATTCTCTTACTGACACATCCTAGTCCCCAGCAATTTGCCTCTGTACCTCCTCTCCCTTTGTACCCATTTGCTTTTTGTACTTTCTGTGATTGTAGCTCACTTTGGCCTGCCATGCTGGTCTTTCCTGGAGTGTGCCTGCCCCATTTCATAATTTCATAAATTAATTAGCAAATCACTTCCCCACAGCTGGAGTGCTCTCATCAGCTTTTTCCTTCAGTATGCCCAGGCATCACCTTCTCCATGGAGCATTTCCTGATTCAGTCCCCTGATCCCCAACAGCTAGCTTTCCCCCTCTCAAACTCACAACCACCCTAAGGAGGTAGGTGTTACTATTATCTGCGTTTTACAGATGAGGAAACTGAGGCAAGCAGGGGTGAAGTGACTCGCCAAGAGTCACAGTTAATAAGGGTCTGAGGCTGGATATGGACTCCGGTCTTTCTGACTTGAAGCCCAGAGTTCTAGCAATCATTTACTATCTCAGGTTAGCTGCACAGATACGTTATTCACTCGTATTTATGCACACATTTTGACACCTGTGCACCTCCCATCTCTCCTCCTCGCAAGCGCGCAGGGATTGTTTCCTCCTTCGCATCCGCACGGCTTTGGCACCTAGCCCAGCGCCGGTGCGTAATACAAGATGGGCCGATGGATCGATGGATCGATGGATCGAAGGATCGTGGATGGATCCCGACCCTGCCGTCTGAACTCGCTGCACCGACAAAAGGTCACGCGCGAGGCTTTTCCCTTCTTCCGCCCCAGCTTTCTTTTTCCTTCCTTTCATTCATTCATTCATTCTGCCAGCCTTCCCCGTCGTTCTTCCTCCTGGCCCTCATGCATTCTCCGGTATTCAATGGTTCTTTCTTCCATTATGTCTTCCTTCTTTCTTCGATCAGCCAAACGCTCCCACGCCCACCCCCCGGGGGCTGCCGGCCCCTCCCTCCAGCACCGCGCAGTGCGGAGGGAAGCGCTTTGTAAACCTGAAAGCGCGACAGACGGCGCATCCCCGCCCCCAGCGCCGCGGGGCCTGCGAGGGGAGCGACCCCCGGCTCGGGCTCGGGCTCGGGCTCGGGCTCGGGCCCCCCGCCCGCCCCCGCCCCTCGGCTCCCGCTCCGGCCCCTCCGGGCGCCGGGATGCCGAGCCCTCTCTCCCCATCTCGGCCGGGCGCCCGCATCCCTACCTCATCCGCGGAGGGGACGTGGTGATGGCAGTGGGAGCCGCCGCTCAAGGAGACCGAAGGGGAGGCGCCGATGCCCGGCCGAAGGCCGGTCAGGAAGAGCAGCAGAGTCCACACAGGTCCGCTCGGCCGCCGGCCACCCGGACCTCCGCCTCCTTCGGCCGCCATCTTTCTTTAAGTGCCTGTCGAGCGTCGTTACCATGGAGCGCGTGACGCTAGCGCGTCATGTACGTCTGCGTGTACGCCATGACGTCATCGCCTCCCAGAGAAGGCGGGCTCTGATTGGCTCGGACTCACGACTGACTCAGCGCTTTAGTCCCCCCCGAATTGTGGGTGTTGTACGAAATACTCCCCGAATTGTACGAATAAAACAATTTTTTAAAAAAAGCTAAATTGGATGTGTTCATCCGAGCTCCGTGGCATCAAGAAGCGAGACCATCGTTTGCCGAGAGCTGAGGTTCACGCAGAGGACTCTGGAGAGGGGCTCCATGCAACACGTTATTAAGGAGGAGCAAACAGTGTTGAGGAAGGCACGGCAGGCCTACGCGGAGCGCCGGGGACACCTGCTGGTGGAGAACCGGTACTGACTGCGGAGAGCCCGCGCGGAGGGCCTGCGGCGCGGTGCGCTCCCCTCCCCCCGCCCCCGCCCCCGCCCCCGAGTGCCGGACAGCTGGGAGAACGTGGGCTGCTGCGCGCACGGCGGGGGGCCGCCCGCTGGGGAAGAGCTCCGGATCCGCCCCGCTGTCTGCCCGGCTGGATGGGAGCTCCCTGGGAGCAGACTGGTTTCATTCCTTTCTTCTCCCCAGAGCCTAGTCGGCGCTGGGTAAATGATTATGAAACCCAAATGGAAACTGAACGCTTGGTAACGGCCAAGCTGGCCCTCGGGGGGCTGGGAAATCGCGCTTCTTTTCCCCACATTCGTGACTTTAATAGTTTCTGATTTTCACAAACACTTCCATAACTTCCAAAGGCTTCTTTAAAAAATAGACGAGATGGGGGAGGATAGCCGTGCAATTCTGCATAAATGGTCAGGCTTGGCTGCTGCGTTGCTTTGTTACATTGAATTTTTTAAAAGTTCTGTTATTCCCCTGTAGGATAGTATGTCTTTTTTATGTGGACAAACTCTTTCTTAAAAGGAGCAGAAAAATACACTTGGTTATAATATATATATATATATATACATATATAGACACACACACACCTATAATGTATGTATGCATGTATATGCATTAAATATGTATAAACATGAGAAAGCACCTTGAGGGAAATCACAACGCTTGAGGAAAGGTTTTTGCTGAGACAACGGTACTGATGAACGATAAAGGTGACCCTGGTACATTGCTTCCCAACAGCTAATATATGTGTTTTCAGTACTTACTGATGAGAAATTGAATCAAAAAACAGAGACTCGACCCCCCCACCCAAGGAACTTAACATTCCGTCTACACATAACGTGGATAGAAAACGCATATAACAGATAAAAGGTAAGTAACCTTGCAGGAAAAAACAGGAGCAGCAGACAGTAGAGACGGTAGGGAAGAACCGAGAAAGTCCACATTCAAAGAAGGCAGTTGAGATGGAAAGATAGGCAGACAGATATAGAAAGATAGAACTAGGTTACAATGTAATTGGGAAATGCTTAATAAAATAAAACACAATGTAGATAAGGTTAATTTGTGGTTTTCTAAGTCAGCATGTGGTTGCAGGAATCTTTTTTTTTTTGAGGCAGTTAGGGTTAAATGACTTACCCAGGGTCACATAGCTAGTGTTGGAGGCTAGATTTGAACTTGGGGTGCCCTGACTTTATGGCCAGTGCGCTCTATGCACTACATCACCTGGTTGCCCCAGGAATTCTAATTTTTTATTTGAGTTTAACCCCACTGGCATAAAGCACTAAGACACAAATACAAGCAAGCAAGATAGTCTCTGATTTATTCTAACAGGAAAAAACAACACATTCAAGGTGGGGCTGCGAAAAGGGTAGCTGGAGGTGACGCCAAGGTTTTCAAGAAGCAGAGAGGTGAGGAAGGAGTGTATTTCTAGGCTTGAGGGATAAAAGTGCAAAAAGCATATATTCAAGGGGTAGTGTTTTGTATGATTAACAGCAAGTAGGCGGTATAGCTTTCTACAGAGTACATGGAGGGAGGATGAATGTTAGAAAGGATGGGACCAAATCTTAAAGACCTAGAAAAAATAAATAGGATTTTATATTTGATTCTACAAGTTATAAGAAGCCACTAAAGTTTGTCAAATAAGATAATACTGTAAGGCATTTAGCATAGTGCCTGGCACAGTTATTCAATCATGTCCAACTCTTCCTGACCCTGTGGATCATAGCACACCAATACTGCTTATGGGGTTTTCTTGGAGAAGATATTAAGAGTGGTTTGCCATTTTCTCCCTCTGTGGATTAAGGCAAAAAGAAGTGACTTGCCCAGGATCACACAGCTAGACCTCCTCCTGACTTCAGGCCCAGTTCTCTATGCTCTGAGCCACCTCTGGCACATATATAGTAGGTGCTGTTTATACCTTAAAACTCTCTTTATCTCTGTGAAATTATTTCAAAATTAGTATAAAATGGAAAGCATTGCTTAGCTCAGAGACTTTTATAACATGGCTCCAACAGGTGTGATGCTAGGGGAGGAGATGAGGATATTCATTAATTGCTGTCAGGCACTGTGCTAATTAGGGATAGAAAAACAAAAAAGAAAAGTCCCTACCCTCAGTAAAATTTCACTCCATTGGATGAAACCAAGATTGTTAGATGGATTTGGAACTAGTTGAAAGACTGTATTCAAAGAGTAGCCTTAATTCACAGCTAACTTGACAAGAAGTCTCCAATGAAAGAGTCCCAGAGACTACTTGTATAGAAGTATAGATGGCAGCCTTATCAAATCTCAAGATGACAGAAAGCTGGGAAAAGTATCTAACACACAAGATGATAGAATCCAAAAAAGATATGAACAGGCTAGTATATTAGCATGGAGTTAATAAGATGAAATTCAATAAAGATAAAGTCTTACACTTGAATTTTTTTTTTAAATTAGCTTTGTAGGTACTGCATAGGCAGAGTAGGCATATGTAGTCACCAATTTGTCTAAGGATATAGGAGTTTTAATGAGCCACAGACTAGTAATGTGATATGACAGACAAAAAAGCTAACATAATCTTGGGCTACATTAAGAAAGTTAATTTCTAAAAATGAGGAATAAAGTCCTCTGTATGCTGTCCTAATCAGACCACATTGTGAGTAGTTTCCAGTTCTGGATCCAACTGTTTAGGAAAGATATTGTCAATATTAATTGGAGAATACTGAAGGGCCTCAAGAATATCCCAACCTTGAAGATATTTAATCTGAAGAACTCAGGGTAGGTGGACATTGTGGATGTTAAAAGCTTTTGAAGAATTTAGCTTTGATATCATGAAAAACCTTCATAATAAATAATAATCACACATACATATAGTGCTTACTGTGTACCAATCACTATGCTAAGTACTGTTTAAAAGTAGACTGGGCTACACCTGTAGTAACTAAGCATGTCCGGTGGAGCACCTTTTCTTTCCAGAATCACATTATGGAAGGGCCTTTATTTGAGGCCTCTGGTCTTACTTGAATGGGAAATTTTTTCAAATTTAATTAATAGAAACGCTGTCCTCCTCTGAAAGCCTTAGTTTAATTATTACACAAGACCTAATCAGCTGGGTTTTTTTGGTTAGAGAAGACTCCAAACTCAGGAAGAAATTCAAGTCCTTGAAACTCAGTATATTGACCAAAGAAATGGGAACTCATTGAAACAACAGCAAGACTTTTGATCGCCCTTGACTGGCTGGTTTCAATACTCGTAAGGGTATACAAACACTGACATCACAATAGTTCTGTTTACCTTAAAGTTATCTTTATCTCTGTGGAATTGCTTCAAAATTACTATGAAAGGCATTGCTTAGCTCAGGGATTTTTAAGAGGTCAGCTGCCCATTTGACACTCTCCAAGCAGGACTTTTGAGGTGGCACAATCTCTTTTCGCACCTGGGTTATTGCCATAGCCTGCTAGACATGTGTGGTCTGCCTGCCACAAATGACTTCTTACTCTACTTTCTCCATTCAGCTGTCAAAATCATCCCCCTAAAACCCAGGTTTGACCATGTCACTCTCCTTATCAATAAACTCCAGTGACTCCCTATCACCTCCAGGATCAAATGAAAACCCTATTTAGTATTCAAAATACTCCATAAACTGACCACCACCCTTTCCAAGTCTTCTGCCTTCCATACCCACGGCCATCATTCCATTGACACTGACCTCACTGTTCCTCACACACCATCACATTCCCATTTCCCCAACTGCATTTTCACTGGCCATCCGTCTTGTCTAGAAGGTTCTTCTTCCTGGTTTCAATTCCCAGCTAAAATCTCACCCTATCCTGAAGCCTCTCTTGTGTCTTCTCTATTAATCCCAACTTACCCTATGTATATACTTTTTTAAAATAAATGTGTTTTCATGTTGTCTGTCCTTTTTGATTATGAGCTCAAGGGCAAGAATGGTCTTGCTTTTCTATCTCCATCACTTGGCACAGTGCCTGGTAGAGAGAAGGAGCTAAATTATAAACATTGCTGACTCACTGGAAGCTGAGAATGGGATGGCAACTTGCTGAGTGCTACAATGGAGATTTCTGTCAGTTATGGGTTGGACTAGATGGCTGTTAAAGTAATTTCCAACTCTTAAGATTCTTAAGTAAATACAAAGTAATTTAAGGGGAAGGCGCTGGCAACTAAGGGGTTCAGAAGAGACCTCCTGTGGGTCTTAACCTTGAAGCAAGGAATTCTGCAAAGTGAAGGGGAGAACATTTCAGGCACTGAGTCACAGAATGCCATATGTGGCAAACTGCAAGGATGCCAGTTTGGCTAGAATGTAAAGATTTTAAAATGTCACACAGATGGCCTTCTGAAATTTCTTTATCTTTGTATCTGCTGTATCTCAGCAAGAAAATCACCAGGCATTTGGGGAAAAATTAAAATCTTAAAAAAAAAAAAAAAACCAAAAAAAACACACCAAACCTCATGGTTACTATTTTGCCCAGGCTGGAAGCACAGGGCCCTAATCTCACTGATAGGCATAGAAGCTTTGACCTTTCCTGCTTCTCAGCAACAGGGCTGGTTCATTACTCAGGTAACCTGGTGGCTTCTCTTGACCTGAGGCTCACCATGTTGATATTGAACTTGGTTCTGCCACCCCAGTCCTTGCAATATAGAACTGCTTAGCACAAGACAGCCAGCCTCAGTCTCCCCAGTAGTTGAGATGTACAGTGCCACACCAAAAAATTCTAGTCTTGCTTACTATCATGCTGTAAGAAATGAAGGGAACTATTTCAGAAAAACCTACCATGGCCTATTTAACAAGACACAAAGTGAAATAAGCAGAACCAGGTAACAACCACATCCACGACATACATGGAAAGAACAGTAACAAAACTGAATGCTGTGAAATTATACTGATGTTTAGTTTCATAATATAAGTGATGTAAAAGCAAAATAGATCAGTAAATATTTATTTTAAAAAGTCACCAACAGATCTTGAATAGGAAAAAGGCATTCAAAACAAAATAAACATTTGCAAAAAATGTGTAATTTTATTTAATTAGTTTTCATATTCTAGATTCTTGAGGGATAGAGCATCTGGAAGAAAAAAAATAATACGTAAGAGATGAGTAATGAGTTATTAACATACAAGTTAATTTTATCTTCAAAAGGCATACAAGCACTAACAAATCTTCACTTTGCCATAAAATAACAAAAATTTACTTTTAAAAAAGACAAGCGATCTGAAAAAACAAAGACACCTTAGCAAGGACAACACACCTCTCTCATATGCCCAAAACTTATAGTATACTTTTCTAAATTAGTCAGGAGTTTCAAGCATCCTATTTTGTTTCCTTCTAGGGACAGAGAGGGACATGCCCCTTCAGAAAATACCCAATTAACACTGCATGTAAATAGATACAGCTAAAGATAAAATAATGACGGTAGTGTTGAGTGATTTTCCAAGCCCATTTCAAGTTAAAGCAAAGTTTAAAAAAAAAATCCCATTTCACCCACATATCAATAAGCATTCATCACTGAACACAAAAGGGGTCAACTGCTGGTTTTTAAAAACATTTCCTATAAAAAGCATGTTCGGTGCACACTGCATTCTCTAAAACAGTTTACTTTTTTGCTTAATAGTCATTAGCAACCCAATGAGGCCATGCAGACACTTATCTCCTTTTTACAGATGACAGAACTAAAGCTCAGAGATTAAATAACTTGTCCAGTCATAATGCCCCCAGTATAAAGGCAGAGCCAAGACTGAAACCAACTTAATAGAGTAGCATTTGACGGGGTAAATATAGCTAAGCATGCTACACATTTTACTAAATTTCATCCAATGACATTAAGACTTGAATTCTATGGGAATATTCATAGAAGAGCACAGTATAAAAAGAATCAGGACTCATTTAAGGATCAAATGCTGTTGGTGATTTGGAAGCATACTGCAAACTGGTGTGTCCCTATGGGAGCCAGAACTCTTCATGAAATCCCTTCCCTGTCTGTTTTGAGCTAAATTATGAGCCTTCTTTTGGTGTTCCCTTAGCCTAAGCTGATTACTCCTGACAAAATCTGTAAAATTCCCCAAGACATCATTTGGGGATTGAGGGGTTAATGAGAGAAGACAAATTTAAAACAAATATGTAGGAAATTATGTACAAGTACTACATATAATCTATCTTTGTCCATGGTCATGTCTAATACTGAATTATTTTTCTATACACGGCAGGGGTAATTCTTGAAATGTGGATTGATTATCTTTTCAGAAAATCATTAACTTCTAAGAATGCAGAGGTTATTTCTATGACCCACTCTCATTTTTAACGTTTAACTCTAAAACTTTCTTTTGTTTATTCCAAAGGCTCAGATCCACTAGTTTTAACAGGATAAATTCAAATAAATAAGTTCAAAGGGTAAGTTCTTTACTATCATCAACTTAATTCAATTAGCATTTGAATTCAGGTCTTCCAGACTCCAGAGTGAGCACTTTATTCACTATATCTTCTAGTGGCCTAACGAGGGAGGTCTGACAACAGAAGGATGCTTTGTTCATTTGAATTACTCACCACTCGGATCCTGTGTCCAATGGCCTTGGCAGGAAGATTGCTTCTGAACTTGGCTCGAACCATTCCACTATTTCCATGAGCTCGAGTAACTTTTCCCCAGATAACTCTTGTTCTGTTTGGCTTCCCACCAGGAGTCACTGTGTTGCTGACAGAGAAGAAATACCCAGAACCTTAACCAATAAAAGTCACAGTAACAATGCTCAAAGCAAATTTGTACAAGTAGATTATCTCAAATCCCAAGTTGGGAAAACTATCCCATTCCCAAATCTACCATTCCAATGAGAACATTTCCAAACCTCAATTTAGCTCCTATATTCAATTTAAACCTATCTTGAAAAGGATGCAGAGTGAAGTAAGCAGATGTACATAGTAACAGCAATACTGTATGATGAAGAACTGCGAATGGCTTAGCTATTCTCAGCAACATAATCATCAAAGGAGTCATGAAAAATGCTATGCACCTCCAAAGAACTGATGGAGTCTGAATGCAGATCAAACTATTTTTCATTTCCTTTCCAATTCCAGTTGTCTTTCACGAAATCACTAATATGGAAATAGTTAACGATTGCACATGTATACCTGTATCAGACTGCTTACCAACTATTTTAGGGAGGGTGAAGGAAAGGAAGGAGGGAGAGAATTTGGAACAGAAAGTTTTAAAAAATGTTGAAAACTTTTTTTTAAAAAAAGAAACTCTTTCTAGCTATAGCCTACTGATTTAAGGGGCTGCATTCAGGAATCTTCGGATTTAGAAATGGCTTCAGATCTCATCATTTAACAGCAACCTTTCAACCCAAAACCACCAATGATCTCTTAATCACAAAATCTAATGACCTTTTCTCAATACTCATCTTTCTTGTCATGTCAATAATAATTAAACATTTTTTGAGCAGCTACTACTATACCATTCCCCAGCCTAATTTACTAGATCTTCATGATAACATAATGACTACTAAGTATTGAGTGTCTTACAGGGCTGTCCCGAGCCCTCCCTCTATACTATTTCATTTGATGATCCTCTCCGCAACCCAGATTCAAGTATCTCTGTTGCTGATTCTCCAGTATAATGAGATGTCACCTTCAATTTCTCATTCTCTCTCATCCTCCCCCATATCAAATCTGCGGCCAATTCTTGCTGACTGCTTAACATCTCTTGCATATGCCCCTTCTTCCCTTATCACCATATGCAGTCAAATATCTTGGTTTGTCTCCCTGCCTCAACACTCTCCCCATTCTTTTCTATCCTTCCAAATATGCAGGTCTGATTGAGTCAATCCCCTACTGAATCAACTCCAGTGACTCCCTATCACTTCTAGGATCAAAGGGAGAGCCTTTCAAAACCTATCCCCTCCTCACTTTCCAGTTTCCCTCACTAGATTGTGAGTTCTTTGAGAGCAAGGATTATCCTATACCTATCTTTTTATAGCCTGTATTTAGTACCATAGTTGGTAGGCAGAATTCACTGGAATGTTTACTGACTGACTTATCATAATCCTCCCCTGAGGTACCACTGTAGATCCAACAACACTTACACTCTTTTGTTTTACACTGGCACTAAAAGGAATCTGCGTATTGAACATGCTAGTACAAATGTTTTATTTACCTTTCCTTGAAATTAAATATTTTAATTTAAATCCTCTATTATTCTTGAGCCAGTGTCAAAAAACGCACTTACTTTTTTGCTTTGTATACATAAGCACATCTCTTGCCCAAATAGAATTCAGTTTCATCCCGAGCATAGACTCCTTCAATTTTCAGAAGAGCGGTATGTTCCCTCTGGTTTCGTAGGCCTCGCTTGTAGCCAGCAAAAATGGCCTTGGACCACAGTCTACGATGTAGACATCATAAAGATAACCATTGTCATTTGTGAGGTTTATGAAACCTACTAAAAACATCTTAAGTTTATATGGATTTTATTGAAGGATAGAATACAGAAAATCTTGGAGAAAACAACAAAGAGGAAAAAAATAAATATAGGTAGTGAAATATATTTTCTTACCTTCCAGACATTTTGCTGTTCTAGAAGTCCTGTTTCCAGCAGGCCTTAAAAGAAAAAGAAATTCAGTTTAAATGCTTGCAATACGATTATACACGTTATTAAACTTAGACTTAATTTTTTTTGGTCTTGTTTCAATGGGGTAAAAAGATACTACCCACGCCTCCTACGTTTCCACTGACGGATGTATTCACTGCACAGACATCTCAATTACACTTATAAAGTCATGAGAATTTGCAAGATACAGAGTAACACTTCAACGGCCTCATCATTAATCAAAGAAAAACCAAAAACGGCAGTGGGGAGAAGCGCACCTAAAGCCAGACAGGTGAAAAAGAAGTTATATAAAGTAGGCAGGGGGCAAAAAAATCACTCAGGAAATTCAGCATTAATCCTTCTCCATTCCCCAAAACCACATCGTGCGACCAGACTGGCCTATTTAAGACACAAACCATGGCTTCGGATCGACCCGGAACGTTCTCCTTCACTTACATCCCCTGAAACGCCATTCAAGGCTCGCTTTCAGTGGCTACTCATCTATATGAAGGACAGTCCTAAACTTTAACCGTACGTCCTCCCGATATACACCCGGTACTCGATTTAACTAGGGTGTATATATGCAATTTTCCCCCAGAACAAAGTTAAGATCTTAAAGATCGGGAGTTTACTGCTTTCTTTTTTTTTTTTTTTTTTTTACTTAACATCCCCAGAGTTTAACAGCACTGGGCACATACTAAGCGCTTAGTAAGTGCTTAATTTCTGGAGCGGTGAGGGAACGAGCCAACCATCGTTAGAAAAGGCAGAACTGCGAATGAGAGCGGCAGCCGCGCTGGAGGTGAAGCCTCGGCCCAACGTGGCCCTGAAGGCCAAGCCCAAGGCCGGAGACGCTGCAAAACCACGTCCTCCAGACAGCCCCGGAACTCGCTCGCTCGCGGCGGGTAGAAGCCCTTTCCCGGGGCGGCCGGTGGGCCTTCCACCATCCACCCAACATCTCGGCCATCCCCGAGCCTTCCACACCAGGAACCATAGGGCTCATAGGCCGGGCCGCGGCGGACCAGCGCCCGTAAGCAGCTGGGTCGCCGGCCTGGCCCCCACCAAGTTATTTAACTTGGAAGATGAGAGAGGAACACAGGCACTACTCACCTCCAAACACCAAGATGGAGGAAAAAGGAAGTACAGGTCTTGACGCGCTGCCTTGTGGGATATACACTCTTCCGCCCCGCCTTTCATTTTAGGTGCCCTACGAAATCGCCAGAAGACCCACTGTCAAAAAAAAAACCCCAAATCCAAAAATCCTATTTTCCGAAAAGAAACAAAGAACTTCAAGGAACGTAGCCACACATGCTCAATTAAAATTCTGCCGCTTTTCTTTCTATAATGAGCGCTAATTGGAGTGTGAAGGAGGCATGTTTTTAGGCAGCTAAAAGACCAGCAGAAGAAGCCCCTTCGGAAGCGTGCCGTTGCCATGGGAACCGCTTGGCTTGTAAGTTACCCACTCTCTTGGGATCTCGCTGGAGAGAGGTGAGGGTGGAGGCGTTGGGTTCCCGGGGAGGATGCGGGAGCCCATGGGGAGTGGCTAGGCTCGCTCCTTGCAAGCTCCAGAGCCTGGCGGGCTGCCCCCTCTCCTTCCACCCCCACGCCCCACACCGCCTCCAGGCCGGTGGCAGAACGTTTCCACCTTTGCTAAATAGTAGAATAGGATTAAAGGTGGCAGGGTCCCTGGAGACCCTCTGGAGGAGGGGTTCTTAATCATTGTGTGTGTCTTGGACCTCTTCGGAAGTCTGGTGAAGCCGATGAACCCGCTTTCCCCGAATAATGTTTTTAAATGCATAAAATAAAATAGGATGACAAAAGCAAGGGAAGGGAGCAAACTTTTATTAGGCGCCTGCTGTGAGCTAGGCACTAAGTGGGTATCCTCACAACCACCCTGGGAGACAGGTGCTGTTATCTCCGTTTTACTGTTGAAAAAATTGAGGAAGATGGAGGTTAAGTGAATTGCCCAGGGTCACCTCTTCAGTGCTTGAGATTGGATTCAAACTGAATCTTCTTCACTCCAAGTTCAACGCTAGCTGACTCCAGGATTATAAAAGAAATCAATTATATTGAGATAGAGTATAAAAAATTTATGAAAAAAGTCCTGGCGCAGGTGAGAATTCTTGGTCTAGATCAGTTTTAATTATTTTTATATTTTTCAGTCAGTGAATTTTTCCCCTGAACTTCCCCAGATTTAGCCAGTCCTCTCATTAAAAAAAATTTTAATTTTTTTCCAATTAAAAAATTTTTATTTTCTCTTGAACCTCTCTCCCCTCCCCCATTGAAAAAAGTAAAACAAAACTCTTGTAACAAATATGCAGTCAGACAAAACAAAGTCCAGTAGTAACCATGTCTAAAAATGTATTTTAATGTGTAACCACAATCCATCACCTCTCTGTAGTAGGTTATTGCATTATCAGTATTATATTCTTTCAAAACTGTTTTTATGGATGTTTTTGTTTTATACATTGCTGTTCTGGCTCAGCTCACTTCACTCTGCATCAATTCATACAAATCCTTCCAGGTTTCTCTAAAATTTTCTCTTTTGACATTTTTTAGTGCTCAGCAGTAGGTTAGCTAAATGATGCAGTAGACAGAGCCCAGGGCCTAGAGTCCAGAAGACCTGAGTTCAAATTCAGCCTCAGACACTTAATAACTGTGTGACCCTAGGCAAGTCACTTACCCTGGTTTACCTCAGTTTTTTTCAACTATAAAGTAAAATGAGCTGGAGAAAAAATTGGCAAACCACTCTAGTATTTTTGTCAAGGAAACTTCCAATGGGGAAGATTTGGAAATAACTAAACAATTTAAAAAATGCACAATAGTATTCCATCACATTTATTTACCATAATTTGTTCAGCCATCCCCTAATTCATGCATACCCCATCAGTGTTCACTTCTTTGCCCCATTAAAAAGAGCTGCTATAAATATGTATACATGGATCACAAAATCGGTAGATTGCAACTGTCCCTTTTCCAGTGTCCTAGTATGGATCTGGTTGTTCCTATTACATCTGAGACTTCTCCTTGCGCTGATGTGCAGCCTCTCTCAGGGTGGTAGAATGCTTGCATGGAGCATGCTCCTGCCACAGGTCCTCCTTGTCTGTTTCCCTGTGCCATACTGGGCTGGACAAATGACTCACTGATTTTTTCTGGATTTCCTAGGCAGGATTTGGTGCATTTTCTGCATCTATTTGGAGTTTTGTGGAGGGGAGCTGACCACATTGCTTCCTATCACTCTACCAACTTGCTTGTGCATCTCTTCTTTAAATTTTTGAAAAGCTCTCATGAAACTCTTTTTCTTTTCTCTTATTTCGACAACACTATCACTAGCTTCTCTTTCCTCCCCAACAGGGAAAAATCCTTGTTACAAATAAGTGTAGTCAAGCAAAACAAATGTATATATTTTCAGTGTCTAAAAATGTATGTCTCATTCTGTACATTGAGTTCATTACTGCTCTGTCAGGAGGTGGGTAATGTGTTTCATCACTGGTCCTATAGAATATTGATTAGTCATTATATTAATCACAGTTAGTCTTTTAGAGTTGTTTTTTTTTTTTGATGATATTGTAAACAGCATAAAATCTTCTGGTTCAGTTCAATTTATTCTTCAAGTTTCTTTTTAAATTTCATTTTATATATTTTTAAATTTTGAATTCCAAATTCTTTTCTTTCCTATAGTGCCTTCTCCACCCTTTGGGAAGGCAAACAATGTAATCATCATCATATATGTGATGTCATACAAAACCTATTTCCATATAAGCCATGTTGAAAAAAAGAAACAAAGAAAATTTAAAAATATGATTCAGTCTGCACTCAGGTCTGGTTCATCAGTTCTCTCTCTCTCTGGAGGTGCGGAGCATTTTTTCATGATTCCTTTGGAAATGCTATGGAGCATTGTCTTGGTTAGAGTAGCTAAGTCTTCCACAGTGGATCCGAGTTACAATGTTGTTCTTACTGTGTACACTGTTCTTCTGGCTCTGGTCACTTCACTTTTCATCAGTCCATCTGAGTCTTCCCAGGTTTTTCTGAAACCATCCCCCTTATTATTTCTTATAGCACAGTAATATTCCATCACTATCTTATACTACAGTTTGGTCAATCATTCTCCAATTAATGGGTGTTCTCCTCAGTGTCCAATTCTTTGCCACCACAAGAAGATCTGCTATAAATATTTTGTCATATACATATATATATATATATATATATATATTTATATGTCCTTTTCTTTTTTCTTTGACTTCTTTGAGATACAGACATAGTAGTGGTATTCTATATCAAAGGATCAAAGGGTGTGTATGGATTGACATATAGCCCTTTGGGCATCGTTCCAAATTGTTCTCCATTTGGATCAGTTCACAGCTTCATCAACAATGCATTAATGTACCTGTTTTTCTGCATCCTCTCCAACATTTGTCATTTTCTTTTTCTGTCCTGTTAGCTAGTCTTATAGTTGTGAGGTGGTACCAGGTTTCTTTAAAACTATCCATTTTGTAAAATCATTTCATGATTATATTGCATTACATTCATAATAATCTAATTTTTTTCAGGGGTTCTTCAATTAATGATTGCCTGCTTTATTATTGGTTCTTTGCTGCATCTGCTGTAAATATTTTTGTACACATGGGTGCTTTTTCTATTTCTTTGATCTTTTGGGACTATAGGCCTACTGGTAGTATCACTGGGTCAAAGGATATGTACAGTTTAATGACCTTTTAAGCATAGTTTCCATTTGCTTTCCGGACCAACTCACAGTTCTCCCAGCAGTACATCAGTGCATTAGTGTGTCTGTCTTGTCTGTCTTGCTGTAGCCCCTGTCATTTTCCTTTTATGTCATCTTTGCCAATATGATAGGTGTAAAGTAGAACCTCAGTTATTTCAAGTTGCATTTCTCAAAGCAGTAATTTGGAATGCCCCACCCCCACCCCCTGATATGTACTGCTTAATTTTTTTTCCTTTGAGAATAGCCTGTTCATTTCTTTGGAGCACTTATCTATTGGAGAATGGCTGTCTTTCTTATATGTTTGAAACAGTTTTTCATATGTCTTGAATATTAGGTCTTTATCAGAGAAATTTGTTGTAAAGATTTTTCCTAGCTAACTGTTATTTCCTTGTTAATTTTGAATGCATTGATTTTGTGCAAAAATTTTTCAATATTATGTAAATTGATCTATTTTTCCCTTCTCTGATCCTCTTTAATCCCATGTTTTGTCATGATATCTTTCCGTATACCTCACTGAAAAAAGTATTTTCTTCCTTGTTGCTCTAAGATGTGATCAGATGAGATGTTTGGTAAAGGGCTTAGCATGGAACCTGGCCCATAGAATGTGCTTAAGAAATGCTTATTCTCTCTCTTTCCTTTCCCTCCTTCCTTTTCATATCTAGGCCATGTAACTACTTAAAGATTATCTTAGCAATATGATGTGAAATGTTGGTCTAAATCTAATTACTTCCAGAATGCTTTTTAGATTTTTGTGTAGTTTTTGTTGAATAAGTAGTCTTTACACCAGAAGTTGAGGTCTTTGGGTTTATTGAACACTGTATCACTGTATTATTTTCCTTCTGTTTATTGCATAGCATCTGTTCCTCTGATTTTGCCATTTTTCAAATGAAATAGTTTCAATAATTACTGCTTTGTAGTACAGTTTAAGATCTGGACTACTAGGTTCACTTCCTTTCCAATATTTCTTTTAAGAATCTTGATTTCTTATTCCACCAGATTGGGGGGGGGGTCTTTTAGCTTCAAAATAATCCTTCGGTAGTTTGATTGGTGTTAGTACTGAATAAATAAATTAATTTGAATAGTATTCTCATTTTAATTATGTTAGTGTGCCCCAAATATGAACAGCTAATATTTCCTCACTTACTTTAGTCTGTTTTTAGCTTTGTTATACATTCTGTAGTTATTTTATTTCTCCTTGTTTTTAATCAAAGAGAACAAAAATATTTTCTCAGGAAATGGGTTTTATTTCAAGAGACACATTTCCTCCTGTCTAAGCTCCCTGGACATCTAAAGGGAGCGAAGTAGGTTATTTTCTGACATTCCTTGCAGCTATCATGTTCTATGAGGCAACATGGTATGATAGCAAAAGCTTTGGACTTGGCATCTTAGATGCGACACCGAAGCTGGGGGACCATTTGACTTGTCTGAGCTCGAGACTGCTTACTACCTATCTCATAGGCTTATTATGACTTCATAACAAACCATCTAAACAACAAAATCAATATTTCAAAAGAAACTACAGAATATTTTGATTTGCTTTTATCCTTGTTACTTATTAGGTTGAATTATTTAGTAGACCAAACAGTTTTTGTTGTTCTTTCAATTCTGAAATTTTGCTATATAATGTAAAAAGAGAAAATAGGAAAACAATATGTTAATTCAGGAGGGAAGCTGAAGATTTTTTGATGATACCATAATATCTTCCTGGATGGGCAAGAGCAATGTTAAACTCCTTTCATCCCTCTAGTAAACCAAACCTAATTTTACTTTTCTGTTTCAGGTGATTACATTTTTATGAAGTGTTGAAGCCCCAATGGAAAGCACAAAGTATATCTCAGTAATAAAGGAGTAAGTTCAAATTCCAAGTTTTAAAATCTTGTGGATGCTTTCATATAATACATTGATAAGCATTTTTGCACCACACATACATATACTTAACAGATTGCTTTTGATAGCAGAGCACAAAGTTTTTGCAGTTTGGCTCAAATCCATAATAAGACAGGACAAAGACGTATAAGTACCATGGACTTAAATATCTGTCTTAAAAAGTAAGATTTTTTTTTCCCTGACTCTTTTGCAAAGGTAGGGGAAAGGTTCCATGGGCATGGAATATTGTATATATTGTCAAATTTTTTCAATTTGTTGATTGGTTTTACTGATTTTAAAGCTTTTTTTCCCCTAAACTATTTAGTATTTTCCTCCAACTACATGGAAAAACAATTTTTAACATTTGTTTGTTTAAATTTTGAGTTCCATATTCTCTTCCCACCTTCCTCATTGAGAGAAGAAGCAGTTTGGAATTGGTTATATATTTGTAGTCATGCAAAACATATTTCCATGTAAGTCATGTTGTGAAAGAAAATATAGATCAAAAAAACCCCTAAGAAAAATGAAGAAGTTTATTGATATCTTTTTAATCTTTAGTTATAAAGGATAGCTTTTTAAGATAGTGGAGGAGAAAGGATACAAAATTTATTAATAAAATTCATTTTTTAAACAAGTAAGGTTTGCATTTCCAAGTAGAGTTTGTTATTAGAGTTGTTCCCAATATTACTCTAGGATATGCAAGCAAAGCCTTACATGGTCCTCCAGCTCACAATGAATTAGGTTTTCTTCTTCATATAAATCGATAGCTTAACATGGTCCCCACTTAGGTCAAATTGGAGTTTCATCCTGCCTGGCTTTCGAGTCTGGATCAAGTCCAACATTTGGGGAATTTTAAAACATTTCTTTGTACCAATTAAGAGATTTTCAACATATATGTTACTTCAAGCCTTACTCAGACTAACGAATGTACTTTTCTTATTCCTGTTAGGGAGGAGCAGGACGAGGAGGGAGAGGAGGAGGAAGGGACGAGCTACTCTTCTTCCAAGATTTTGCATCCTCAAGTGGTAGCGGTGACAGGAGAGCCCCCTGGTGTTCTTGAGCCTGATGAACCTGAAGCCACATTCCCACCTGGAGAGTTACCTGTCATCCAGGAAGTGATCGATACCCTCCCTCTCCTGGATATGCTGAGGATTTCTGCAGTTCTGGAGGATACCCTGGACCAGCTTTCAATCCTAAACTATATCATGCCAGCTGCATTTGAAAGGAAGACAGAAAGCATCCATGTATGTATTGCTCTAATTACTATTTGCCTGCTATTAATTCTTGTTTTCTGCTCCCCTTTCTTCTTCTCTGACTTTTGCAGTTAATATTACAAAAGATTAGTTCAAAGAATCACACCTTTATCTCAGGTGATAACTATAATCCCATCATCCCAGGATTATTCATATGTGAAGGGAAATAACCACATTTCAGTGCATGCTCAATAATATGATTTCCCTTTCTATTTATTGATGTACAGACTAAGTAAAATTAATTGAAAAAGTTCATGGGAAAATTTGTAATGCTGTTTCTTATTCCATTCTGTTGTAAATGTATTCTTTGGACTGTTGCAATGTGACCACGAGAGGGTGCATATTATTGGCACACTAATTACTATTAGGAAAGATTCTGTCTCTTAGTTTAACCCTGGAGTGGGGAAATCTACAGCCTCAAGGCCCCATGTAGCCTTCTAAGTCCTTGGGTACAGCATTTTTGACTGAGTCCAAAAGTTACAGAACAAATCCTTTTATTAAGGCAATTTGTCTATGCAGCTTGGATTCAGTCAGAGGGCTACCCTTGAGGATCTAGAGAGCCACATATGACTTCAAGTCCGCAGGTTCCCCACCCCTGGCTTAGCCCTTTCTACACATACAATGAAAATATCAAATTTATATTATTGCCATGGCCCCCTGCTGCAAACCACCATCATGTTTTCCAATAGCACACATTAGGGTCTTTACAAGGTATTTGTGCACTTTAAAATTTTAATAAGTGAGGCTGTTAATAATACAAACAATTTATACAGGCAAATATATCCATCCTAGAATAATTATATTATACTTCACAGAATATTCATATTTCAAATCATCAACAAAAATGGCATTCTGTGATAAATAGGATTAAAATACACAAAAGCACTAAGAAGAAAATTCAGTTTTCCTTTAAATATTGCTTATAGATTGATTTTTAATCATATTTGCAATCTATATTAAAGCTTAAAGCTACATATATGTTAAGATTCCCACTCTTGTGAAATTTAAAAATTATTTCAATGAGAAGTTTAAGAATTCTGTAAAACTAAATTAAATTATTCATCTTTTAAAAAGAAAATGGAGAGTCTAAGAACCATATATAGTTCTTATCTTTCAAATAATTTTAAATAAGGATCAAAATTTTTAATCAAGATCAGCTATGGTGGCACAGTATTAATGTTAACTGACTTCAAACAGAATAGTACAGAGAGTAGGTATCTTCCTTTATTATATTCCCTTGGTTTCCTTACCAAGAATCAAGAATGGGAAGGAGCAAATTCAGTCAGTAATGTCATCTGAGATGTGTATGTTCATGTATTTGGAAAGATATTTTGCATTCATAGTGTAAATGGAAGTGAATTAAGGATCCAAATATATAAAGAATTGTTCAAAGATATCACAGCACTGAAATATAGAAGTGAGAATTTAGAATCATTTCTACTTTGTGCTGGTGATTTTTCATGTTTTCTGAGACATTAAAACCTTAGACAAAGTCTTTCAACTTGATAGTGTTCCTTTGTGTTTAATGTATCTTTCTAAAAATACTTGTGTGCCTTGTACACATAAATATTGCTCACTTCAAAATAATTTAAGCTCAAAGATACTTTTGTTCATAATAATGGTTTGAAGATGTAGCAGAATCCACCAGTAAAATACAGTATCATTCACTGACAGTTATTTTTTTGTTCATTACATTTTTATTAATTAATTTATTTTTAATTTTCAACATTCACTTCTATAAGATTTTGAGTTCTCAGTTTTCTCCTCCTCCCTTCCACCCCTTCCCTAAGATGGTGTGCAATCTGATAGAGGCTCTACATATATTCATACTAAATATATTTTCACAGTAGTCACATTGTAAAGAATTAGAGCCAATGGGAGGAGCCACAAGAAAGAATAAATAAAAAGAGAGCAAATAGCATGCTTCAATATGCATTCAGACTCCATAGTTCTTTTTTCAGATGTGGATAGCATTTTCCATTATGAGTCTTTTGTACTGTCAGCTTTTAATTCAGTAAATATACTACCTGCTAGGTGCAAGTAATCAGTGCCCTGAGCGAGCTCCTGGCAATCTCCCACCAAACCCCAGAGTTTTTAAGATGAAAATCACTTTAGATTAGTGTTTTCTTCCTTTTAAAAACTCTTTTAAACTTTTGGTTTCATGGAGTTACAGTAAACTTTATAGTGTATTTTGAAGTTAGAAGACCAGAGTTCAGAGTCTGGCTCTCCAGTTGGCTACTTTTATGATCTTCAACTTTTGGCTCTTGGGGCTCTCAGTTTCCTCATCTTTGAAATGAAGGGGTTAGAATGAGATCTCTAAGATTTTATTTGATTTTAAGTCTTATGATCCAATTCCATAAATCAAAATACTTAAAAGGCTATCATTAGATCAGTGCTCTCTAAAATCAATATCCTGAGATCTATTTGAGCAGGTATAGATATAGAGTGCTAGGGATGGAGTCAGGAATGCTTATCTTCCTGAGTTCAAACCTGATCTCAGGTACTAACTGTGTGACTCTGGGCAAGTCATTTAATCCTGCTTGCCTCAGTTTCCTCATCTGCAAAATGAGCTGGAAGAAGGAAATGGCAAACTACCCTAGTACCGTTGTCAACTGAACAACAAGATCTGAATAAATTTTTCCCTCCCCGACCGTGGTCACTGTGTTATCTCATTTTGAAGTTGGGGCGGTAGGGTGGGTAAGTTGTTCATTTTTGTCTTTTTTAAAGATGTGACAAAATCTTTAGACAGAATAAGCTTTTTGATTGCAATCAGACCATCAACTAATTAGGGTAATTACTCAAATGAAATATTGATACCAAAAAAGAAAAAAGGGAAATAGTAGAAGACAACAGAAAAAGATAATATGGTGGGCAAAGGCAATGCTCCTTTAGAATACAATTTTTTTTAAAGGGGAAAGTTGGTAGAAGAGTACAAGCATTATTGTCTAAGAGATGAAAAGTAAAAAGCAGTGGAAGTGAAAAGATTATGGAAAGCTTATCGTGAGACCCAACTAAGCCATATCATCCCAAGAGAATTCATAGAGGTACTTGGGAGGAGGACCACAAATATGTAGGAAATGGAACAAATTTGTCAGCATTTCTGTAGCAATCAATTGTCATCATTAAAGACAGTGGTACCACCACATTTGGTCTCTATTATCTCACTCCCTCATGTATTATAAAAAGAAGTTGAAATAGAACTTAAGAAGATAAAGTGGGAAAAAGTGGCTGGATTATATCAAGTAAATAGCAAGAAAATCTGTACCCATGACTAATAGTGAAGGGTCATTTTATAAGACATCCAAGGAAAAGGTAGATAAAAAAGAAGGGAACAATAATGAATTATATTATTGTCCCCCAAAGGGTGATCAGGGAAGAATATGTCAATAATTACTGATGCCTACCTTCTGATCTTATAAAATCTACATGAGAATGTTCTGTATATGTAGAAAGGGTATCTTAGATGAAAACATAAAAAGGGAATAAGCAGGCTTCTGCAAATTATTTTTTTTACAGTATCCTTAACTTTATGGTTATACAGTGAACAGAGAAGTTGTTCTTCATCCTTTGTTTTTGAAGAGAACCACTCAGGAATTGATTTTAAGTGAGGCAGAGTTATGCAAAGTTATCAGGCTCATTCTCTCTTCCAAAGTCATTAAAGTCCAGTGGCAAGAGAGAAGTCAATATGGCTGTTGATTACCAAGCTGCAATGGATGACTGGCATCTTGGTTTTATGACCAAGTTCTAAGCACTCCACGGTGCGTTCTTCAGCCGCTTTCATGGATGTGGGAACAAATGACTCTCATTTGCCCATTCCATATGGAGGACACAAGGTTATACTATGTTAATTGTTTGAGAATTATAAAAGAAGCACTTGTCTTAGTAGAACAAAATACAACTTTAAAGACTGTCTTCCAACAATAAATTTTTCACACGTATGTTGATCATATATCATACCTTGATAAATACAATATAGAAAAAAAAATTCTCATTAACCCTCTAACCATTGTCAAGTGATTCATTAGAAAAGAGGTATGTGCTTGTCAAAGACGTGTGATACTTCTATGAAGTATGTCATGAGTCCGAATGGAAGAAGGATGTTCTCTCAGGTGTTCTTAACATCGGTTCTCTCAACTTTTTAAAAAAATTTATTTGGATGATTATATTTCAATATAGTTGTTTTCCTTTGTAATCTTATGCATTTTATTTTATGTATTTAGAGCATTTAAAAAATCTTAGAAGGAATCCATAGGCTTCACCAAACTTCCAAAGGGGTCCATGATCCCAAAAAAAGGTAAAGAATATCTTCTATAGATAGAAGTCCTAGAGATGTTGTGAATTGCAAATGGCTATATTGACTATGTCAGAACATTTCACAATATGCTTGATGAGATCCGTGATTATTCAAAAGATACCAACCTTATATCCACACAGAAAAACGGCAGCAACAAATGTGTGAAAAATGTCAGTTGGCCAAAAGGCAACATACAATTGGATAATTAGTCCATTGAACTAATATAGCAATTCATCTATTTTGAAAAGTCACTGCAGTTGGACGATGAGTTGAGTGTGGAATTTAGTAGGATGACAAAATATACTGGATTCTATTTGTGAAATAATTCATTGCTTTCAACAGTCCCAACCTGCTCTCCAGGATAAAAGCCCATCTTTCTTTTCTACCCCCAAGTTTTTTCCCAGGGCTGTGTATGGTTGTGATTCTTGGAACATCATAATCTCTGAAGAATCAAAATCACAAATGACTCAAAGAGTAAGGGAGAGATATAATGAAATGTAAGATCCTTAAGGGCAGGAACTTGTTCACTTTTGTCTTTGTATCCCTGGCAACTGGAACTAGGTGCTTAATAAATATTTTGGAATGGAATGGAATGGTGGGCACAAGTAGGCAACAGTGTGTTTCCCAGCAATGACCTATATACAAATTCTCTTGTAATCACTTTATTGAATAATATGATTAGAAAATAGTAAAACCATTATGGTAGCAGGAAGAAAAAAATGAAAATTTTCAAGGATCTACAGCTAGCTACTCTTTTGGGTTCCTCCAAGTACACTTTGGACATCATTTGATGGTTTAAAAGTGTTGAGTGGAAGAACAGATTCTACGCACGAGGTTCTACAAGTAGTGGGCCTGCTCTGTGAAATCACAGAACGTGTCTCTGTACATCTTTACATTCCCTGAACTGTGCCTTGCACATTGTAAGAAGAATTGAGTAATTTGTTTAATGAATGAAAATATTCCTACTAATGTACAATAACTGAAATATCTCTTATTCTATAGGAATATATTTGTTTCCATTAGGCAGTAAATCAGTTTCCTTTAAACTATTTACTCCTTTGAACAAAGTCTAATGGTAGATGCCCAGAACTGCTTAGGGGTGGAGAGACCTTTGACCAGTTCAGATGTGAATGAGGTTGAAGCTTCAATTGGTCCTGCTACTCCCTCCTTCTTATTTGTATAGATATCTACTTGCACACCCTGATAATTTCCCTTAAAATTCCTTTTCTTCCCTCCCTCCCCAATATATTACACTTCCTTTCCCCTTCCATTCTCCTCTTAAAATCATTAAGATATAACAGAACCATTCCTTAGCCTTGTCTAATTTAGACTCCCTTGATTCCTGATGATTGACAGGGTTTTGAAGGGATAATCATCTTCCCTTATTAGAGTGTAAGCAGTTTATCCTTGTTTAGTCCCCCATAATTATTCATTCATGTTTACCTTTTTATGTTTCTCTTAACTTTTGTGTTGGAACTTTACAATTTCTATGCAGCAAAGCTTTGTTTTTTTATTTTTCAGGAACTTAACACCAGGAATGTTTGGAAGTCTTCTATTTCATTAAAAATCCATCCCTTCCCCCCTACCCCTGCAACAGCATTATATTTAGTTTTGTTGGATAAGTTATCCTTGGCTGTAAACCCATAGCCTTTATATTCTGGAAGACTGAATTCCAAGTTATCTGCTCCTTTATAGTGGTGGCTACTAAATCTTGTATAATTCTCACTATGACTCATTGGTTTTGGAATCTTTTCTTTTGTGTTGCTCACAGTATTTTTTTCCTTTGACCTGGAAGCTCTAGAATTTGGCTAGAATGTTCCTAAGAGTTTTCATTCTGGGGTTTCTATCCAAGAGGTGACCAATGAGTAGACTCTTTCTGTTTCTGCTTTGCTCTCTGACTCTGAGAGAACTGGGTTCTATCAAACTTCTGGGCTACTCCAGTTGATACCTTCTTGGGGATATTGAATGTTGTGTTATTCCAGGATTTCAGGGATAGGTTGAGGACCTGCAAGCTTTCAGTGCTTCCAGAACGCTCTGTTTCAGGACAAAGTCTAATTGCTGCTCTGAGCTCTGCAAGTTTCTGACTGGGGTTTGCGTCTGAGCAAGAGTAAACTGCTGCTGGACTCAGCCACTAACAACCACCTAGAAAACATTGCTGGTTCAGTGACAGAACGGTAGACTCCCTTTTGGTCTGGGAGTCCTTTCTTATCTTTTCTCTGCAAGCTGGGCTAGACACTGGAAATGAGAGCCTACTGTGTGCCTGGCAACCTAACCACATCACAGCAGCTTGCTGAGTTTTGAACTTGCTTGTTTCTTGGTACACTGCCTGGGGTACACTCTCCATCTGGAAATGCCACCTCTGTGCACTTGTTCTTTTCCCAGTCTGTCCTAGATCTATGACTCAAAACTGGTTAGTGGGAAAGAAAGCTGTCAGTTGGCACCCATCTCCACCATCCTGCTCTCATATGGATCTGGCGGTGTCCCCATAAGTGCCTGGGACCTCCTCTTACCCTGATGTGAGCCTCTCCCTGAGCACTAGAAGGTTCCTCTCATGATGCAACATGTTCCTGGTCCATAGACCTTTCTGTCTCTCTATGCCAATCTGAGCTGGACAAGTGGCTTTTTCTGGATTTTTCCATCAGGATTTGATTCAGTACATTTTCTAGATCTGTTTAGAGGAGGTTTAGGGGTAGAGAGGGCCTGGGGAGCTCACTGTAACACTTCCTGCTACTCTACCATCTTGACTCCATCTCAAAAGATGTCATAATTTCAGGTAAAATACTTTTGCTAAAATTTTAACAAAGTAGCTTTGTTCATGATTTCTCAGGAACTCACCTTCTAGTAATTTATTTTTTATGCCTGAAACTTTTGACCTCTCCTACAATTGTTTTCTTTATTACTGAAGTTGGAATCATATTGTCTCTCTCCACTTTTCCATCTTTCTCTTTTTAGTAATAGCTAATCCCTAACCTTTATGGCCTCAGTCATTCCTTGAAATAAACCAGAAATGTCCAATCTGTTTTTGCTATATTCAGGTACACTTTTAACAATCTTTTAAGAATTACTACATTCAGGTAGCCTTTTAACAATCGGTGGCCCTAGTAGTTTCATTTTTTCCTTCATTTTATGATGAATTTTCCTGAACTTGATTAACATAATTGCAGAAAAGAAGAAATGCCATATATTTCATGGTAAAGAAGTATGGAACCAGTTGCCTCTCATGACAGTGAGTTCTCTATTATTGTCCCCTCCATTCCATCTATCATATGGATGTTAGAATTAACTTCTAAAGTACTTCCATAATATCACCTAAACCCAACTTCCCTACTTAAAAACTTCCAGAGACTCCTCATTTTCTTTCTCAAGTAAAGTCTAAATTCCTTAATCTACAATCTCCTAATCATCTTCTTTTTTAACAGTTATGCTTTTTAAGTTTTTCAATTAAGCATTTTTTTCTCCCTCCCACCTTCCTCTCCTCTCCCCAACTTGGCAAAAAAAACATACAAACCAGAAATGCAAAATTCTTATAATAAATAAGAATATTCAAGTAAAACAGGTTCCCCCATAGGTGACATACAAAAATTTGTATCTCATCCTATGTACTGTTCCATTGCTTTTTTGTCATGATGTATGCAGTATTTTTCATCAACCATCTTCCAGAGTCATGATCATTTGGAGCAGAATTCTTAAGTCTTTCAGAATTGTCCACTTATTATAGTATTGAAGTTATAGTATAACTTGTTCTCCTAGTTCTACTCACTTCACACAAAATTTTCTCAGGTTTCTCTGAAACTATTTTCATTTCTTTAAGTACAATAGTATCACATTTCATTAATATACTTTAACTCGTTCAGCTCTGACTCAGTCTGTGGGCACCATCTTCATTTTTCAGCTCCTCTTTGTCACTACAGAAGAGCAGATATAAATATTTTGTACCTATATATTCTTTTCCTTTTTCTTTGATATCTTTATATAGGCATAGTACTAGTATTGCTAGGTCAAAAGGTAAGTGTAGTTTAGTAGCTTTTAAATCCTAGTTCTAATTCTAAGTTGCTTTCCACCTCTACCCAATGTGATTTAAACAGTTCATTTTTATACAGTCCCTTCTTTTGTTTCTTTTATCTCCCATGTTTATATTTCAAAATTTCTATTCAGTTCTTATCATGTAATCAGAAATGCTTGAAAGTTTTCTATTTCATTGATGTTTCTCTTCCTGCCTACCACCTCATTTTGGTATACTTGGTTTTATTGTGTAAGTTAAGTCTATATCTCTTGCCTTTTGGTATGCCACCTTCTATGCTTCTTAATAGTGGTAGCTGCTAAATCTTGTGTAATCCTGACTATGGTTTCTCAGTAATTTAATTCTTTCTCTCTGTCTGCTTGAAGTATTTTTTCTTGAACCTAGAAGCTCTGGATTATGCCATCATGTTCCTGGGATTTGTTTTGAGGTAGTTGTTGTTTTCAGAAGGCGATTGGTAGATTCTTTCTGTTTTCCCTTTGCCTGTAGGGCACTGTTTCACATATCTTGGCTCTGTCCTTCACCACTTTACCTAAAGTGAGAGAACTGAAGAAAATGATCTTAATGTCTCTTTCTACTCTTAAATTATGTAATCCTAAATAAATAAAGAATCCTAATACAACTGACAAAATAATTTAGCTAAAGTGTTTAGAAACAATATACTAAGAAATAGTCAATAAAATAGAGACAAGTTAGTCCTCTAATAATCCCTTCTACAATGTTAAATTTTGATTCTAAAAGTTTCTTTGAATTTCTCCTACAGTATCATCTAAACTATACCTTCATGCATTGCACCACTTGCTAGAATTTCCTTCTTAGTACTGACACACATTCTACTTTATTTTTAAGCCCAGTGTTAGTCTTTCTCCTCTTTCTTATGCACAAATATTGTGTTGTTTCAGAAATCAAGCAAAGACATGAACATCGTCATCCAAAGCCTAGACCGATTGCAAACATCTATCATGCAACAGAGAAAATCTAGCACAGCGGCAGAATTAGAAGGAACCAAGTTGATCCATCAAGCCCCAACTGAAAAACGTGAAGACAAAACGGAAGATTTCATTGCTAAAAGACCTGTAAAGCAAACTGTCCTGACTTTAGAAAATCTCAGGAAAATCCAGGCTGATAGGTAAGAGAGAGAAAATATGTAATCACCTTAATAACTGGATGGATGAATAGATGGATGAATGGATGAAAAAAAAAACTCAAGCATTTATTAAACATTCACTTTATGCCAGGCACTGGGCTAAGCAGTTATGGATATGAAGAAAGGCAAGGATAGTCCCTGCCCTCAAGGAACTGATATTTTTATGGAGACAACAAAAAAGCTATAAACAGTGTGGAGAAGGTAGAAGGCAATCTCAGAGGGGAAGGCAGTAGCATCTGGGATAAAAGGAAAAGGTCTCTGAAAGAAGGTGGAATTTGAGCTAAGTCCTGAAGGAAATCAGGGAAATTAAAAGGTGAGGGATGCAAACCATTCTAGGGATTGGGGACACCCAGTGCAAAGACAATGAGAGGGAGATGTGTCTTATTCAGGGAACAGCAAATAGGCCAATGTAACTGGACCATAGAGTGGAGGGGTATAAAAGGGTCAGGAGATCGGGAAAGCAGGAAAGGGCCAGGTTATCAAGAGTTTTTAAGGTCAGATATGTAAGTTTATATTTGATCTTGGAGGAAATGGGAAGCTACTGTACTTACACTTTAGGAAAATCAGTCGGGCAACTGAGTGGTGAAAGGATGGGAGAGACTTAAGGCAAGGAAACCAATTAGAAGGCAATTGCAATAGTTCAAGTGAGGGTGATAGAGACCTAGGGAAATAATTGTGTGAGTGGCAAGTAGGAGACATACATAAGAAATGTTATGAAAGTAGAAATGACAAGATTTGGCAACAGATTGAATATGTGGGAAGAGTAAGAATGAGTCAAGAATGACCGTGAAGTTGTTAAGCCTGGATGATTGGGAAGATGGTGGTACCCTTGACATTAACAGAAAGCTTGTAAAGTGGGAAGGGAAGATAATGAATTCTTTTTTAAATATTGAGTTAGAGATATCTGTGAGATATCCTGTTCAGAATGTCCAAAAGGTAGTTGGTAATGAGGGCCTGGAGCTCAGGAAAGAGGCTAGGACTGGGTTTAGGGATCTAGGAATTGTCTACATAAAGATGATAATTAAATCCATGGACTGAAGAAGTCACTACGTGAAACAGAGTTGAAGAAAACAAGAAAAGGATCCAAGGCAGAGACTTGGTATGCAGCCACAATCAATGAGAATGACATGAAGGAAGATGGAGCAAGAGAGGCTGAGGAGGAGCAATCAGACATGTAAGGGGAGACTCGGGAGAAAGGGGTGTCTGACTTAGAGAAGAGAGAACATCCTGAGAGAGAAGATACTGAAGAGAGGTTAGAAAGAGAGGAGGAATAAAAGGCCATTGGATCTGATAATTAATAATCATTGGTGACTTTGGAGAAAATAGGTTCAGTTTAGGTGACGATAAGGTCAGAAGCCAGATTGCTGAGGGTTTAGAAGAGAGGGAAAGGAGCCATGGAAGTACCAATGTAGACAACTTTCTCAAGGCGTTTATTTGATAAAGGGAGGAGAAATATGATAGGATGACAGCTAGTAGGATGATTTTTTGTAAGAAATGAGGGGCAAGGGGAGTGGGGGAAGGGGTTATGCATCTATTTCTAGACTGAAGGGAAGGAATCAATAGGTAAGGAGAGATTGAATTTTAGAGAGTGGAGATAACATTCTATGGCAGAAGACTGGAAAGAAAGGTATCAAGGGTACATTAGATGTGTTGTGATTGGCCAGGAGAAGGGTTGCTTTTTCCTAACAAGAGTAAAGGAGGAAATAGCGGGAAAGCTGTATGAATGGTGTGAGATGAAAAGAGAATAAGAAGGAGCTAATGGCTTCAATTTTTTAAATGAAGTATGAGGGAAGGTCTTCTGATAAGGGGGTGGGAGATGGGAAGGGAAGCTTGAGGAGAAACAAGAAAGTTTAAAAGAGGCTCTATGGAGAATGAGATAATAAGATCAACTGCAACATGTCCATGAGAAACCAAATGGCCAAGTAGCCACATTGATATTTATCAGTCAGTTGATCCTAAATGCTTTGTGGAGCTTTATAGCATTAGAATATCTATACTTAAAATGTGTTGTACCTTAATCTTAAATATGGGAAAGACCCATGTTGATTTCTGATATTTGTGTGACCTTCTTACTACTACTCCCTGTGACACAAGTATATGGGGTAAATATGTAGGGAATGTAAATGTGGGGTAAAACATCTTTAGGTGGGGTAATATTCACTTGAAATATTGACTCATTTGGGCATCACCAAGGGAAATGAAGAATTCGACCAAGGGGTTTGAATTAGCTCATAATGCAACATATTGTTAGTCTGGGTGGTGATCTATTCAGTTTGCTGTACATGTGCATTGGCTTATCACTTTTCAACTGGATGAACCTTCTGAACAAGTTGCCCCTTTTTCTCACCTGATCCTGGGTGGTGACACTTTCTGTTTCATATATGCAGCCTGGATGGGCCCCCAGGTGGTTGTTCTTCAATCTCTGGTTGACTTCATTGCTATGACCCTGCTGCCTACGTCCTGACCCTCCACTGGGCTGTCTCTGCTCCAGAACTTTCAATTGGATGAAAAGAAAAGTATACAAGAGAAAAAAAGCATAAAGAGCCCATGGGGCTTCTGCTTGTGTTGCAGAAAAGGATCATCTTGATCCCAGATGGGGGCAAAATATCCTTTTTTCTGTGCCAGCGTCTCAGAATTTGCTTTTTCTGCCTTGCTCTGAATTGTCCCATAATGATGGAAAGAAGTTCAGAGAGACAGTGAAGGCAAAACAGAATCCTGTAGGACTATAACTATTAACAGGCAACAGTGAATTTACCTTTATGCTTATTACTTAAGGATGATCATCAGTTTTCTCTGTGCCATAAGTTTACATAAGGTATAGTTTTATAGTATGGACTTTCGTTAATCAGAGTTTATAATAGTAACCATCTCTGTGACAAAGGTCATGTCTCTTACTGTTTTCAATCTGGGCTGGATCCAGACAGGTGAAGGAAAGACCATCTGCTTGTAAATTCAGCCTGATAATGAATGGTCCTTTTTCATTTTAGGTTTAATGGCTTGTCTCTTTTCCAGTAGAGTAAGTGACCCAAGTTTAACAATTTCTAATTAGTTCAAAGGGAACATTATATCACAGATGTAGAACTAATAATACATTTAAATGCTATTTAAAAAACATAGAGTTAGTATTTAAATACTAATATCTAGTATTTGGCTCAGAATAGAATTCATGGTGTTATAAAATCTTGGAAAATGTCTAACTTCAGCATCTATAAGCTAAGTGAAATGCAAAAGGATATGTGGGACAAACATTCTGCATTGCTACAGTTAAGAATTTATTGTCAAATCAATGATTTGTAACTAAGTTTTTTCTCATTTTCCTTACTTTCACTGCCTTTCTAGAATATGTATATAGCCCCCCTTCATTGAATGGGTGTATCTCACTCAAAGTGAGAATGTGATAAGACCTAAGCCTGACAAGGCCAGGGTCTCCCATTGCATCCTGGGCCATCTCCAGTCATCCTGATGAATATCAGGCCTCTGGACCCAGATGGCTCAGGAGAAGAAAGTGAGGTTGGTGACCTTGCACAGCCCTCCCTCACTCAAATCAGAGCCAACTGCCAGTCATGTCATCACCTTGATTATCATGGTCCTCTTCGAGAATGAAGGACAAACACAACAATAGCCTCTCTTAACGTCTTGACTTTAGAGTACAAAATTCATTGTAGGTATTTTATCAAAGCATGTTATCCTTAAACAATACATGGAGGATGATTTTTGGTTGCTGTTAGAATCTCATGCTTCAGGTTCATGATGTTGATATATTTCAAATGTCTTTTAAATATGTTCTAGCCTTTTCCCTGTCTTGAATCAATTTTCACAGTATTTGAGGCAAACAGTAAAGTAGTAAATGGAAACTTCTGCTAACAAGCCTAGCTCATGTCACTCATTGTAAGAAGTAACTTCAAATAGTCGAAGGATCTCTGGGTGAAACCAGAACAAGTCTGAGGTTTCACCTCACCACTCACAGATTGGCAAAAATGACAAAAAATGGCAACAGTCAATGTTGGAGGGTCCGTGGGAAGATAGGCATTCTAACACATTGTCGGGGGAGCTGTGAAATGATACGACCATTTTGGAAAGTAATTTGAAATTATGCAAATAAAGTGCCTAAAATGTCCACACTCTAAACCAGAGACTGTTAATGGGCCTATACTCTACGAAAGCCATTGATAAGAGAAAAAAAAAAGTCCCCATATACTTCAAAATATTTGTAACAGCACCTTTTTTTTGTGAGTGAAACAAAGTAGATGCCCATCAGTTGGGAGAATGACTAAACAAACTTGTGGTACATGAATGTAATGAGATATCACTGCGCTAAACGAAATGAAGTGTGTGATGAATACAGAGAAACATGGAGAGACCTATATGAACTGATGGAGAGTGAAGTAAGCCGACCCAAGAAAACAACATACACAGTAACCATAACAATGTAAATGCAAAGAACAATCACACCACAAAAAGTCAAAAGTAATAAGAACATGTAACAAAATTACAAAGATCAAGAAAGACTATGAAAAGCCATCCCAACCTACCCCTTGGGGGAGGTGGCAGGTCCACAGGGCTTACACATACATACGTTTTTAGACTTTCTCAGTGTATAAATCGTTGTGCTGATTGTTTTTTCCTTTTTAAAAACAAACACAGAAAGAAAAATCACTGTCTGCCATATGGGATGGCTCTTGGGGAAGGTGAAAGTGAATGATACATGGGATACTATGGAGATGTAAGAAGCAAAAAAATCAATATTTTTTTTTTTTAAAAGAAAGAGTTCTGGACTTGGAGGGAGAAGTCCTGGATCTGAGTTCCAGATCTGTTACTTATTAGTGGCATAACTTTGGGCAAGTCCCTGAGCATCTCTGGGTCTCAATTTTCTGTACAATGGGGCTAATCCTGCTTGAACTGTCTATCTCACAGGGTGGTTCTGAGGAAAGTACTTTGTCAACTATGAAATACCATATAGAAATGAGCTATTATTTTCAAACTGCTTTTTCTGAACATTTTGCAATTTTGCTGTATGAAACAGATGCATGGTAGAGTGGAAACTGAAGTAGAAACCGAGAGACATAGGGTTATTCCAATCAGTCCCCTCTCTTGACCCCAGCGTTCTCATATGTAAAATTGGGGTTGGATGAGATGAATTCCAAGATACTTTACAGGTCTTGCATTCTGTGATTAAGAAACAAGTTGTAGCTCTTTGTGGGGAGTGGAGGGGAAGAGGTGCGCAGGAAATAGGCATCACTAATCTGTAGTGTTTTGTTTTGCTGTCATTGGCAGGGAGTATGCCAGCAACATACTTATGGAAACTGTAAAGGAGATGCAGAAATTAGGAACATTCACCAGTCTTCTGAAAGCTTTGGAGAAAGAGAAGGAAAAAAAAACAAATTTCTGTGAAATAATTGCCAGGTCAGAGTAATTTTAAGTATATATGCTTTGATATACTTTAAGATCTTTAAAAAATGTTCTTATCAGAATATCTGATTTCCGAAAAAATGTGCTATGTTGTTTACTGTGCTTTCAAGTACCCTTTTCCCTTATGGAGACCATTGGAAATTCAGAACTTAATCAATCAGATACCTGCCAGAGTTTCATCTTCATGATCCTCCAAATGCTAACATCACTCTGTGGAAATTGGCCCCACAGCTCATCAAAGGCTGAGTCTCCAGTCAGCCGTACCTGTCTGATCCTAGAACCCATCTCACTCATGCCCAGTATGGAACCTAATCTTCATTCCAATGGCCTCACACCCATCCACCCCCTGTTCGATCTAGCTAATGATGGATAGCGTCTGTAGAGCACTGAAGTTTGCAAAATGCTCCTTTGTATTATATCATTTGATGGATCCTCACAACAACCCTATGAGGGGTGTTGTTCAGATTTTTGTGAGGGACTCTTTGTGACCTTGTGGACCATACTGTCCAGGGGGTTTTCTTAGTAAAGACTGTAGTGGTTTACCATTTCCTTCTCCAGTGGATTAAGGCAAACAGAGTTAAGTGACTTGCCCAGGGTCTCACAAATGGTAATAAGAGGAGAGAACACACTGTATTAAAAAATAATAAATGGAATGAGATTCATGCTAAGCAGGGGATGCATACTAAATGGCACAGTACATAGTGTAGCTTCAAAAGGTGCTGTGAAGTCTAAATGGGCAGCCAGGTGGCACAGTGGATAGAGAGCCAGGCCTGGAGTCAGGAAGACTCTCTTCATGAGTTCAAATCTGGCTTCAGACACTTACTAGCTGTGTGATTCTGAGCAAGTCACTCAACTCTGTTTGCCTCAGTTTCTTCATCTGTCAAATGATCTGGAGAAGGAAATGGCAAACCTTTCCAGTATCTCTACCAACAAAACCCCAGATGAGGTCACAAAGAGTTGGATGTGACTGAACAAAAATAACAATTTTTAATTGTTTTTAAATTTTAATTTAATTTTAATGTTAATCATAAATTAATTTTCTTTAGAAATCCAAAAAAAATTCTACAACACAAAAAATTCTAAGATTCTTTTAAAAACTTTCTATGACCTTCAGTTATTCTTTGGCCTGGGTTCTGTGAGCATCCTTCTGTTGCTCTTCATGGATTATTCGTAAACTTCATCATATTATCCAAGGAAGAAATATTTAGCCTCAACAGAGCATTCTGGGACCATATGTCTATATCAAGCTTTTATGGACATAAAGTCCTGCATTAGGAAAATTATTCTAGTGAGGTTAGAAGGGGGAGAAACTTGTGGCTAGGAGAACAGGTAAAAATTGATGAGGGCTTGAATGAGTTCTTTGACTAGTGCTCTTCAAACTATTAACTAGTTTGGTAGTGAGGATGGGGATGCTATGACAATGCTAAAATAAAATCCTGTGTGCCAGTTAGGTATGTGCTTTGTAAGTAAAGGATTTCTTGTTCCCTAAAAATGTCAGAAGAAACTAGATATGCCTATTTTGGTACAGCAGTTAAGGAAGAATTTTTTTGACTGAGTGTAATGGAAACATTTGAGACAAGCAGAATATGTGGGGCATATCTAGTACAACATTGATCAGAAGAAAAATTACATTTTCCAGTGAACATCTACAGTGAATCATAACTTCTGTTTTAATACTCAATGCACTAACTGTTCCTTCTCCTTCTCTCATTTATTTTAGGGAGGAAGAAAAGAGAAAACAGATAAAATCTCTCCAGAAAGATCTTCAGGATGTGAAAAATGAACGGCAAGTAGAAACACAGGTGAGAATCCCTTTTTAACCAGAGTAGAATAGGCATCAGTGGTTCCTGATCTGACAGAAATTTAAACTAGGAATGTTCCTTCCCCGTATTAAACTTTTACCTAGGAAGGGTTGTTACGGATTCTCCAGTGAAAAATTCACTCTCGAAGATGTATTTTGTTGTGGAATCATTTCAATTGTGTCTCACTCTCTATGACCTCATTTGGGTTTTCTTGGCAAAAATACTGGAGTAGTTTACCATTTCCTAGATGGTGCAGTGGATAGAGCACTGGAAAACTCATTTTCTTGACAAATCTGGCCTCAGACACTTAGTATTTTTTTTTCTGATTTCTAAAGTAATTGTGACCTGGAGGTAACTTAGAGGCTTAGTTCCAGGCAAAGCAAGGCCAAAGATTACCCATCTGGGATCAGAGTGATTCCAGTGTGGGGAGGATAGAGGGAAGTAGAGGAAAAACATGGTGGCTCCAGTGCAGGTGATTTGATTTGGGGTTGGTGACTGGGAAGTGATTCATAACAGTATATTCACAGCAGCACTTTTTGTGGGAGCAAGAGATTAGAAACAAAGTAGGGGCTCATTGACTGGGCTTGTTGTAGTAAAGAGAGGCTGCCTGGTATAATGGATAGAACACTGGACTTGGAATCAGAAAGACCTGGCTCCAGAGTTTACCTCGGACCTTTCCAACTCTGTGACCCTGAGCAACTCGCTGAATTTCTTGGGTTTGGATTTTTTTATCTGTAAAATATATAAAATATAATAAATACATAAATAAATATATAAAACATAAGGAACTTGAATTCAATGATTGTTACGAGGCTTCCTTCTAAGCTCTAAATCTATGATCCTACCAACAGGAAAAGGCTGATCTCTCTCTGTTATATATAGCATGTGATGGTGCCATTTAGATATCACAAATATAAGGTCTTGAGAGAAACATGAACTGATACAAAAAGAAGTAAGTAAAATTAGGAGAAAAACTTATACCTTGACTGGGAAATGTAAAAGGAAAAAAAAATGAAACTGATCAAAGATGATCTTGGGAAAAGATGTGAAAATGCATCTTTTGTTGGAGGAGGGACACTATGGGTGTGGATTGTTGCATATGTTGTCAGAAGCAGGCACTGATCTACTTTTCTGTTTCGTCTGAACCAGACAATTTTGATAGTTACTACTTAGTAATGTGTTTTGAAATCTGGTGGCTCCAAGCACCCTGATATCCAACTCTTTTTCATGCATACTCTTGGGATTCTTGACCTTTTATTCCTCCAAATGTTTTTTTTTAATTAGAAAATTCACTTTTAATTTATTTATAACATTTAAGAAGAATATTGAGTTCTAAATTCTCTCCTTTCCTCCCTCGCCTCCTTCATCTATTATGAAGGCAAGCAATATGATATCAATTATACATGTGAAGTCATGCAAAACATATATTAACTTTAGCCATATTGCAAAAGGCAAAAAAAAAACACAATAAAGAAATAAAGTGAAAAAATTGTGTTTCCATCTGCACTTAGAGTTTATTAGTTCTGTCTCTGGAGGTGGCATTTTTTCATCATGGATCCTTTGGAATTATCTTGAATAATTGTCTTGATCAGAGTGGCTAAGTCTTTCATGGTTGATCACAGTCACAGTATTCCTTTTACTGTGTAAAATATGTCCCGGTTCCACTCATTTTACTTTGCATCAGGTCTTATAAGTTTTCCCATGTTTTTCTGATACTATTGTAGTATTCCATGACAGCTTGTTCAGCCATTCCCCAACTGATGGGCACTCCTCAATTTCCAATATTTGCCACCACGAAAAGAGATGCCATAAACCTTTTTGGACATGTAAGCCCTTTTCCCTTTTCTTTGATCTCTTGGGGATACAGACCTAGTAGTGGTATTGCTGAATCAAAGGGTATACATAGCTTTGTGGCACTTTGGGCAGAGTTCTAAATTGTTCTTCAGAATCGTTAAATCAATTCACAACTCCACCAACCATGCATTGGTATGCCTATTTTTCTACATCCCCTGCAGCATTTATCATTTTCTTTTTTTCTCATGTTAGCCAGTCTTCCAAATGAAATTTGTTATTAGTCTAATGTCATAAAGAATCTCTATGGTAATTTGACTGGTAAAACACTAAATCTAAGAGTAATTTGGCTAGAATCATCACTTTTACTAAATTGATATTCTTTTTTTTAAATTTACTTATAAGTTTTCAACATTCATTTCCACAAAATTTTGAGTTCCAAATTTTCTCCCCATCTCTCCCTTCCCCATCCCCAAATACCAAGCATTCTAATTACCCCTACCACCAATCTGTCCTCTCTTCTAACATCCTTCCCTTCCCTTATCCCCATCTTTTCTTTTGTCCTGTAGAGCAAGATAAATTTCTATACCCAATTACCTGTATTTCTTATTTCCCAGTTGTATGCAAGAACAATACTCAACAGTTGTTCCTAAAACTTTTGAGTTCCAAATTCTCTTCATTCCTCCCTCCCCACCTATCCCCATTGCGAAGGCAAGCAATTCAATATAGGCTATATATGTGTAGTTTTGCAAATGACTTCCATAATACTCATGTTGTGTAAGACTTCCTATATTTCCCTCCATCCCATACTGCCCCCCCATTTCTTCTATTCGCTCTTTTGACCTTGTCCTTCTCCAAGTGTTGATTTCTAATTGCTCCCTCCTCCCACTACCCTCCCTTCCATCATCCCCCCTTATACCCTTTTCTCCCAATTTCCTGTATTGTAAAATAGGTTTTCATATGAAAATGAGTGTGCATTTATTCCTTTCTTGAGTCAAATGTGATGAGAGTAAGCTTCATGTTTTCTCTCTCACCTCCCCACTTTTTCCTTCCATTGAAAAGTCTTTTTCTTGCCTCTTTTATGAGAGATAATTTGCCTCATTCTATTTCTCCCTTTCCCCTCCCAATATATTCCCCTCTCACCCCTTAATTTTATTTTTTTTAGATATTATCCCTTCCTATTCAATTCATCCTGTGCTTTCTGTGTGTGTGTATGTGTGTGTGTGTGTGTGTGTGTGTGTGTGTGTGTGTGTGTGTATCATCCCTCCAACTACCCAGATACTGAAAAAAGTTTTCAAGAGTTACAAATATTGTTTTTATTGTTTTTCCATGTGGGAATGTAAACAGTTGAACTTTAGTAAGTCCCTGATGATTTCTCTTTCCTGTTTATCTTTTCATGCTTCTCTTGATTTTTGTATTTGAAAGTCAAATTTTCTTTTCAGCTCTCGTATTTTCATCAAGAATACTTGAAAGTCCTGTATTTCATTGAAAAACCATTTTTCCCCCTTAAGTATTATACTCAATTTAGCTGGGTAGGTGATTCCTAGTTTTAGTTCTAGTTCCTTTGACTTCTGGAATATCATATTCCACACCTTTCCATCCCTTAATATAGAAGCTGCTAGATCTTGTGTTATCCTGATTGTATTCCCACAATACTGACATGGTTTCTTTCTAGCTGCTTGCAATATTTTCTCCTTGACCTGGGAACTCTGGAATTTGCCTACAATGTTCCTAGGAATTTCTCTTTTTAGATCTCTTTCAGGAGGTGATTGATGGATTCTTTCAATATTTATGTTGCTCTCTGGTTCTAGAATATCAGGGCAATTTTCCTTGATAATTTCATGAAAGATGATGTCTAGGTTCTATTTTTGGTCATGGCTTTCAGGTAGTCCCATAATTTTTAAAGAGTCTCTTCTGGATCTATTTTCCAGGTCAGTTGTTTTTCCAATGAGATATTTCACATTATCTTCCATTATTTTATTCTTTTGGTTTTGTTTTGTTATTTCTTGGTGTCTCATAAAGTCACTAGCCTCAATCTGTTCTAGTCCAATTTTTAAAGAAGTATTTTCTTCAGTGAGCTTTTGAACCTCCTTTTCCACTTGGCTACTTCTTTTTTCTAAAGCATTCTTTTCCTCATTGGCTTTTTGAACCTTTTTTGCCAATTGAGTTAACCTATTTTTAAAGGTGTTATTTTCTTCAGCATTTTTTTGGTTCTCCTTTAGCAAGTTGTTGACTTGCTTTTCATGATTTTCTTACATCTCTCTCTCATTTCTCTTCCCAATTTTTCCTCCACCTCTCTACTTGATTTTCAAAATCCTTTTTGAGCTCTTCCCTAGCCTGAGAGGCCTAAATTAAATATTTATTTTGGATGTTTGGGATACAGAAGCCTTGACTTTTATGTCTTTCCCTGATGGTAAGCATTGTTCTTCTTTATCTGAAAGGATGGGAGAAGATATCTGTTCACCAAGAAAGTAACCTTCTATAGTCTTATTTTTTTTTTCCCTTTTTGGGGCATTTTTCCAACCAGTTACTTGACTTTTCGGTCCTTTGTCAAGAGGAGGATAACTTTGGGAATCTGTAAGATCTCAGTTCCTCCAAGGTGGCACAATCAAGCCTGTACACTGGTCTGGGAGCAACAAGAAACTTTTGTGCCCAGAATCTGTGAGTAGTAGAGTTTCCTCTCCATAATCATATGACCTCCAGTTCCACCAAGCCAACACTGGGGGCTGAGATTCAGATAAGCTGCTCAATTCTCCCAGGGGCAGGGGGCAGGGCAGTCATTCAGTGTGAGATAAAGATCAGCTGCTCAATTCCCTCAGGGGCATTAGGTGAGGGCCACACAGGGCTGAAGTATGGATCAGCTGCTCAGTTCCTCCAGGGGCTTTATGATCCCAACATTGGGTGTAGGCTGCTGTGAGAGCTACTGTGGGAGCTGCTGCCACCTTATGTGGCCTGAGGCTGGAGCTATGGGAAGACCCTGCTCCCTTCTTGGCCAGCTGAAAAAATCCTCTCACTGACCTTTGGCGCCTGTGGGTTGAGGGATCTGCAAACCTCCCCTACTGCTGTTGGGGATTCTGCCCTGAGGCCTGCTCAGGTCCTCCTCCTGGCACCGTGCAGTGCAGCCAAGACTCAGCTAGGTTGGGCTCCCCTCTGCGTTTGGTGTGACAGACTTTTCCCGTCGGCCTTTCAGGTCACCCTGGGCTGGCAATCTCCTCCACCTCATTGTTCTGTGGCTCCTGCTGCTCTAGAATTTGTTGAGAGTCTTTCTTTACAGGTATTTTATGGACTGTGGAGGAAGAGCTAGTGTGTGTGCATCTTTCTGCTCTACCATCTTGGCTCCCTACTATATTGATATTGCCAAATTATGAATATTAACTCTTACTCCAATATGATATCAATTGTACACGTCAAATTGTGCAAAACATTTCCATAATAGCCATGTTGAAAAAAAAGAAGAAAAAGAAAGTGAAAAGGGATAGGTTTTAATCTTCAGAGTTCATTAGTTCTTTCTCTCTAGAGGTAGAGAGCCATTTCCCCAATTGATAGGCATTCCCTCAATTTCCCATTCTTTGCCACCTCAAAAAGAGCTGCAGTAAATATTTTTGTGGGGCACCTAGGTGGCACAGTGGATAGAGAACCAGGCCTGGAGTCAGGAAGACCTGAGTTCAAATCTGCCATCAGATATTAATTGTGTGACCCAGGGCACGTCACTTAACTCAGTTGCCTCCTCTAAAAAATATTTTTGTATGTATTTGTCCTTTACCTTCTCTTTTGAATTCTTTGGGATACAGACCTAGTAGTGTTACATAGGGTTTTATAACGCTTTAGACATAATTCCAAATTGTTCTCCAGAACTTCATTGATCTATGAGTGACCCATGACTGTATTTCTTCAGACTATAGTATTCTATATTCACAGTAATCTTTTCTTTCATTTCTCATTAATGGTGAATAATACTAGGCATATGAACTGTCTCTTCCTTGCTAGTTGTAATATGTTCTCTCTGAACTGTGACATCTGCAGCTTAGGAACCACATTTTTGATGGGTCAAGTTTGAGGTTCCTCTTTAGCAACAGTCTATGGATTCTGTTGAGATGCATATCTTCCTCTGGTTCTAATACTTTTGGACAATTGTCTACTATGGTTTTCTGAAGTATGATATTCAGATTTTTTATTTGTTTCATCATGTTTTTCTGGGAAGCCAACGACTCTTAGATTTTCTTTCCAAATCCTGTTTTCCAGGTCAGTTCTTTTTTATTTTATTGTAAGTACCTCAAATATTCTTCCAGTTTTGCTGTCTTTTGATTTCATTCTAATATCTCCTGTAGTATTATTGAAATTTTGGATTCCCATCTCTTCACTTTTTCCCCACAGGGTGACTCCTGCTTGGCTGCTGTTCTAAACTATAGATTTTTCCTATCAACTTATTAAAGAGCTGTCATTTCACATTTTATCTTTTCCTTCCTATTTTGTTAGACCTTCCAACTATTTTACGGTTATAGTTATTACAGATTTATTCTTTCTGGTATTTTATCCTGGCATTCCCTTGTCCCATAAGCATTTTTTTCGTTGTATTAAAAGTTGTTCTCTACTTGCTCATTTCTAGTATTACTGCTATTTTTTTCCTCTAAGATTTTCCTTGTAAGGTTGTCTTTTTCTTTCCTTTTTTTCAGTTGCTGCTACTTGTCTTTTAGTTTATTTGGAGCATTATCTGGCCATTTTGTGATAGTGAAGGGGATAGCTCAGGTAACATGGAGCCTCCCAGTCATTTGTCCAGAAAATATCCCCAGCTCTCCCCCCACCCCCATCACCCTTCTTCCCACCTCTAACCCTACTTTCTCTTGACTAATTACAAAGCAGCTTTTGGTGTTTGTTTTAGGACATCATTTTCCCTCTCACCTCTTTGCTTTTGTTCTTCAAATACCACTTTAACTCTCTGGGAGTTTTCAGTAGTTTCACAGAAGCTGACTTGTACTCATATTTTCTCCTTGGTGAAAACCCCCTTCTTAGGTTTCTTTTCAATCTTTGTCTTCCAAAGCTCTTTCCCTCCCCCTACTCTTTCTATCACGATCTAACTTTTCTTGACTCTCTTTGACTACCCATTAATAGGAGATATTCATCTTTACCTTCCTTTTGGTTTCACAAAAAGAAAAACACAAACAATTCATGAAAGAAGTCTATATATTTACAAGCAAGACAAAGTAACTACATCTAAAGAGAATTTTCCAGATTTGGCGCCCTACCCACTACATTCCTTCCCTCTTCACTCTTTAGCTCCTTAAAAGCACGTTGATTATAGAGGTTCCTGAGGAACAACATTCACTCACTCTAGGTATAGATGCTCTTGGCTCACATTCTTATTGCATTTAGCTGTAGCCAAGAGTAAAGAACAATCTAATCCCCCAAAAGCATAATTTCATTCTGAAGCTGCAGGGGTTGTGGACCACAGAGACCATGTGGGAAATCAGCACCACCAAAACCCAGACAAAGCCAGGAACAAAAAGTGTGTGGGTGTGAGACGGCCTGAGGAAGGCTGGCAGCTAGAGCTGGTTTGCGATGTGCTTTACAGTACCATCTTATTTGGTCCTCACAACAACCCTGGGAGGGGGGCACTGTTATTACCCTCATTTTACAGATGAGTAAACTGAGCCACTTACCCAGAATCATAGAGCTAGTAAGTGTCTGAGGCAGGATTTAAATTCAGGTCTTCCTGACTCTATATCCACTGTTTCAGCGGGCTGTCAGAAGCTAATGTTTGAGGCAAAGTGAGAAAGTAAGCAAGCAGTGAACATTTCAGTCACAAGGAAACTTTGAAAATAAGTCAGTTCCTTTCCTAGAAAAGAATGTTTTGATTTCTGCTTGAGGCATGAACCTATTGGGTCCCACAAGTGAGCAACATTAGGTAAAGAAGTTAAGTAGGCTAAAGTGTTGAGCATAGGGTCAGAAATAAAGATAATTTCTTACACAGAGGGTAGCCACAGAAAGTTGATTTAGTGGCAGGTCCTTAGAAATGTTACTTTTGGAAAACTTCCATTTTCTTGAATGTCATAAGTCTTCCACTAATTTACATAATAAATGTTTGTGTGACTATATTAGTACAAATTGTTACATCATCTTGCTGTTATTTCTGAATGTTGTCATAATTGAAATTGATAAAAAGGTAAATTGAGGCAGGCTTCTCCAAGCAAAGTTATGGTTTATCAGTAGGGGTGCTACTCACCAATAAAGCCAAAATACCTCAAATTGAGGGTGCAACACATTTTTTATAAGCATACAACAAAAAACAACAAAAATCACATCATTGGTTACAAGATTGGTAACATCATGGAATTAGGAAATTATGATTGGTTAAATAAGGAAGGTAGGCGTAGGCACATGTAGCCCAGGCCTACCCCTCTCTGCCTCTGAGGAATTTGTTTTTGTGAATTTATAGGGTCCAGCTTCATTTTGAGACAGTTGATATCAGACATGCACCACACTCAAAGGCACCTGGGCATAAGATAAGGCCACCTGAAATTTATAAGGATAGGGGTGTAGGATGGGACAGGCTCAGCTTAGTCTGGTTCTCAAGGATGGCATATTGATACAATTCATTTTCTCAGAGACTGAAGTTATGTGCAATAATAAACTTCCCTTGGCCAGAATGATTTGCACGTGTTGCTGAAATAAAAATTCCCATGCTCAGACTTTCTCTTTAATTAACAGTGGTTGTGGGAGCTTGAGCTTGTTTTCATGTCCCACTCTTTGCAACCCCATTTGAGGTTTTCTTGGCCAAGATACTGGAGTGGTTTGCCATTTCCTTCTCCAGCTCATTTTACAGAAACTGAGGCAAACATGCCTAGGGTCCCACAGCTAGTAGTATCTCAGGCTGTATTTGAATTCATGAAAGTGAGTCTTCCTAGCTCTATCCGGGGTGGGGAACCTGCAGCCTCCAGGCTATATATGACCTCCTAAGTCCTTGGGTAGTCTTTAAACTGAGTCCAAGTTTTACAGAACAAATCCTTTTATTAAGGGGGATTTATTCTGTGAAGTTTTGGATTCAGTCAACGGACCAAAATTGAGAACTAGAGGGCCACATGTGACCAGGAAGGCATAGGTTCCTCACCCCAGAGTCTCTATCCTTCTATATTGTAGTATTTTGACTTTTTCAATCTTGCCTCAGCTCCTGGCCCTGAGGAAGAGGAAGGTTCTTTCCCTTCTGGTCCCAAGGATTCCTCCTCTAAACCTCAAGCTATCCTAATCTCAACTCCCAGTCTTCCTAGTTTTCTTTGGTTCTGAGAGAGCCATTCTTTCAAATCTGTTGTTTCTCTTTTTCCTGTACTATTTGTCAGGCTCTTATTTATTGTCAGGCAGGTAAGATTGGTTCCTCCATTCAGTGAAACTCAGCTTTTCTCTTTCAATTCTAAGCTAATTTCTGACTTTTAGTTTCACTAGCAGACTAATGTCATCTTTTAGGGATTAGTGAGTAAGTATTGTTTTTTTCCCTGGTCTTATCCCTTGAGAATAAAGTCTTGAGAATTTCAGAGCCTTACTCTTCAGAAGTGCCAAGTTCATTTAGTCCAAAACTGGTTTTTATCATCAGTTGTCACTCCAACAGTTTCAGGCCAGTTCTCTAGCTCCTTCCTGATCAGGGCTGGTTAGATCAGTCCTCCTTCACGAAGACAGAGACAGCTAAGCAACTGATGAATGTCTGTGAGTTCAGTCCTTAACTCCATAAACATTCTTCCAAACACTGTGTTTAGCCTCGCAGTTACTGACTGGCTCAGTGTCATACAGGTTAATAACATCTGAGCTATCTTTGATTTTTCCTTCAGATTCACTTCACAATCTAATCAATTGTCAAATCTTGATTCTCAGTGCAGAGAAGACCAAAAATTGGTGGTAAATTATATACTCAGTTCTTGTGTTGTTGTGTTTGTCCTTAGTTTGTTGTGTTTGTCCTTAGTTTTCAAAGAAGACTATGCCATCAGAGAAATGATGACGACTTGCACTTGACTTTGTTTTGAGTGAGGGAGGGCTGTGCAGGTCACCAGCCTCACTTTCTCCTCCTGAGCCATCTGGGTCCAGTGACCTGACATTCCTCAGGATAACTGGAAATGGCCCAGGATACAGTGGGAGATCTTGGCCCCTTTTTAGGTACTCAGGGTGAGGTAATGCCCATACAATGGATAGTCCTCTTTAAGAAGTAGTCAGGGAATGGCCCCTTTAATGAGCAAAAGAAAAAAATAACTAAATCAAGCTGGAAGGAAAGGGAAACAATTACAATTGATAATCACTCTTTAGCCAGGAGGGTCCAGAAAACAGCCCTAGTTTTAATGCATAGACAGACAGTACTGTGAAGATCCTGGGTGTGGAATGAACACACTTTACTACAAGGGGTACAAAGGGAAAAGCTATCCTGCACATATACAGCACTACAGCATATGCTGTCTGTGTCCTCTTTGGTCCAAGCTCCCTTTTTGTACTCCATTTGAGGAGGTATCCAAGATAATCATGCTCACATCTCTTCCAACTCCACTCTTGACTCTCCAAACTTTTCCAACCTTCTTACCCTAGAGATACCTCTGCCCCAGTGACCCCTTCCTACCTTAAGCATCCAATTGAAGAAATGCTTAAGCCAGCCACATTCATATCTCTCCTGGGTCTACTCATGATTCTTTGGTGTTTTACATCTTGCCGCCGTGCAGGTATTTCTCCCTCCACCTTCCTCCCCTTGAGCTCCCTCTATATGTATAATATATATCTATAATTTCCCTAGTAAGCTCCTTTTGGGTAGAGACTGTTTTTCTCTTTGCTTCTGTTTGTTTTCCCAGGACTTAATGTATTGTTCAGCACATAATGTTTACTAGATAAATACATGATCTATATAATACATATAATATAGCTATATAATAAATATATCCTCTAATATAATATAATAATGTATAATATATAACATATTATATCAAGATAATAAATATATTCCCTGCCTATATAAATATATCTACTTTATATAATATAAATAATATATCTCTATAATAAATGTATCCTCTATCTAATATCTAATGTAATTATGTATAATTATAATTATATAAATAAATATGCTCTCTAAAATAAGTATATCTACATTATCTATATAATAAATTTAATACTTATTTTTTTCATTCCTGCATCTTCGTTAGGGCCTTCATCTCTTCTTGCCTAGATTATTATGTCTCCTAACTTGTCTTCCTACTAGTAGTAGATCTTCTTGCCAATCATGGGATCAATATTTTGACATAGAAAAGACCTTACAAGTCCCTACCGTTAAATGCTACAGATGAAGAAACTGATTCCTCAAGAGGTCCAAAGTCACACAAGTGGTAAGTGACAGAGGCAAGATTTGAATACATATCCACAAAGACCACATCCAACACTTTGACTGTACCATGCTTCCTCCCTAATTCATCCTAGCCAAGGCTGCCTGAGTAATATTCCTAATATATTCACTTCACTGCTCAGAAGCCTTCTGCCTACCAAATAAAGTATACTTTCTTGATCCTACCATTCAAGGCCCTTCACATTCTGACTCTACCTACCTTTCCAGCCTTATCTCTTCCAACTTATCCAAGTCACATGCTTTGTGTTCCAAGCCATTGGGTTACTGTATATCTTGTATTCTAGTCCTGTCTTCCCTCATCTACATGACTTTTCCCTTGCTATCCTCCATACCCAAATGGACTCCCCCTTTCAGAAATCAATCAATCAAAAAGCATTTATTAAGCACCTACTAAATGCCAGATTCTGGGGATACAAAGACAGGAGAGAAACAGTATTTGCCCTTAGGGAACTTAACATTATAATGGAGAAGACAACACACACACATAAAAGTGTATACAAAATAGATAAAATGTAATATTTGGCATTTGGAGAGGACTAGGGAGGGCTTCATGAACAACGTGCCACTTAACCTGTTGTGAAGGAAACTAAGGATTCCAAGAGTTTAAGATGAGGAAGAAGGACTTAGCAGGCATTAGAGGCAGTCAATGCAAGGAAATGGTAATAGGACATGAAGGATTGCATATGGGAATCAGTAAAAGGCCAATAAGACATAACATATGGAGGCAGCAATGTGTACGAAGGCTGGGAAGGTATAATGATACTTGGTTCTAAAGACTATCCAATGAGAAACACAAGGAGTTTATATTTGATCATGAAGGGGCAACTACAGTTTATTGCATGAGAGGGAGTCACTTGACAAAAATCATTTTGGTAACTGAGTGAAAGAGGGATTATTAGAAGGAGAGAGACTTGAGGCATGGAAAGCAATTAGGGAGACTGAAAAAGTCCAGGCCCCAGATGGTGACGCCCTAAGGTGTCTTGTGACTGTGAGCAGGGATAAGGGACTTGTGACATGCTGGGGAGGCGGATACTAGAGGATTTGGCAACTGATATCGCAGTACCTGCCCCATTATTATTTTGTTTGAGGGGGCTATTTCAAGTAAAATATCCAAATATATTTGGCTACTTTTTATATTTCCTTAGCAGTTTTTATAGATACTCCCAAGTGAAAACAAACTGAGTTCTCATTAGTAAGCAGCTGGACTGCTTTCTAATCTACATGCCTTCAAGAATGGGAGAATAGCTATTTCTGTTTGATCTGCTCTAACCTAAAACCAGAATTCTCAACAGATCCAGAAAAGTGTTATCATGGGGAGGAAAACTGGTGGCCAGAAGGCATGAAGATCCAGAAAACTGAAAGGGCAAAAAGCAAAAATGAATGGGGATAGGAGAAGCAGGGGAAGAATCAAGAATGGTTTTTAAAGGGCAGCCATTTTTTCTGATTTTAACAAAAAAAGAAGTCATAAAATTTATGTAAATATTATATGATAAAGCTAAATATCAGATATAGAGATGTATTTGCAAACAGTAATATTTCCAATCTGTCATTTATGACCATCTATTCCAAAGAGAATAGTTACTCAGTAAGGTAATACTTCTCACCATTCAGTTTTTACTTGAGCTAATTCAGGCCCACCAAGTTGATACTTTCGTGTAATCACACTATTATCACTCCTGAGTGCATACATATCCCAGTCTACGTAGCTGTCCTCCACCCATACCTAGAGAGCCATTCCTCATAGGGAGGAGCAGGGAGCACCTCAAGCTCTGACGTTATATGCAGATGGAACACCCCTACTCTGTCAGATCTTTGAAGATGAGAGCAAAGAATTTCTCTGTCTTCTTTGTCATTATAATTTGGGAACATTGGGTTTCCCTTGTTGGCATTATCTTTTCATTCTCATTAATACAGCCATTTTGAAAATTGTTTTCCTGGTCCTGCTTGCCGCAAGTCTTCCCATGCTTCTCTAGGTCCATCATATTCATCATCTCTTACAGAACAACTATATTCCATATATTTTGTGCCACAATTTGTTTTGGCATTTCCAAACCAGGGAGCATCTATTTTGTTTCCAATTCTTTGCAACTAAAAAAGTATTGCTATAACTATTCCAATAGTAACTGTTACCAGGTTTTTGTAGCAAGATCTATTCTTTTAAAAAAAAAATTTAAGTTTAATAATATTTTTTATTACATGACAAGAAAAATTTTAGCATTCATTTTTACACGATTTTGAGTTCCAAATTTTCTCCCTCCTTCCCTTCCTCTTATGCTCTTTTGAAAATGGTAGGCAGTTTGATATAGTTTATATATCCACTCTTATGTAAAAAAATTTCCATATTAGTCACAGTTGTGAAAGAAGAAACATTAAAAAAACACGAGAAAGAATAAAATGAAAAAAATTATGCTTCCATCTGCATTGAGTCCATCAGTGAGCAAAATCTATTCTTGATGATTACAAATTATTCTTTTTATAATACTTTCTAGAATTTTGACCCTCCTTCAAAGTTCTACTCATGTCTAAGTTCTTTATCTTTAAATATTATCTTATTGCTAAACATAACTTTTGTTTTTATCCCTTGGCTCTCCCTCATTCAATGAGTCATCTTTTAGCACGATTAGCAAAGAAAATGAAAAAACGTAGTCCAGCAAAACAAATTGTATATCAACTGTATCTAAAAGTGTTAGATGTTTCCATCTCTGTCTTCTTAAATGTCATTTCTAGCACACAACTCATTGGGACCGATAAGTTAAAAAGTCCAAAGATATTGTTAGTGTAGAAAATAGATTGATCAAGAAATGTTGAAGTCACTTTCTCATCTTTTGTATATTTATTGACTTCCTTTCATTTTTAATCTTGTATGTACAAGAAACATCTAAAATATGCAATATTCTGGATCCCAGAGTGTCTGCACTTATACAATAAAGGGAAGAAGTTATTACTTCTTCCAGGGGGCCTTGCTGGATCATTAGAAGTACACTTTATTTAGCCATGGTATGTACAAATGCAACAAGAAACACCATTTTATGACGTATTTAGTCATCTCATCTTTTAGTACTTAGAATGATCATATGCAAAAAAGACCATCATGAAGATAATTGCAGGTTATATAGCAGTATACATTGTAGAAGATAAGATAATAGAAGAATTCTATAAAGAATTTGATAAGATCCTTTAAATTAAATCAATATATGCTGCAACAATTTGTGGCAAATGCAAAGATGGGCATTTATGAGGACAGTGAAAATTATTATGAAAAATATGTCTCAGGATCAAGAAATGAGAGAAACCAACAGATTATGGATAGCATGCCTATATATCATGAATATTATATTTAAGATAAAGTCAGAAGGTGCTGCTGGACCTAGGAAGCATGGCATAATATCACTAAGAATAAAACTGAGTATATTTTAGTGAACAGGATGTGACTGGTTATTGATTGGGAGTCATTTTTTAATCAGCTGCCTAGGTATAGTCAGACAATTGACTCATTAGAACAAAGGTAAAGATCAATGCTGAATTAGAAGAAATGATGAAGATGAGAAAAATGATATAGCAAGTAATTAAAACACTGTATAAAGAAAGGTGGAAGTCTATGAGCGTTATGACCTCATAAAACATTGAGAATTGATAAAAGGAAAAATCGGTTTGTAGAAAGTATGGCACGAGGCCCAATCTTCCCAGGATCATATAAGATCATCCCAAGTACATACAAGATTAAAAATGGAAGAAAGTCCACAAATATACAAAAGATGAGAAAGTGACTTCAACATTTCTTGATCGATCTATTTTCTACATTAACAACATCTTTGGACTTTTTAACTTATTGGTCCCAATGTATTGTGTGCTAGAAATGACATTTAAGAAGACAGAGATGGAAACAGCAGCTGGACCAGCTGGTTCATATTGGAGGCTGCACCATTTTGAGGGCACTGAGAATGAGAAAGCAGTCTTGCAGCTGTCTGAAAGAGGACATACCAAATGCTTGAAATACATAGAGCAAAAGAAAAGCCGCATGGACATATTTATTCCTGGAAAAGCAATCAAGGACATCAATAGCTATTGATCCATATGGCTTTTTCTTTCAGTGAAAGAGGTGAGTAGAGAAAAGATAGGGGGAAGGGAGAAAGAGAGAGAGACAGAGGGAAACAGATTCAGAGACAGATGTAGAAAGAGAGAAGGGGAGGGAGAAAGAGAGGAAGAGAGAAAGTGTTTTTAATGTTTTAAATTTTAAATAATTTTCCAGAATGCATATGCTTAAATATATATATATATATATATGTATATATATATATATATGTATATATTCATACATGCATACCCTTAACCCTTTTTTCTTCTTTTGAATCTAGTATGAGAAGAGTTAACAATGGTAGGGCTTTCAGGAAGGGGGTTGGTGCAATTTATCTGACTGTCTTCTGGGGCTGCATGCTTAGTGCTTATGGTTTCTAGCCTGAACTAGAAGGTATCTGGTGCCTGTGTTCTCAAGATTCCTTGAACTAATTGAAGTCCATTGGAGGCCACTTTCCTCAAGAGTAAACTAATACATAATTATAAGTCAAGTCAAGTACCTTTCACTAAGGAGCCAAAACTGTGACTTCTTTGTTTTTTCTCCCCTTCCCCAGCCCCACCCTCACATTATTTTATATTCTCATTTTTAAACAAAGTTTTATTGATGCTGTTTTCTTTTACATCACATTTATTTCTGAATATGTTCTTTCCCACTCTATGCATTGAGCGCTCACACTCATCTTGAACCAAAGATGAATGAACAAAAAAGCATTTATTAATTATTTACTATGTCAGAACATCATGTTAAGTGCTGAATATTTCAGTAGAAAAAGTGAGATAGTTCTCTTTTTCAGGGTGGAGGGGAGAGATAAGTCTTGTAATTTTTACCTTCATAATGTGTCTTGTATATATCCCTTCTCTCTTCTAATGCTGCTACTCCTCTGATATGGGCCCTCATTACCTCACCCTTGAATAATTGCAGTAACCTGGTTAATCTTCCTGTTTCATTGCTACCCACTGATCCAACCTCCACTCAGCCACCAAAGTGATTTTTCTATTGTCTGACCATGTGACTCCCCCTACTCCATAATCTCCAGTGATTCCCTTTTATCTCTAGGATCAAATATAAAATCTTCAAGCATTTAAAGCCCTTTACAACCTTCACAACTTTATTCCCTTCCACGTATTCCATTATCCAGCTATACTGACCTACTTGTAGTTGCTCAAACCTGATTCACCATGTGCACTGGCTGCGTCCATGCCCTCCCTCCTCACCTTTGCCTCCTGACTGTCCTTCAAGTCTCAGCTCAAATCCTGCCTTTTGCAAAAAACCTTTCCCAATTCTCCTTAATTTCTGAGATTACCTTACATTGATAATGTATATATCTTGCATGCACATTGTTTTTTTGCATGTCTGTCCCATTAGAACATGAACTTCTTGAGGTCAGGGACTGTGGTTTTTGTCTTTCTTTGTACCTCCAGTGCTTAGCACAGTGCCTGGCTACTGCTAATTAACTGACTTTTTCTTCATCTTCTTATATTCCCCTGGGTGCCCACATTTTCTTCTTCCTTCCTCCTAATTATCTTCTCTTTTCAATTCCTTTTTTTTCTTCCTGCCTTGGTTTTTCTTGTACCTTCCTTTACTCTAGCCTAGGAACACCTGTGCCTGCTGGCATGGGATATAATGAAGAGGTAAGTGTAATTCCTTCTGTATTGCACAGGCCTATTGAGGAATGAATTGACCCCAGGAGATGAGGAGAAAGGCACATAGTTGGTGACAACGTTGGCAGTAGGCAGGTTAGTGAGGCTTTTTCATGGTGATAAGGAAGTGGGTAAGTCCTCATTTAGTGCCTGAGGTTCAAAGGGCCTGACTTCATTGAACATATATCTATTAGACCATGTAAATAATGGACTTTGATGAATTTAGAGACAATTCATAGAAAGCCACAGGATCGGTCACTATCCTTAACCACAGGCAGACAAGATAGGCAGATATATACAAATATAACAGAGGTGCCAGTTTACCTCAGAACAATATTCTATTGTTTCTTTCTCAGGAAAGGTTTCACCTAACCCATTCCATACTAATTTTCTTTTTTCTTTGTTCAGCCAGTCAAAAAAGTAACCTAAAGTGAAATAAGATAGTAACAAGTTTCTGTTCTTCCCACAGCCTAGAGTTTCCTCATTGCCCAGCAACCAGCATCCTCCTCCTCCTCCTCCAACTGTTAAGATAAACACTGTCATTAGGAAGTCTTTGGCTCCCATTGCAGTCCTTGCCATCAAAGCTTTCCTAGCTGTGTTCAGTCAGCTGTCTCTTTCCATGACTAAATACCTCCATTCTGAACAGCCAAACAACAACCTAAGCTGTAAGGCAATCTTGGGATTTGGAAATAAAACTTGGCTTGATGTGAAAACCCACACAAGAGCTGCATCATTCCAAAGCCCTGGGCCAGCTCTCCAAACACTCTGGAAAACCAGGGTTAGTGGGCAGAGCAGAACATTTTGGAATCAGCCTGTCCCTCTCACTTCTGAGAATTCCTTTTGAAAGGAAACTTAGCTACACAACTCAACCTCATTGGCCTGTATAACCCAGTACTTCTAGGCTGGTTCTTTTCTGTAGGGCATGAGCAGATTGAAAAAGGGCAGATGGCAGATGTTCCTCGGACCTGTCTCTGTGGGCCTTGGTGGTATTTTGATTTTTACTTCACCAGCCTCTCAGTATTTCATGTCTTCCCCCCAGTCTCAGTAATCTCACTGCCGAGGATCATAAAACAAGGTTGCCTGGAACAGTAACCAAACAGGAAGGAACTTGGGATAATTAAAGGCACATGGCAACAACCTTCAAAACAGATGCCTTTGACTGGAGCTAGCCTTTTAAATGCTCCTTTAAATGACCCTTTAAATTCTCAGCAGAGTGTAAAACTTCATGTTTTCCACATTACAGAAACTCTTCTAAGGAGTTTCAACTCTCAAACTTTTGACCTCCATGTCATTATTCTAAAAAGCCCGATTCATCCACAAAATGGCTTGTTTTGGGGTTATTGACATTATTATGGCACAAACAGCAATCAACAGCCTCACATGGAGCCAAAAAATGTGGATGAAGTATCTGCCATGTTCACTGCCCTGTGTTGGGTGCCCTGGGAGGATGCTGTGGCATAGTGCAAAGAGCGTTGGCCTTAAAATCAGAAGCTCAAGGTTTAGGTTCCTGCTCAGATACTTCCTAAGCTGTCTGCCCTTTCTGAGCCTCAGCTTCTTCATATGTAAAATGTCAGTAGTATTGTATCCCCCACAGGCTTGTTGATATAGCAGACATAAAGCACATAAAGTGACCATATATTAACATATAAATGCTACTGATTTGTATTCACTTATCGACCAGAGGTATCACTTTAGCACCCAGCTTTTTGTGTCTTCTATACTCCTGTCCCTCCCTACCAGAAAGAGACCTGGTTAAAAACAAAACAAAAAGCAGACCTCACAAACAACCTTGTTTTTCCCTCATGCATCAACTAGGGAACTACTTTTCTCCTCTTCCTTTTTCTCCCTTTAGCGACTAGAAGTGAAGGAGAGGGGAAGAGAGAAATGATTAACCTCCAGAGACAGGTTCTCCCAAGGGAGCTATACATTGGTGATTGCAACCAAAAGAAAGGAAAGACTGGCTCATGATCTGATGGGCAGCCAGAAAGAAAGCCACAGGTTCTGTTCAATTCTGCCATTCATAGAGAATTTAACTGTGAAACGTATATAGAATAAAGGATTCATTAACCTATCCCTGAGTGATCCCTTTGACAACAAAGCCAGGATGTGTATTCTGTGAAATATAAAGAAAATTTCCTCAGAGCTGCCCCCTCTCCCAGTGGTATCCTCTGATGGCATTTGCCATCATACTCAGCAAAAAAAGGGTGAACTGGCTCTTGGGTAAATGGAGGGAAGGGTGTCAGTGACTTGTCTTCACAGCCAAGGAGTACAAGTTCATTAACATGACACTGCTCTGGCTGCTGGTGCTCCACCTGTGTGTAGTGGACATATGGCCTCTTGAAATAGTCTTTGCTCTCTTTCTACCTGTTTCTTAGTTCTCCCAAACTTCACATAATACTCTCTAGTCCCAGACCCTGCACAGCTGAAATCACCAACTCCCTCTCTTCAGCTGTCTCATTGGTTACTGGAAGTTTTTGACAAGTGTTGCTTCATCTTTGAAGTAGATGTAGGATATTAGTAAACAGAAAGGAACTGGAGAGTGCATACCATCAGGAATTTTTAAAAGATGCATATTGATACCTTTTGTTTTCATGTTTGTAACCCTGATTTGCTACACAAATAAACAAACCACTATTTGGAAAGTGAAATTCCTAGGAAATGCAGTGTGTAGGTATGTGGGATTCTTCCCATTGAGTTTTAAAAGAAAGATATGGAAAAATATGGATATGGAAAGACATGGAAAAATCTTATCTCTTTACTCATTTTTCAACTTCTTTGTCACAGAACTCTCTAAGAACAATGCCAGATACCTTCAGCTTCTCCCCCTATACTGTTTTGCTAGGTGATCTCATTAACTCCTGTGGATTCTACTGTCATCTCTGTGTGGATGATTGCCAGATTTATCTAGCCCTAGCCTCTTTCCTAACCTCTAAATTGGCATCATATTTCAAACTGGATGTCCTATTGACATCTTAAACTCAACTTGTCCAAAACTGAACTCCTTGTCTTTCCCCTTAAAGTCTTCTCTTTCTACTTTCCATTACTGTAGAGAGTATCCCCTTCACCATCCTCCCACTCATCCAGGCTCAAAGCCTAAGTGTCATCCTTGACTCTTTCCTCTCTCTCTCTCTCTCTCTCTCTCTCTTTCTCTCTCTTAATTTGTTGTCAAGTCATGCTGATTCTACATTCATAATCTCTTATAGATGCCCCTTCTGTCTTCTGGTACTGCCACCATCCTGGTTCAGACCCTCATCACCTTCTGCCTGGACTATTGTAACTGCTTTATGGTTGGTCTTTTTTCTTCAAGTTTCTCCCCATTCTAGGCCATCCTCCAATTAATCAATCAATCAACCAATAAACATTTATTTAGTATCTACTATTTGTTAGGCACCGTGCTAAGTGCTGGTAATACAGAAAAAAGACAGTCTCCAATGTCAAGGAATTTATAATCGATTTGGGGAGAAAACATTCAAACAAATATCTACAAAATAAGCTTTATATAGGCTAAATAGGAAAAATTAACAGATGGAAGGTACTAGAATAAGAAGTGTTGGGGAAGGCTTTCCAGTGAAATATAGGATTTTAGTTGGGACTTAAAGGAAAACAGGAAATTCAGTAGTTGGAGCAGAGGAGGAAGAATATTCCAGACATGGGGGACAGCCAGAAAAAAATGTCTGGAGCCAAAAGATGGGGTATTTAAAGGCTGGCATCATGGGATTGAAGAGTATGTGTTGGGGAATAAGTTATAAGAAGAGTAGAAGGGTAGGAGGGGACTTGGTTTTGAAGGGCTTTGAATGTCAAACAGAGCATTTTGTATTTGGTCCCGGAGGTGATAGGGAGCCACTGAAGTTTACTGAGTAGGGGACTGACATGGTCAGATGTACACTTTAGGAAAAATCACTTGAGTGGCTGAATGGAGGATGGATTGGAATGGGAGGAGACCTGAAGTTCTCAGATCTACCAGCAGATAAGAATCAATGTTTGAGGAGATGAGTGCTTGCAGAGTGTTGCAAAGGTAAAATCAACAGGCCTTAGAAACAGCGTGAATATAGGGAGTGAAAGATAGTAAAGAATCCATTATGGACTCCTCAGTTATGAGTTTGAAGGACTGAGGGAATGGTGCTGTCCTCTGCAATAATAGGAAAGGTAGGAATAGGGAAAGGTTTAAGGTAAAAGACAATGAGCTCAGTTTTGGACATGTTTAATTTTAGATGTCAACTGGATATCAAGTTTAGTATCCGAAAGGCAGTGGGAGATGCAAGATTGGGGGTCAGGAGAGAGTTTGGGGCAGAAAAGGTAGATATGAGAATCATTGGGAATCACAAGTGTACAGATGGTAATTAAATCCATGGGAGCTGATGGGATTGCTAATTGAAGTAGTATAGAGGGAGAAGAGGACCCAGGACAGAACCCTGAGGGACAGCCGTGGCTACAGGGTGTGATCTAGAAGAGAATCCAGCAAGGGAGAAAGAGAAGAAATGGTCAGATAGGTTGGAGGAGGACCAAGAGAGACTGATGTCCCAAAAACCTAGAGAGAGAGAAGAGAGTATCAAGAAAGAGTGATGAAAAGTATGAAAGACTTTCCAATTGTCAAGGAGACTGAGGATTGAGAAAAAGTCATTTGATTTGGCATCTAAGAGATCATTAGTAACTTTGAAGAGAGCATTTTCAGTGGAACAAACAGATAAGAAACCAGACTGTAAGGGGTTAAGAGGACAGCATGAGGAGAGAAAGTGAGGCAGTGGGTTATAGATGACCTTTTTCAAGAGTTTAGCAACAAAGGGCAGAAGAGATATAGGACAGTAATTAATAGGGGTAGAAGGATCAGGTGAGGATGGGGAGACATGGACATGTTTGTAGGCTGTAGGGAATGAACCAGTAGACAGGGAGAGATTGAAAATAAGTGAGGAAAATAGGTTGGAGGCGACAGTAAGGAGGAAATAATTAGAATGAGGTTGCTTGAACAAGAAGGCAGGGTTAGCTTTGGCAAGGAGTAAAGCCACTTCATCATGTGAAACAGGAGTGAAGGAGGAGAAAGTGGCAGAGGGTATCTGAGGGATAGGAGATGAGGAAGAGGGGAGGAGGAGGAGGTCGTGGTGAGCGGATTCAGTGTTGTCATTCTGTAAAATATGAGGCAAGGTTCTTCTCTGACAGTAGGGGGAGCAGAGCTATGAGAGGTTTGAGGAGAGATGAAAGTTTGGAAGAACTGATGTGGAGAGTGAAATGATAAGGGAGATATAGAGGGATTGCCTAGCAGCTGTGAGGGCCCATTTGAGATGGTAGAACATAAATTTGCAGTGGACAAAGTAGAATGGTTCCGTGATTTACTTCATCTTTGTTCAATAGCATATTCTAGATACAAAAGTGGCAAATAGTGGGAGTGATCCAGGAATGATGCTTGGATGGTCATAATGAACAATATATTAAAAAGGCTGGGGATTCAAGAAAAGAGGACAGCATAGAACTGATGTAGGGGTCAAGGGGTCAAGGTGAAGAAAGAGGAGACGGGATGGTCTGAGAGAGAACTGAATTGTATATATGGATGTGTATGTGTGTGTGTGTGCGCAAAAAGTGATCATTTTGTTTCTTTGCTTACACTTATTCCTTCAATCTCTTTCTCTAGCCTTTCTAGTCTTATTGTAGCACTCTATCAAATAGTAATGGTGACTAACAGTAGACATCTTTGATTTACCCAATGTTGTTGGAAAGACTTCCAGTTTATCTCCATTACATATAATGCTGCTTCTTTTATACTTTGTCACACATACACATACACACACACAAATACATATATATATGACATATAAACTATACTAAATATACCATTATGTATATTATCTATATGTATTCAGAGAGGTTGGCCAAGGTCCTACATATACTGTATGTATATGTATACTATATATACACTATATATGCTATATATCACATATTATATAGGATATATACTACATACTATATGTGCTATTTACTATGTATAGTGTATATGTATATATGTGTATGTACATATATATTACTATTTACTATGAGGAAAAGTCTGGTTATTCATATATTTCTAGGTGGTTTTTTTAGACAAATGGGTCTAGTATTTTTTCTGTTTTTATGCTATAGCCATTGTTAATAAACAAATTCTCCCACAATAGTGTAAAAATATTTCAGGACTGGTATTTAACATCATGGGAAATAATATGGAACAGTGGAAAGTATGTTGGGTTTGGAGTCATAGGACTTTTGATTTGATTTGATTTGAATTCAGGCTCCTCCACTACCTGTGGGACATTTGGCAACCTCTCTGGACCTCAGTTTTTCATCAGTGAGAGAGCTGAACTTGACTCCTGAGATTCCTTGAGGTTCTGATTTCTGAACTCATGATCTCATGCTCTGGCTTTTGTCCTAGTAAGAAACATAGGAAGAAAGGTGAAACTATTTAGGAATATTCTCAAGGACAGATGTCAAATACCAACTGAGAAGTAGTTTGATAAGAATTGTTGTTTTTTGTTCTCAAAGAGGACCATGATGTTGATGCCATGACATGCAAGTCAATTGGATTTAAATGAGGGAGGACTGTGCAAAGCTACCAGCCTCACTTTCTCCTCCTAATCCATCTGGGCCCAGTGGCCAGATAGAGATCAGAACAGTAGGAGACAGCCCAGGATGCAGGGGGAGACCTTGGTCTTTTCAAACTAAGGCTTTTAAGAGGTCTCAGTCTGACTGAGGTAATGTCCATTCAGTGGTTAAGGCTAGGTAAAAAAAATGAGGCAAAGAATGACCTCTTTAACCTACTCTAGAAAAATAAAACGAACTGGGAAGGGAAGATCTTCAGGGTCTTAGAAAATGATGTCAAAATCTAGCTAGTAGAAAATACCACATTATGTGATTAAAGACAACAAAGAAGAAATACTGCGATGCAATCTGGAAAGCAAAAATATAATGGATATGAAATTCAATAAACATTTATTAAATACTTACTTTGTGCCAGGTATTTGTGCTATGCTTTGGGGATACAAATAAGAAAAAGAAGCACAGTCCCTGACCTCAAGGAGTTTACAATCTAGTGGGAGAAAACAACACATAAAAGGAACCTGGAACTGGGGGCAGGGAAGAGAAGAGCACCAGCGGGTAGGGGAGTGAGCATCATGTTCTCTGGAATTTAAACCGAGCAGACCTGCAGATTTAAAGTGGAATGAACTGCAGTCCAGATTCTGTCCCTGACTAAGGAAAGCTCTGGGAGGTGTTTCGTACCTCACATTCCAGCCCTCCAATCAGAGGGGAAGGAGGCTGAGGGGGATGGAAAGGTGTGGAAATAGCTGAGGCTGAATTAACACCCAGTGATGAGATTAGAAATGATCAGCTTGATGTCCTTCTAGCTATTCTTAATCAGAAATATAAAATGAAAACCAAAAGATTAAGAAGTCTAAGTAGTTCAAGTAACAAAAAAATTCATCAAAAAAAAAAAATAAACCAAAAACAAAAATCCTAAACCAAACCATGTTATTATACAGACCTGACAAACAAATTAGAGTACAGAGAGAACTCCCAAAGAAAGAAGACAGAGATTTCTGGTCATCTATATCAGTGTCATTCACCCATTATTATTAAAAAACATTCTGCGAAATGTGCCCTCTCTCTATGGGGGCAGCTAGGTGGATAGAGTGTCAAGCCTGGAGTCAGAAAGATTCATCTTCCTGAGTTCAAATCTGACCTCAGATACTTACTAGCTGTGTGACCCTGGGCAAGTCACTTTACCCTGTTTGTCTCAGTTTTTCTTCTGTAAAATGAGCTGGAGAAGGAAATGGCAAAACATTCCAGTGTCTTTGCCAAGAAAACTCCAGTGAGTCCTGAAGAGTCAGACATGATTTGAAAACAACTGAACAACAAAATCTCTGTTTGTATGTATTTATTTACAAATTATATTAATGTGCATAATTCTAAGTTAAGTTTACTTCATTACCTGGTTTTTTAATGGTTGTCTAAGCTGAAAAGGCACCTCACCAAGACATCTCTAATGAAAAAATTACATTCAAAAAATTACAATCAAAAAGTTATTCTTGATTTTTATGTTTTTAACAAATTGGCTTAAAACTCATGGAAATTCTTTATTCAGAATATTTCTAAACAAGTTAGGAAAGTATGTTTCCAAGATTTTAAAATGTATAGATATAAGAGTTTTTGCAGGTGACACATTAGTTTTTGGCAATAAAATCATGTACCATTTTATAAGATCATAAAGGTAAGGCTGGAAAGGACCTCAAAAATCTCAGCCCCTCATTTTACAGCTGGTAAAACATTTCTAAACAGTTATTTTCAAAATTCTCTCTCCATAGCATAAGTTTGGTTTTTTTCCCAAGAAGCAGTTAGTTTCTCACATATTATTAAAACAATAACTGTATCTGACATCCAAAATATCTCAAGAACTCAACCAGATAATACCAAAAGCCATTTTCCAAAATATAAATGATTAAAAGATATTAACCAACTTCCCAATAAGTAAGTTATTAACTTATTACTTCTCAGTAAGTAAATTGCTTAAAATTACTAATGATAGGAGAAATGTGAATCAAATCGACTCTGAAGTTTCACCTCAACCTCGAAAATTGACAAAAGATGATTAAGATATTTTTTAAAAAATAATATAAAGAGTAGTTCCTTAAAAAAACAGGACATAATCTTAGAAAAGGGGCCAATAATGATATATTAAAGTCATGGTAAAAATGTGGCTACTTCAGGTGATTGCTTTAGGATGGGGGTGGGAAGCTGCAGCCTTGGCGGTCACATGTGGCCTTTTGACTGAGTCCAAGTTTTATAGAACAAATCATTTTATTAAGGGGATTTTGTTCTGGGAAGTTTGGATTCCAGTCAAAGATTCCAACTTGAGGACCTGGAAGGCCACATGTGGCCTTGAGGCTGCAGGTTCCCCAGCCCTGCTTTAGAGGATGTGCAAACAGTTCTCCTGAGTTAATTAGAAAGAAAATGCTGCCACAAAAAGAACAGTCATTACCCACCCTCTCCTTCCCTCCTCTGCTCCCTCAGCCTGATGACTTTTCAGTCAGTTGAGTCAGTCCAGGAGGAAATTGGGTTCAAAGAAAAATCTAGAGCTTGATTATATATACAGATGTAATTAATGCACAAAACTGAGGAAGGGGAAACCATAAGGAGCCAGGAGACCTGAGAGAACTGAAGGCAGCCATCACAAAGAAAGGAATCAGAGCCTAGGAACAAAGCTGTCCGGGCTTCTCAGGCATGAGGATTGGCAGGACAAATGTGTTGCTGGAGTCTGCCTCCTCTTTTTGCCTTCCACCTCCAAGTATGGATCTTAAACTGGTAATCTTGTGTTTTCATTCCCTTTCAGGTTCCCTCATGGAAATTTTATATCTTTCCCCCTGAGCAGAGTGCAAGTGTGTTTACCTTTCTCTATTTTAAACATTTCCTTTATTACGGTGTTTGCTAGTCTTGAGTGCCCTTACGAAAATTCAGTTGGAAGGAGGCAGTAGAGTGGGGACCGTACCAAAAGAAGAGAAAGAGATCGATTTAACTGGGGATTCAAAGCTAAAAAAGATAGAGAAAATTACAGATCCTTTAATACAGCTTCCGTTGACCTGTCAAAGAAAGTATTTCCCAACTAAAAATCCTCTCTTTCCTTCAGGGTCGGAATGAATATATTGCAAATCTCAAAGACCAGCTGCAAGAGTTGAAGGCAAAGACTAATATGGAGAGCCGATATGTGAAGAAAAACACTGACCTGCAGATTGCCCAGACCCAGAAAAAATGCAACAAAAATGAAGAGGCCTTGCTGGATGAGATTGAAGTAAGTTGTGTGTCTGCATGAGGCAACTGCAAGTAAAATAGCCACTCACTCTTTGACTCAGCCCTGAACTCTGTGAGTGTTCATTCTTCGTTGCTGAAGAAGACCATGCCATCAGAGAAATAGTGACATGACTTGCACTTGACTTTGTTTTGAGTGAGGGAGGGCTGTGCAGGTCACCAGCCTCACTTCTCCTCCAGAGCCATCTGAATCCAGTGACCAGATATTCATCAGGATGACTGGAGGTGACCCAGGATGAGGCAGTTGGAGTTAAGTGACTTGCGTAAGGTCACACAGCTAGTGAGTGGCACGTGTCTGAGGTGAGATTTGAACTCAGGTCCTCCTGACTCCTGCACTGGTACTCTATGCACTGTACCACCTAGCTGCCTTGATTCAGCCCACAAGCAAGTGGAAGGCTGTTGTGCTGTTAGACACCACTCTTTCCCTTCAGCACCTCATATACCTGAAGACAGAAGGAGGCTTTGGGTTGCAGATATGCAAGCAGAGAGACGCTGGTGGACTAGAGCCAAAATATCCTGCTCTTCTCTAAGGACACTGGAAGTTGGTTATGTTTAGTCACTTTAACCTTCTTTTATAAAACCATGCCTTTGACTCCTTATAAATGAATAAGAACAGAGCAGGGTACTCCATGACTACATTTGTGTTGATTCTTAGAACACCTAGACAAGGGTCAGGTAGGTGGTGCAATGGATTGAGCCCTGGCACTGGAGTCAGGAGGACTCAAGTTCAAATTTGGCCTCAGACATGTACCAGTTGTGTGACCTTAGGCAAGTCACTTAACCCTTATGGCCTTAAAAAAACCACCCACAACGGAGTTCTTGTAACTTGGTGAACCCTGCCAAGTTGGGCTTGTAAGGTTAATGGTAGGTGGCAGGAAGAGTTAAAGATCTTTCCCACCCATTAATAGACTTCAGGTGAAGCCCATTAAGGGAATCTTTATTAAGGGAGACTTGTTTTGTAGGAAGGCCCACACCTTTTGTTTCTAGTGAGGTACTGGGTCACTAGGGTCATGTCCTCCAGCTATGAAAAATGTATGTATACTCTGAGGTGAGGTTTTTCTTTGGGGCTTGATCTTTGGAAGAAGGTTCATGTGCCAGATGAGACTCTGGGTAGCCGTTAAGAAGCCCTTGGCTTTGAAAACCCAGATATTGGTATTTGTCTCTTTGGTAACTAAGTATGTATGTAATGGTCAGCTGGATCTGTCTGTTGATCTCTGATGTATGTATTGCTTATGGTCAGATGGTTGGAAGCCCTGTCTGTTGGTCTTTATTTCCTCTGCTTGTATATTCTCTATTGGTAAATGTAATTAAAATAGATTGTTGATCCCTCAAAAGTTGCTTTCCTTTTAGAAAAGCAGATCTAAGAACCTGTGCAGCAGGCTCTCCTGTGTTTGCCAGGTACTTACTGATACAGGGCTCTGCTTCCTTCCACTTTGGCATGGATAGGAACTCAAGATGGTAGAAGTTTCTGTCTTTCATTTAAGAGGCTCAGTGACATCATGGGTGATGTCTTCACTTGCTCTTGGATTAGATTTAAGTGAGGCAGAGTTGCATAAAGTCATCAGCCTCACTGTCTCTTCCACAGTCATCGAAGTCCAGTCATAAGCAATGGACAGAAATAACGAAAGGCAAGGACCACAGTGTGGAAGAGAGGACAGTGATTAGCCGGGATTAGATTAATTCCATTTGAAAATCTGTAGTATCAGAATGGGACTCGTATGAAGAGAGTGAGATCTAGTTGTAGGTATCCTAACTTAGGTAGTACTGCTTACCGGATGTTTGGTTTTCCAAGATGATAGGCTTATACTTTTTGCTAGACTTTCACATTTACTTCTGTAGCTTGCAGGCTTTAGAAAAAATCTTTAGAGGGGATCTCTCTGATCCAGGCTGGTATGGTATACTCACAAATTGACATAGCTTTTCTACTCCTTCTACTTTTTTCTTTCCATGTCAACAAAGCTACCATCCTGTTTTTTCCTTAAAAGCCATTACGCTACCTGTTGGTGAGTCCTTGGGATTACATAACTGAAAGATGAGAAGCTTTCATATATCACCACTTCATACCCATCCCCCTCCCTTTCCCACCTAAAGCTTGTAATTTGCCAGTGAAAACCTCAGACATCTCCCTGTCTATTCTATTCACAGAAACTGAGACTTAAAATTGATGAAGAGATTCGGGTCCACCTAGAAATTGAAAACTTCCTCAAGAAAGAACAACAGGTGGGTAGCTCAGATGATTTAAATTAGACCTGAAGAATAGTCATTACAAACCAGGCAAGAACTTTTAATATTTTCTGAAACTGGAAGCTTATGTGATCAACCAGCAGGAGCATTTCAAGAGGCTTCATTTGGATAATTATAGAGCAAATAATTGTGTTTATTGACATAGAGCTCAATCCTGTCTACCTGTGGGTAAGACTACAGTACACAGGTCTAGAAACTGAAGAGTAATGGAGGAAATTGAGAAGGGTTGTGGGGGATGTTTCTCAGGAAGAGAATCACAGAATGTCAAGAGTTATCAGGGACTCAGTCCAATCTGTACCTGTACAGGAATAACCTAAAAGTGGCTTGAGGGCCTCTGGTGAGAGAGAGCCCAGGACCTCCCAAGGCTGCTCATTCAGAGTTAGGGAGTTTTCCCTGAAGCAAATCACTGAATGTCTGGCCCTTAAGTTTCTTAACCAAGATTAAGGAGTTTGAGGAGATTAATTTGCAGGAAGTCCCCTCCATCTCTAAATCTGTGGTCCTGCAATTCTTAGAGAGATCCTCAATCTGCCTCTCTGTGATCCCACTGATTGCTTTTGGTTCTGACCTCGAGGACCAAGAAGAGGTGTTAGTCCTTCTCCAAAAGTGATACCCCTATCCATACATACCCACTGTCTCCCCCAAATAAGTCTCCTCTTTTCAAAAGTATACCCATTTAATCCACTGATTCTCATACAGCTTAATCTTAAAAGTCCTTCTCCTCTGGATTTTCTCAGCTGAGGCAGTGGATAGAATACTGGGCCTGGAGTCAGGGAGACTCATGTTCCTAAATTCAGATCTGGTCTCAGATACTTATTAACTGTGTGACCCTGGCCAAGTCACTTAAACCTGTTGGCCTCAGTTTCCTCATTGGTAAAATAAGCTAGAGAAGGAAATGGCAAACCACTCCAGTATCTTTGCCAAGAAAACCCCAAATGGGATCATAGAGAGTCAAACACAACTCACTAGCAACAAAGGTCCTTCAAGGTCCTCTAATCCAACTTCCTCATTTTATAGATGAGAAAACTGAAGTGTAGATAAATGTCCAACAAGGTCACACAGGTGGGAATAGGGCCAAGATTCAAGTCTATTTTCTGTAATCCCAAATCTTTTAAACCTCCAGAATTTTTTTCCCCATGTGAACTGCTATCTAGCCATGTTTCCCCCATCTTATACATAGCTTTCTGAACTCATCTGTAAGACTTTTAAATTTGGCTAAACATTATATATCCTGTCAAGATCTAATGTGTTACTGATCCCTCCTAGCTTTATGTCATCTGAAAATCTGATAAACATATCAACTAAGTTCTTATTCAGCTCACTGAAGAAAACAGCCAGTAGCAGAGAGCCAAGGCCAAACACAGATCCCCAGAGCACACTGTCGGTTAATGAAAGGCCTCCTTTCAAGCTGCATTGAAGCATTAATGACTGCTCTTTGGTTCTGTCTACGCAAACAGTTTTGAATATATCTAACTGTACTTTCTTTTTCCCATGTTTCAAAATTTCAAAATTGTTTATTTCTAAAACTTATAGTCTTGTGGATTCCATAGTGAAATAGTCTCTTCATATTTGTTTCAGTTAACAAGCACTTATTTTCACTCTCTCCCACATCCTGCGCTCCATTGGAAAAGAAAAAACAAAAATCAGCACCCTAGTCACAAATGTGCCTAGTCAAGCAAAACAAATCCCCACATAACTGCACTCTCATCTGGCCTACTTCTCTTTGTCACAAGAGACTTTGTCAAATTGTTTCCTGCAATCTAGGGGTAATCTATATCTATAGTATTTTCCTGGTCTACCAATTTAGTAAACTTGTCACAGAAAGGAAATCAAGTCAGCCTCTAATGACCTGTTTTTGATTAAGCCATCTTGGCTCTTTGTAAACACCTTTTCCTTTTCCTTTAATAGTACAATCTAGTATTTTGCCAGGAATTAAGTCAAGTTTATTGCTCTGTCATTTGGAGCCTTTAGTCTCTCTTTTTATTTGGTGGGGGTAGAAACTGGGACATTTCTCTTCCTCCAATCCTGTGGTACCTTTCCTCATCTCTCTGATCCTTCAGAGATGAACGGCAGAACAGTAATCCATCTGCCAGTCTTTTCTGTAACCTTCTGATGTAGTCTTGCTGGACCCATTAGCTGCAATGAATCAAAGACGGCTAAGGGCTCCATTACTGTCTTCTTACTTAAATCTTAAGTTTCAACTCAGGATTAGGCATTTTTCTTCTTTCCTTCTCAGCCCAAAGCTTGTTATCCTTAGCAGAGAAGGCAGAAATAAAACAAGAGCTGCTCAGCTCCCCCTTCTCTGTCATTTGTTATCCCATCTGCCCTAATGAGTGGCCTTATCTCTTCCTTGACTCTTTTCTTTCTTTTCCTTTGTTTCCTTTTCCTTTGTTTTCATTCTTTTTCTTTTCTTATCTTTTCTTCAATAGTTTTTTTTTTAAGCTCAAACGCTATTTTCTCTTCTTACATTCCTTATCAGCTCATTCCAAGCTTTAAATTGACTGATACTATTCTTATAGACCCATAACACAATTTTGCAATCATTCTGAAGGAATTAGGTTTTGGAACCTCATACCCAGAGAGCTATAGAATTCAAGATCTATTTCATCAAATTATTTTCTCCAGACATTTAGCCCAGGTCCTCCTTTGTTGCTTTATGAAAATAAGGCTCCCTTTTCCTTTTCTTTTAAAGGCAATAGTAGTTAAGAGATTTACTCAGGGTCACCTAGCTAGCAAGTATCTGAGGCTAGATTTGAACTCAAATCTGTGCTCAGTCAGGTCCTCCTGACTACAGGGCCAATGCTCTGTCCACAGTGGAGTCAGCAAACTGCCCCTTTCCCTTTTCTTTAATCACCTAAGACCTTTTGTCTCATAATGTCTCCTGTTTGTCATAATTTCTCTAATTCCTTTTCTTCCTTTTTTCAAATCTCACTGGAAAATGGAGCAAATTGAACAGTGTCTGTCTCCCTATGTTTGTTTGTCTTTAATTCGGCCAATGACCTCAGGAAGATTGAAGTCTTGACTTGCAAGTGAATTGGATTTAAGTGAGGGAGGGCTGTGCAAAGTCACCAGCCTCACTATCTCCTTCCAAGCCATCTGAGGCCAGTGGCAAGATATCGATCTGGATGACTGGAGATGGCCCCTATCTTCCTGTGACCTTCTGATCAACAAATATAGCCCAGTTTGTGGGAATCAATTCCTTTGGCTCAAAAGAACAGGCTAGAGTACTTGTTATCCCAGTCCCAACATCTCTCCTTCCCCAAATAATAGACTGGTTTTCATCTTAGGTAGTTGACTTGCTACATATTGAACCCAAGGAAATAGGACTGAACCATATGGTTGAAGCTTTTCAGTAGTGATCTAAAACTTTGATGTTAAAGTAGGGAACAAGAGGGTTATTTCCAGCATTGATCAGATTTCCTTTTCTTAATAGATTTTATTTCATTAAATATTTTTCAATTACATGTAAAAAATTTTAACAATCATTTTAAATATTTTGAGTTTCAAATTATCTCCCTTATTCTCCTCCTCTTCCCCCTCAGGAAGCAAGCAACTTTATATCACTTATACATGTGAAATCACATAAAACGTATTTCCACATTAGCTAAACTGCAAAAAAAAAGTCAAAAAACCCCCAATAAAAATTAAGAAAGTTTAAAAAAAAGTATGCTTCCATCTGCATTCACGGTTTGTCAGTTTTCTCTCTGGAGGTAGGTAGCCTCGAGTCCTTTGGATTTCTCTTGAATTACTATCTTGATCAAAGGAGCTAAATCTTTTACTGTCTGATCAAATTTCTCCATAAAATTTTGGAGCAAAGATTTTTTTCCTGAAGCTATTTTGAACACCATGGAAACCCTAGCCTAACACTGACTGAAATTCAAGAGATTTGAAGTGGAGGAACCGCAGGAATGTTTTGTACTTCGTTGTTCTCATGCTATATTTCCAATTTTCTGTTACTTTCTTTCCTCAGAATAATTTTCTTCACTGTTTGTTTTTTGTTTTTTGAAAACAGAAACTGGAAGAAAAGTTAGAGTACTGGATGGAGAAATATGATAAAGACACAGAAATGAAACAGAATGAACTGAATAGTCTTAAGTCTGCAAAGGCCAGTGACTTGGCCGCCTTGCAGGATCTTGCAAAACAGGTGAGGAAAGGACAGGCGCTGTCCAGAAAAGTGTACAGGCCATCACACCAACTCACAGCAGGCAACCTAAAAAAAGAAGCAGCTTCAGCCAGAATATAGTCTTCTGTACTGGGACTGAAGGCAGCCATTTCCTGGGAGTATTTACATTTACAAAGATTCATCCTAGTTTCTTGTGCTCAATAGGTAGAAGGAACATCCCTATACTTTTCTACTCAGGAACAATTAAGCTTTTTCTGTCCATATTCATGTCTTCATCTTTTTTGCAGACTCATGCAAGACCTTGGAGTCCTTCACTTGAATAGAACATGTAGGGAGTGAGGAAACCTCTTAGTTATGGAGTGCTCTCTTGTTGTAGAGATGTGGGAAGGGGTGGATAAGGAAGCTACGGGCCTTCTGCCACATCACAGGTTATGCATTACTTCCACTTGCTTGAAATAGGATGAATGGGACCAAAAAGAAAAGTCCTGTTTAATAACACATAGTCCTTCTGTATTTGATGTGAAGCCAAGATAAAGGCACGCCCAAGTTAAGGACAGAGGCTCAACCACTTGAAATATTTGTTTGATTCAAATGCTGCTTTGATGTTCCAGCTTTGTTTCAGTTCATTTGGGTTTTTTGTTTTGTTTTGTTTTTTTGAAAGGTTTAGGCTCGGATGCTGCTCTGAACCAATTCCCCAGATAGTTTCCATGTTAGAAAACTCCAGCAAACACAAACTGATATCCATTTGTAAGATTAGCAATTGAAGTGATAGATTTAAAATAACCTTTAATAGAAAATTAATTTAAAAAACAAATAACAAGTGGTGCCAAGAGCCCTGGAGTGGGATAAAGACCCATGTTCTGTCTCTTGTTCTGTTCCTTGGTTGTATAACCTTAAATGAAGGAGTTTTTAAAAAATTCCTCAGTACTTCCTGTGTACTAAGCACTGTGTTGAGAGTTGAGGATACAAATGGAAAAAATGAGACAGTCTTTGCTCCTAAGGAGATCATAGTCTAATTGGGGGAAACAACAGACAAAGGAAAGTTCATCTGCTGAAGGGCAGATGGCAAGGCCTGGAAGTCCTCCACCTCAAGGTGAAGTGGTGGGCAGGCATCGAGGCCCAGGGGCCTCTTCCTCTGGACATTTAACTTCTCTGAGCCTTGCTTTTCTTCTTGTATATGGAAATGTGAATACTTGCCATCCTGCCTGCTCCATAGAGGTGGGTAAGGATTAAATGAAATAATGCATGTGAAAATACCTTGTAAATTGTGAAATGCAGTGAAACTAAATGGTTCTGTTTATAAGACTTTATTGAAAAACTGCAACAAACAGTAATACGTACCTAAATTTCATACTATGGTCAATTAAATGGAAATAATTCCAAATACAAGCGCATAATTTCATAAGCAGAACTTCCCCTTGCCCTCCCCACGGAATTTCTATAGAGTCATGCCTCTCTTGGGCCCCTGGGTGACAAAGTGGGTAGAGCCCTGAGTCTGGAATTAGGAACACTCAAGTTCAAACGTAACCTCAGACCTTACTAGCTGTGTGGCCCAGGGCAGGTCACTGCCCCTCGACTTGCCTCAGGTCCTTCACTGTAAAATGGTGATGATGATAGCCCGTACATAGCCTGTACTTGCAGGGCGGTTGTGAGGATCCAATGAGATAATCGTTAAAAAGCATTAGCGCTGTTTCTGGCACACAGTAAGCGCTATATAAATGTTATTTTTATTATGATGGTTACACCTGGAAGGGGCTTTAGAATAGCAGCGAGAATTTACATGGCATCTTAAAGTTTGCCAAGTACTTGGCAGATATGATTTCACTTTATCCTCACAACAGCCCTGGGAGATAAGGGCTATTATTGTCCCGATGTTAAAGACGAGGAAACAGACAGACAGAAGCTAAGTGACCTGCTCAGGCTCACACAGCTAGGAAGTGTCCGAGGCTGGATGTGAACCTAGGTCTTCCCCACTCTAGGTCCAGTGGTCTATCCGCTGCCGATCTTGCCGCCATGTGGTCAGACTCCCTCATTTTACAGATGAGGAAACTAAGGATTGACAAAAATCTCACAGCTAGGAAATGACAGAGCTATCATGCAAGCTTAGGTCTTTTGACCTCAAATACAGTATTATTTTTGTGACATTAGAGTTCAAATGGGTGGCTGGGTGGCACAGTGGATAGAGTACCAGGCCTGGAGATGGGAAGACTCATCTTCATGAGTTCAAATTGAGCCTCAAATACTCACTAGCTGTGTGACCCTGGGCAAGTCACTTAACTCTGTCTGCATCAGTTCCTCATCTGTAAAATGAGCTGGGGAAGGAAACGGCAAGCCACTCCAGTGTCTTTGCCAAGAAAACCCCAAATGGGGTCATGAAGAGTCTGACATAACTGAAATACAACTGAAAAAAATATACAAATCAAAAAATTTCATGAATCCCCATATGAAAGTAGTTGGACTATTAGTATCCATCCCTTGAGAAAATACACAAACATAAAGCTACTTTGAATTTCAGAATACTTTAAGTGAATTTATGTTTTATTAAGCAAAATACTCAGCATAGGGTAGTCAATAGAGAGCTGGTCTTGGATCCAGGAAGACATGGGCTCAAACATTGTCTCTACCATATATAGACTGGGTGACTCTGGGTAAGTCACTTAATCTCTCAGTGATGCTGAAAACTCTCTAAGCCTGAGGTGCAGAGAAGGAGTCAGTCTGTACTGGAAAAAAAGGCTTCAACAGAACTGAGGAAATTAGAGACCTGGTGAGAGAAAACCTAACCAAATAGAATCTACATACATTTGAAAAGAAATGAAATTTTTAGTGTTGAAGACACTATTTACTCAGGTTAGAGAACCTACGTTTTGTTGTAATTCTGTGTATTTTGTTGTAGTTGAAGATCAGAATGACAGGGGTTGATGTATATATGGATGTTCCTACCCAGTCCATGGCGGGTCTACAGGCTGAGAGACCCACCCTCTGGTCCACTGCCATATGTTTGGTTTCTTTGATGTGTGGTAGAGTAGAATTGCCCTTTATGAAACATTTTTGAAGTGTATGTTTAGCTCTGTTACTCCCTGTGAACAGTGATAAAAGTAACTTGAAAAAAACAAACAAAACATAGGCAGGTATGTAGTAGTTTCCTGCCTTGGGTGGCAAGTTGGATTAGAGGCCTCTAAAGTCTCTTCCCACTCCTGTGGCCTAGAAAATCTCAGAGCATCCTCTCCAGTTATGCTGCTTCTAGTCATTGGTACAGAGGAGAGATTAGCATTACCAGAGCTAAAAAGAGAATAACTTTCATTGTTCTGTTCTGACTTCAAGAAAATACAAAGAAACTTCTTTAATTCTTCTTCTCTTTATGAATTTATGTATGTATGTGACATGACCATAATGTAAGTCAAGTTAAGCATTTATTAAACACCTGTCATGTGTCAGGCAGTGGGCTAAATGCTAGGGATACCAAGAAAGGCAAAAGATGGTCCCTGCCCTCAAGGAACTCACCATCTAATGTGGGAGACAAGGTACAAACAGATACAGACAAAGCAAGCTGTGTACTGGATAAACTGGAAGTAATGAACCAAAGGAAGGCCCTAAGATGAAAGAGGACTAAGAAGGGCTTCTGGCCAAAGGTAGGATGTTAGAGATGAGGAGGGAGAGTGTTGCAGGCAAGAGGGTGAGCCTAGGGTTGGGAGGTGGGAGGCCAGTGTCACTGGACCTTAGAGTACATGGAGAGGTTGGAGGGGGCCAGTTTGTAAAGGGCTTCAAAAAAGATTTTATAACTGAGCCTGGAGGAGCTAGGGAACCACTGGAGTTTATTTAATGAGGTTATGGGAGTGACATGAGAAATGATTAAAAGAAAAAAACCAAATATGCTCAAATTTCTGCTTCCCAGATGAGTATTGTCTCCCTGAAGGTCATCATTTTGGGAACTGTATTTTTAAAAAAATTCTATTGTCATTGCTCCAAACAGTTGGGGACCTCTTCTTTGGAAGTGCCTTCACAGCATGCTTCATACAGGATCACAGATTGAGAGCTGCAAGATACCCTTGCAAGTTTCCTAGTCCAACACTTTCCTATTATGATTTAATGCCACACAAGACAGTGAAGGGCAGGACCAGGATTTGAATGTAGGCCTTCTGGTGCCAAAATGTCATTTAGAGGTAGAACTGATTTTTGGAAGGAACCAAAGTTAAGAGCTATATTTGATGAAAAAGGTATATGATCAAACTATAGAATAATGTTTTTAGTTTTTACAGATGAGGTATAACTAGAATACAATGAGATTTTTTCTCATGTGATTCATAATTTGGCTCTGAAGACATTTGCCAAAAGGAATTGTTTAGAGTAATGTCAGCACAGTATGTATAATAAGTGTATGGCCCACCTAAAGGGCTGCTATGAAGGACAATACTCAATTACATAAGTTTTGGTATCTTTGTCAAGTCATGAGAACACAGTGTTTCAGGAAGCTGGAGAGGAGGGGAGTGACTATCAATCTTAGCAAATGCTTCAGAAAGGTCAAAAGGGAGGGGGACAAGAAAAAAACTTCAACAACCATTGGATTCAGTGAGTGGTAGTAGGAGTAGTATTAGGAGTAATAGGAATAGTAGTGGTGGTGGTAGTAGTTGTGGTGGTGGTGGTAGTGGTAGTGGTTGTGGTGATGTAGTTGGGGTGTGGTAGTAGTTGTGGTGTGGTGGTGGTAGTGGTTGTGATGGTAGTTGTGGTGTGGTGGTGGTAGTAGTTGTAGTGGTGGTAGTTGTGGTAGTGGTAGTATTAGTAGTGGTGGTGGTAGTGGTTGTGGTGGTAGTGTTAGTTATGGTGTGGTGGTGGTAGTAGTTGTGGTAGTGGTAGTTGTAGTGCTGGTGGTGGTAGTTGTGGTATGGTAGTAGTGGTGGTAGTGGTAGTTGTGATGTGATGGTGGTAGTAGTGGTGGTGGTAGTTGTAGTGGTGGTGGTGGTAGTTGTGGTGGTGGTGGTGGTGGTGGTGGTGGTGGTGGTGGTGGTGGTGGTGGTGGTTGTGGTGTGGTAGTAGTTGTGGTGTGGTGGTGGTAGTGGTTGTGGTGGTAGTTGTGGTGTGGTGGTGGTAGTAGTTGTGGTAGTGGTAGTAGTAGTAGTAGTGGTAAGTAGTAGTGGTGGTGGTAGTAGTAGTGGTAGTGGTGGTGGTAGTAGTTGTGGTGGTGATAGTTGTGGTAGTGGTAGTAGTAGTAGTGGTAAGTAGTAGTGGTGGTGGTAGTAGTAGTGGTAGTGGTGGTAATGGTGGTGGTGATGGTGGTGTAGTAGTGGTAGTGGTGGTGGTGATGGTGGTAGTGATGGTAGTTGTGGTGTGGTGGTGGTAGTAGTTGTAGTGGTGGTAGTTGTGGTAGTGGTAGTATTAGTAGTGGTGTTGGTAGTGGTTGTGGTGGTAGTGTTAGTTATGGTGTGGTGGTGGTAGTAGTTGTGGTAGTGGTAGTTGTAGTGCTGGTGGTGGTAGTTGTGGTATGGTAGTAGTGGTGGCAGTGGTAGTTGTGATGTGATGGTGGTAGTAGTGGTGGTGGTAGTTGTAGTGGTGGTGATGGTAGTTGTGGTGGTGGTGGTAGTGGTGGTGGTGGTGGTGGTGGTGGTGGTGGTTGTGGTGTGGTAGTGGTTGTGGTGGTAGTTGTGGTGTGGTGGTGGTAGTAGTTGTGGTAGTGGTAGTAGTAGTAGTAGTGGTAAGTAGTAGTGGTGGTAGTAGTAGTGGTAGTGGTGGTGGTAGTAGTTGTGGTGGTGATAGTTGTGGTAGTGGTAGTAGTAGTAGTGGTAAGTAGTAGTGGTGGTGGTAGTAGTAGTGGTAGTGGTGGTAATGGTGGTGGTGATGGTGGTGTAGTAGTGGTAGTGGTGGTGGTGATGGTGGTAGTAGTGGTAGTGGTGGTAATGGTGGTAACTATAGTAGCAGTGGTGGTAGTAGTAGTGGTAGTGGTGGTAATGGTAGTAACTATAGTAGCAGTGGTGGTGGTAGTAGAGATAGTGGTGGTGGTGGTGTTGATGCTAGTGGTAGTAGTAGTAGTGGAGGTGGGGATGGGGGTGGTGGTAGTGATGGGGGTGGGGGTAGTAGTAGTAGTAGTAGTAGTAGTAGCAGTAGCAGTAGCAGTAGTAAGCTAGGTGACACCACAGTAGATAGAGCACTGGGCTTGGAATCAGGAAGACTTCTCTTCCTAAGTTCCAATTTGGGCAAATTGAAGCCACAGTGGAGCCAAAAAAGAGGTAATGAGAGGCTGTAGTGGAAGGTAACAGTAGAAGAAGCACTGTGACCCTGGGCAAGTTAGTCATGTTTGCCTCAGTTTCCTCAGCTATAAAATGAGCTGGAGAAGGAAGTGGCAAACCACTCTAGCGTCTTTACCAAGAAAACCCTCAGTGGAGTCATGAAGAGTCGGATACAAGTAAATCACAACAACAAAACAGTAGCAGTGGAGTGATGGGGATGGACAGAGATTTTACTGGGTGGGCCACGGAGGATGTGAACAAACCCTCTAGGTTCAATTCGGCTCCGCTGGGTTGACTTTTAGGTTAACAATGCAGGATCGTGGCGTGGCTGACAATACTGGAATGTCTGATCCATGTGTGTCTTTGCAGCTAAGGGAGTTTGAGCAGGTCATCATTGAGGATCGACTGGAAAAGGAGAAGGCCAGGAAGAAGATAGAGCAGGATGCCCTGGAACTAAAGAGCATCATAAAGGTAGAAAGGGAGACTTCTTTAACCTGCATAAGAATGACCATGTTACTAAGAAGCCATGGCTGGTCCAGTGGCTGGGAGATGTATTTGTTAGCAGTGGGGTCAGGTGTGCCAGGAGCAATGGCCCTGGGTGCATAAGGACCAGATTCATCCTGAGGGGATCTGACTCCAGATAAGGGGCAGGGGGAGGCCTCTTTCACTCTGTCTCTCCCTGACTCTCCGTGTCCTTACCCAAAAGCCAACCTTCAGGACATCTCTAAAATGAACATAGGGTTCCTTAAGGGAAAATCTCCAGCTCTAATAAATACAAGTTAGAAGGTCCCTTCTAGAAAAAGGTAGTTAATTTACAATATATCAAGTAGAATATATAAATATATATACATATATATATGTATATATCTATCTATCTATCTATATATCAAGCAGTTAATTTTTCCACCACAGAAAGAATCCTTTGCTCATGATATAAAAGGCTCAGAGATGCATCCAAAGACATACAAAAAACATGAAACACTATCTAGCCCATTACACTCATTGTACCCCTCAGGAAAAATAAAAAACGAGCCAACAAAACAAAAACAAAACCCTTAGTGGAACTCCTGAAGAGATATTTAGGATACTTCCCATTCACTTCCAATCTGCTCTTGGCAGAAGGGGGCTGAGGCAGGACAGCCTGACTCAGAGTGGCACTGCTTTAGTTTAAGGTTGATGTTGGAACAAAACAATGTACTTATGAGTCATTCAGCAGTTAACAAAAGGAGTTTTATTTAACCAAAATATATGAAGGATATTCCGTGAGGATACTTAGCTTGGGTAGGTGTCTCCCCAGCCCATTCCTGCCCGTCTCCCTATGGAAATAACACCTGGTCAGCAGGATAAGGTGGTAGGATGTGGTGATTTGCCTGGTCTCTGCATATCCTCCAAGTTTCTTAAGGGCCTAGACCTCATGGGGGTGGGCCTTTTTATGCCCTTAAGTGACCAGGAAGCCACCTCGGTATGGCCAGAGGGTACCACAAAACTCTGTCCAGAGAGAGATGCAGTTTAAACTTGGCTAATTGCATTCTGAGAACACCTTTGTTTCTTTTTTAAGAAAACTAGCCTAACCTATGCTGGGAAGTGGGCCTATCATACCTACACTGAATGAGCAGCTTCTAAGATAAGGATCTCTGGCTTGCCAGAGTTGGTCACCTACATGGTAATCTGGTGGTGATCATCTTCTCCGGAAAGCTTTTTTTCCCTCAGATTAGTGGCCATCTGATTTTGGTGCTCTGGAACTTTTAACTCACGGAGGCTCCTTCCCATGCTGGAAATATCCATTTTGCAAGAATACTGCTTACTGACCTGTACTCCAGGAAGAAAGTAGCAAACAGAAGAAGGCACCAGGGATTTAAGTTTATCTAGACAAACATACATGGGCTTGTAGCTATGATTGCTGACTGTAGAGGGTGGGGAGAGAAATATCTGCCCCAACTACTTACTAGAAGTTAGAGAAGTAGAAGATTCTCAAAGGGAAGGGTTCCCAAAAGAGAAGAAGAAACTTTCTTCTTGTTCCACTTAAGGACAATTCTCTTTTATATAACACTCCCCAGCTCAGCACCCATCTGGAGTTGCTGTGTCTGCCCAGCCACACAAAACCTATCTCCCTCAGCAAAAGGGGCCATCCACCCTACAGAAAACATTCTTCATGAGGAAGACATTGGTTTGCCACAGAGCAGGAAATATACACGGATGTGTTGTAAATGATATTGAAACTCAATACTGTTTTCGTCCACAATCCACTTATACTATAATCATTTTGGAAGAGATGGGCAAATTGAAACCATGGTGGAGGAAAAAAGAAGTGATTAGAGGTTGTAGTAAAAGGTAACAATAGAGGAAGCTTGTTTCCATACCTGGATGATCTTTGCTGATTTCTGCCTTACAACGTCTTCAAAAATATTTAGTATGTAATATTAACTTGTGCTAAATTCTCGTTTTACTGGATTTGGCATTGACTTCAAAAGATTTTGATACATATTCTGTAATTCTTCATCATGAAAACACACTTCTGCCACATTGGATATTAAGTGTATCTTTGACAAATAGTACATTTTTCCAAATCTGGTTTTGATTGAAGCTCATGGTTTTTCAGTGAAGTTTAAACCAAGTGAATTCCCAAGCCCCTCAAACATGTTTATTTTCATCTTTTGTATAATTTTTTTAACCTTTTGTGAAGAAGACTATACTGTAAGGAGTCAATTAAACAGCTCAATGGGTAGAGCACTGGACCTAGAGTCAGGAAGACCTGAGTTCAAATCTAGTCTTAGAAATTTACTAGCTGTGTGACCCTGGGCAAGTCACTTTACTTCCACTGAAGAAGGAAATGGCAAACCATACTAGTATCTTTGCCAAGAAAACCCATCAACAGTGCGGTTGGTCCATGGGAGGGTCACAAAAAGTCAGACACAACTGAATGACTGCACAACAAAAACAACAGCATGCTATAAGATCCTGTTTTAGTATTCCCCATAGGAGTTTCCCATCCAGTCTTTGCTTATTCTCCCCATTGGTGGTATGTATACACAACCTAAGTTTACTGGGAGAGGATGTTTTGTTCTAAATCTGCTTACCTTGCTGTTGGAGGAAATGCCTTTGATTTGCTTGGGAAAAAAAAGCAAATGCTTAAGTGAGGGCTCCTGAGCCATCCCTGAGGGTGTGGGGACCCACACATTACCTTGAATTTATGATCACTGTCTTTTGGAGGGCCTACCTTGTGAGAATAGGGTGGGCAGATGAGGGCTACACCAGAATTTGGGTTGCTGACCAGTGTGTAGTACTGATACAAGATTGGAACAGACAACCTTTATAAGGCAGATGCCACTTGCTCAGGCTACAGCAGCCTCTGCCTCAGCAGACCTTCAGTGGAGCACCCACACTTGGGTGCCCACAATGATGCAGCCATGCCTTTCTGGCCAAGATGGGATAGATGGGGCATTTAGGGGAGACTGACTCAACTAGTGTGGGGGCTGCTCATCCACCTTTGGTGTCCACCTGATTAACCCAACTGACTGTTTTTCAAGTAGCCATGACTTTACAGTCATGATAAGAAAGCTAGGGGAAGAACAGTTATATGTTTTTATATTGATGAGTCTACTTCCTGCCTTTTCCCTTTTTGTGTTTTATTGGATCTTGGAGGATTAGGGGGAATGCCTCTATTTAGATCAGTGGGATCGAGAGTCCAAAATAAAAGGAAAGGCTCCCAGGGCAACGGAGACCACAGGTGATCCACTGGAGTCTCTAAGTCTGGCCACATTCTTGGTCCTGACAGTGAAAAGTGACAGCTGATTTGGAGAACAAACAGATCTGATCTTTGCAATCTTAGCTAGCTAATCATTTAGGGTTAGGGGAGAGCTGGTTACAAAACATAGTATGACAAATTCATGCTTCAAAGGGCAAGAGAAAAAAAAATTGGCCTATTCACAGTTCTAAAAATCTGACCAGAAAGTCCAAAGCTGAGTCCCTGTACACAACAGGACACAATTCCAGGCACATGGTCACATTCTACTCCCACCCCACCCCTGGGGCATATGTTTATATTCAGATAATAGCTTTTTGTTTTCCCAGGAATGATTCCTAGTCATGAAAAAATGTTGCTGCTTATTGGGGACATCACAGACATCCCCCTCACCAGCTCTCCTTCTCTCCTCCACTTTCTAGCTTCAGGCCTGGTGGAGGGGCACCATGATACGAAGAGAATTGGGCAATTTCAAGATGCCCAAGAAGGAAAAAGATGATGGCAAAGGTGCAAAAGGCAAAGGGAAGAAGCCTATCCAGAAAAGAAGATGATGGTTCTCTTTCTGGCTCATTTTCTTTTCTTCTTTCAGGAGGATGGGAAGTAGAAAAGAGGAATTAAAAGGGGCAAAAACCTCGCCAGCTGGATGTTATTTATTATCTAAACAACCTCCTGGGGTGGGCAAGGACTGAACTAGGACCCTTGATGACTTCACATTGGTCTTTTGAAATTAAGTCCTGAAACAAGATGATTTATTTTACTGGTATGGTAGGACAAGGTTGGGATTACTCTGTCAATTTAGTGCCTTATTATAATCTGACCTTATATTGAGAAGAACCTTTTCCATGGGTTCTAGGGAGACTTCTCTCTCTTTTGACACCAGTACAACTAGGACAAACAATTTCTGTGTCCATTTACAGTGAAATTGTTTAATGATGATACACTAAAAGTACTGGAGTTAATATTGTGTCTGTGTCTAATTTTATTCCAATTCAACTACAGTGAAGCAAAGTTCTTCCAGTAGTTCAACTTCGCAATACACAACGACAATGAGGTTAGGGAATACAACCCACAGCCCATAAATACGTATGTTTGCTCTTCTCGTCTCTATGGCATAGTGTGTATTTCAGTCTCTTTTTGTTAAATCCCCCTTCCTAGTTCTCCTCCTTGTGAAGCTTCCTCTACTGATGCCTGTCTCATGGTTCCTTCTTCTTCTGTCTCTGCTTCCTGAACTTCTTTCCCTGAAGGGTGACATCTCCTCGAGAGTACTATTAAACTTTCTCACAGGGGCTGTCTACAGGGGCTGTCTCAACCCTTTCCACTCTTGTGCTTGCCCTTCCTAGAGACAATGTCTGCTGTGGCCAAATGCATTTTCCCCTCTCCCCCAAAAAGCCACCAGGAGTGTCTTCAGAGAGATTGTTGAAAGTGCATCATCACATTGGTCAGTTCTGACCTATGCCCTCTTTACTGCCTGATGGGGTCCTCTGTTGGCTGGACGGAAGTGGGCAGCATGGTATCAACCCTAAGCAAATAGAGGAGGTGGGATTTGGGGGTTTATAAAGTGCAGTTATCACAGTGTGTTCTGATGTGGTCTCTAATTGTGGAACACAGTGGATTATTTTATAGTTCAGGAGAAAGCTGGGGCCTGGTATAGAGTAGTGAGTAGTTAATGTTTTGCACAGGACCCTTTCTGTTGTTAACATCACTAGTTAAAACCTAAACTTCCCTCATCTTTACCTCACCTATAGGCTTCTTTTTTCTTTGCCATTGGTTGACAAGCGGTTCCTCTCTGTCCCATTTCCTTAATATGCCGAATGCACCTTAATGCTTTCCACCCATCCCACACACAGCCCCATCCTCTAACTCTTAACTGCTTACCTAGCAAACCATTAGTAGTTTCCTGATGAATGTTTGAAAATCACTACTATACTCTGGAAGGTTTGAGGTCTTGCCATAATGGAGATTAGGATTTTCTGGCATTAAAATATATGCAGTCATAAGATGTAATATTAAAAATGCTCCAATGTGCACCTCCTTGCTTGTGGCTTGCTTCAGTTTTTTCCACAGAGAGGGCAGTAAGTTTAGTGTTGGCAGGAAGGCAAAACAAAAGGCAATTGCACCAAACAAATTTTATTTATGCCTTTTGTTTTTCTTTTCAAATCACAGTCATTCCTGGATACATCCCACTTGCCTCACCCCCACCACACCCCGACTATGACCAGCTGACAAAAATAAAACCAACTGATTCAATAATTGTGTCTCATAATGTATGCAATATCCTGTACTTAGTATCCCCCACTTCTCTACTGAAAAGGAGCTGGGTACATGTTCTCCTGGATCTAAACTGGTTATTACACATCACCTCCTAGCTTAGTCTTCTGGACACCTTGGCGGCCTCATCACCACCAGCCTTGCGTGGAATAGGCTCCTGGACACAGCCTCCCTCTGGCCTTAAATACACCACCTCTTGCTCATGCTTATTGTAAGAGAAGTTCCAGATGACTGGACATAACCACATAGAAGGCAAAAGGAGTGCCAAAACCTTGAGGGTCGAGCTGCCTTCATGAATGGACCTCAGCATTATTCTGCCTAAACTCATTTCCTAGTTGTTTAGCACACTCCCATCCCTTCGGTGTCTTGTACCTGGGCTGCTGAATCATTGACTATTGGAAGAATAATTTCCCTTTCCTAACTCTAGCTGTCTGCTCTCTCATTCTCTTCTACCCCAGTCCTAACCTCTACAATTGGCCAGACTTAGCTCAAACCATTCCTCTGGCAGTCTAGGTTCTATGTTGGAATGAAATGACTATTTGTGGATCATTCCAGACTTAACAGAAGTAGGTCAAGTTCACTTACAGGATACACAACAAAAGTACAGTACCTGATTTTTGCCCTGTGGCAAGATTAACAGTGACCATTTGCATTTTGGGGTAGGTTGAGGGCCATGTGGGAGAGGTGAGTGCTCCAGTTGGTATAAGGAGCTGGTTGGGAAGAGAAGTAGCCACCTGTCCTTAAGTTAGGTGGATTCCCTACACAATATAACATTATGACTCGCATGTCCAAATTGGCAATGGATGCATTCCATTGTGCCTTATTATAGGACATCAATTTGTTCAGTTCAACAGAAGGTATAAGATGTCTCTAACAAGTTACCTCACAAACAACTATCTGTGGGAGGAGCATCAACAAAATTCCTCCATTGGTTTTGATCCCAAAGTGGGAGAGCCTTTGATCATCCAGTTCTGTTTTCCCTAGACTCCAGGTCATTGACTAGACCCATAGCCACTATCCAGGAATCAGTTTCTATGAAGTTAAGGTCATGCATTTATTTAGCAACTATTATGTGAAAGACACCTAGGATAGAGCAATGCACTGGGAATCAGGAAGACTCAACTTCAAATCTGACCTCAGACACTAGCTGTGTGACCTTGCACAAGTCACTTAACCTGGTTTGACTCATAGTTTCCTCCCTGTAAAATGAGCAGAAGAAATGTCAAACGACTCCAGGATCTTTGCCAAGAAAACCCCAAATGGGGTCACAGCGAGTCAGAGATAATGAAACAAGTCAACAACAACATGATGCTGTGCTAAGTGATGAGGATACAAAGAAATGAAAAAAAGTTCCTGCCTTCAAGAGGATTACAATAAGACATGTACAGGTTAAATGGGAGATAATCAACAGAGGGAAGGCAATGAGATTAAAGGGGATCGAGAAGGGCATCTTGCAGAAGATGGGATTTGATTTGATTTTTAAAATTTTATTTGTTTTCAGTTTGTAGCAATCATTTCCATATTTCTTAAATTTTCTCCCCTTCCCTCCCTCTTCCTTCCCTAAGATGGCATGCAACCTTATATGGGTTCTACACATACATTCTTATTAAACGCATTTTCACATTATTCATGTTATATAGAAGAATTAAAATGAATGGGAGAAACCATGAGAAAAACTAAACTATAAACCAAAGAGAAAATGGTCTGCTTCATTCTGCGATCCAGTTCCATAGTTCTTTCTCTGGATGTGGAAGACGTTTTGCCTCAAGAGTCCTTTGGGAATGTTTTAGGTCCCTGCATTGCTGTGAAGGGTTTAGTCTATCAGAAACAGTCCTTGCACCCTGTGGTGACTACTGTATATAATATTCTCCTGGTTCTGCTCATTTCACTCAGCATCAGTTCATATAAGTCTTTCCAGGTTTTCTGAAGTCTGCCTGTTTGTCTTATAGCGCAATAATATTCCATTACATTCATATACCACAATTTGTTCAGTCATTCCCCAATTGATGGGCAGCCCCTCAATTTCCAATTGTTGGTCACCAGGCAGCTAGGTGGTGCAGTGGATAGAGCACCAGTGCAGGAGTAAGGAGGACCTGAGTTCAAATCTCACCTCAGACACTTGACACTCACTAGTTGTGTGACTTTGGGCAAGTCACTTAACCCCAATTGCCTCACCCTAGGTCATCTCCAGTCATCCTGATGAATATCTGGTCACTGGATTCAGATGGCTCTGGAGGAGAAGTGAGGCTGGTGACCTGCACAGCCCTCCCTCACTCAAAACAAAGTCAAGTGCAAGTCATGTCATTATTTCTCTGATGGCATGGTTTTCTTCAGCAACGAAGGATGAACACACGTTAGTTCTTGACCACCACAAAGAGAGTTGCTATAAATATTTTTGTACATGTAGGACCTTTTCCCATTTTTATGATCTCTTTGGTATGCAACCTAGAAGTGATATTGCTGGGTCAAAGAGTATGCACATTTTTATACTCCTTTGGGTATAGTTCCATATTGCTCTCCAGAATGGTTGGATCAGCTCATAGCTCCAACAGTAAATTAGTGTTCCAACTTTCCCACATCTTCTCCAACATTTATCATCTTCCTGTTTTGTATTAGCCAATCTGATAGGTGTGATGTGGTAACTCAGAGTTGTTTTGATTTGCATCTCTCTAATCAATAGTGATTTAGAGCATTTTTTCATATGACTATAGATAGCTTTAATTTTTTCCTCTGAAAACTATCTGTTCATATCCTTTGGGGTATCAATTTATCAATTTATTTATCAATTGGGGAATGACTTGTATTCTTGTACATTTGACTCAGTTCTCTATATATTTTAGAAAGAAGGCCTTTATCACAGACACGTTGCAAAAATTCTTTCCTAGTTTTCTGCTTTCCTCCTAATCTTGGTTGCATTGGGTTTGTCTGTGCAAAAACTTTTCAATTTAATGTAATCAAAATTATCTATTTTGCACTTCATATTTTGTATGGTCATAAATTTCTCCATTCTCCATAAACCTGACCCATAGAATATCCCTTGTTCTCCTAATGAGTTTATAGTATCAGCCTAGATCATGTGCCCACTTGAACTCCACTCTTGTGTATGATGTTAGGCGTTGGCCTGTGCCCAGTTTCTACCACACTATCATCCAGTTTTCCCAGCAGTTTTTGTCAAACGGTGAGTTCTTATCCCAGAAGCTGGGGTCCTTGGGTGTATCAAACAGATTGCTATATTCATTGACTGCTGTGTCTTGAGTACCTAACCTATTCCACTGATCTACTCTTCTATTTCCTAGCCAGTATCAAATAGTTTCGATGATTGCTGCTTTATAATACAATTTAAGATCTGGTAGGGCTAGGCCACTTTCCCTAACATTTCTTTTCATTAATTCCCTTGATGTTCTGAACCTTTTGTTCTTCCTGATGAATTTTGATATTATTTTTTCTAGCTCTAGAAAATAATTTTCTGGTAGTTTGATTAGTATGGCACTGAATAAGTAAATTAATTTAGGTAGAATTGTCATTTTTATTATATCAGATTAGCCTACCCACAAGCAACTGATGTTTTTCCAATTACTTAGATTTGATTTTATGTGTGTGAAAGGTGTTTTGTAATTATGATCATATAGTCCCTGGGTTTGCTTTGGCAGGTGACTCCCAAATATTTTATAGTGTCTACCAAGAAGATGGGATTTTAGCTGAGACTTCAAGGAAGCCAGGAGATAGAGATGAGGGAGAAGAGAATTCCAGGTAGAAAGAACAGCCAGTGAAAATGTACAATCAGAATATTAAGTGTTGGGTGCAGAAGGAAGCAGGAAAACCAAGGGAGCTACACAGTGTTTAAGGAAGTAACTGAGGATTTTACTCAGCAGGAGATTATAGACATATTAAGTCAATTCACCCAATAAAATGGGAGAATTATTAATATCATGGATGGTGAGAATCAGTCTTTTCAGGGCTGGAGGAGTATGATAGATAACATAGACTGCTTAAAATTCATAGATATTAGTCAGAATTCCTTTACACAACAAAGTTTTAGGGATTACCATATTCTAGGAGGTAACAATAATGCATGGGGAGGGGAATAAGGTGTAATTAGATTGAAAACATAGGAACAGGTCATAAAGGACTTTAAAAACCAAACAAGATTTTATCTTTGATCCTGGAGGCAACAGGGAGCCACTGAAGCTAATTGAATAGGAGGGTGATGTGATCAGACCTGAGCTTTGGGAATATCATTTGGTAGCTTTGATAGAGTGGAGGATGGACCAGAATAATGAGGGGCCTGAGGCATGCAGACCCACCAGTGGGCTATGGCAATAATCTAGGCATGAGGTAATGAGGACCTGCATCAGAGTGATGGCAGTGTCAGAGGAGAAAAGAGGGTAATATGCAAAAGATACTGCCAAAGTACAATCAATAGGATGTGGCAACAGATTGGACATGTTGGGTGTAACTGGGAAGAGTGCGGTGCCTTTGACTCTAATAGGAAAGTTAGAAAGAAGGGAGAGTTTTGGGGGAAAGATAAAAAGTTCAGATTTGGACATGCCTAAGATGTCTAAGGTACTATCAGTTTGAAATCTCCAATAGGCAGATGTTGGAGGGTAGGAGACAGGTTAGGGCTGGATAAATAGTTCTGGGAATCATCTGCATAGAGATAATAATTGAATTCATGGGAGCTGATGAGTTTACCAAGCAAATTGTGTAGCCCAAGATATGTCCCTTAGGGGACTTCAATGGTTAGTTTGTTCTTTGTTCTTCAAGAAGACCAATGACATCGGGAGGGTGATGTCTTGACTTGCAAGTAAAATGGATTTAAGTGAGGCAGGGCTGTGCAAAGTCACCGGCCTCACTATCTCCTCCCAAGTCATCTGGGGCCACTGGCAAGATATCAATCTGGATGATTGGCTTTTTTAAGTGAAGGTCTTTCCCAGGTCTCAGTTTGTCTGAGGCAATACCCATTCAGAGATTAAGGCTAGGTTAGAAATGAGGCAAAAAATGGCTTCCTTTACCTACTAGTTCTGGGAGGGGAAGACTCTCGGGGTTTCTGGACAGAACAGAAACAATTGCTGTTTACACTCACTCTGAGCTAACAAAACCCAAACAATGACAAATTGAGTTTGAGTTGGGCCCATTATTGGTCAATTATTGGCCAATTGGCCATTATTGGTCAATCACTGAGAACTAGAGTAATTTGGATGAACGGATGTAGCTCCATTTGAATCCTAGTGGGCCTTATCAGAGTCTGATTTTTCAGGACTCTATTTCAAGAAATTTATATTCCCTTTGGAAGAACAACCACATATAAGTATATGATTCCCCCGTGCGAGGAAGGGAGGAAGGAAAGAAGGGAGGAAAAGAGGAAGAGAAAAAAGGAAAGAAGGAAGGACCAAGCAGCATTGCCCAACTGGAACGGGCCAGTTGCAGTTGGGTCCCCAGTGGGGCAGCTACATCATGGTTAGCAAGTGTGACCTGAATGAAGATCCAGCAAATGATGAGACTGAAAAATAGTGAGCAGACAAGTAGGAGAACCAGGACACTTGAGCAAGAATTAAAAAGGAAGAGAAAAAAGGGTATCAAAAAGGAGAGGATAATCAACAGTGTTAAAGGTTGCAGATCTTGAAGGATGAAAATTGAGAAAAGACTCTTACATTTGGTTAAAAAGAGTATTTTCAATAGAATGATAGAAGCTAGACTGCAGAGTTAAGAAAAAAGTGAGAGGAAAGGAAGGCCACTGTAGATGGCCTTCTCAAGGAGTTTAGCCATGAAAGGTAGGAGAGACATAGGATAGATAGTAAGGATGGATGGATCAAGTGAGGTCTTAGTGAGCATAGGAAATACATAGGCATGTTGGTGGTGTGATGTATAAAAAGTTTGAGACATAGTTTCTGGATAATTAATCATTTTATTAATCATGCTAACATATAATTAATAAAAGGGGTCAGTGACATTCTCAAATGCCAAAGACTCTCATGGAACCTACTTAATGCTTATATTCTCTTGGAAGTGTGGATGTCCCTGAAGGTGGCAATCAACTCGGATTTTTTAACAAGTAATGAGAAAATGAATATTATAATGAGATGTGGGTTTATTCTAATGAGGGTCTTGGAGAGGGTAAGGCTGATCTCTCAATTTTACTCAAAGAGACTTATCTCTTATCCAGATTACCCCTGCCTAGGCAATCTAGATAAAAGAGAATCCTCAGATCTGGCTGAGTAGGACAGACTTCACCTAAGATTGTAGGATTCTTTAGTTGAGTGGAGCAAGAAACTCCCACCCAGGATGGAAAGGTGTGTATCTTTTTGGGGATTTTGGCAATCACATCCATCAACAATGTCCTCTAGATGCTGACTTGGCCTAGTAGAGAATGTGGATCTAGGAAGGGGGAAAAAACTGGATCTCTCTAATAACTGGTTATTTGATAATCATTTTTCTCACTAGGCAGCAGGGAAGCAGCCACTAGATAGGGAGAGACTGAAGATAAATGAGAGAGTGGGGATGATAGAGGGGCATTGTATTGCAGAAGACAAAATAGAATAGGATCTCTTATGCTTGTAGAAAGATTTGCATTGGCAAGGAAAAGGGCTACCTCTTCATTTGATATAAAAGGAGAAGATGGCTGGGGAAGGAATTTGAGTGGTGTGAAATTAGAAGGGGGATCAGTGAATGACCTCAGTCACTTTTAGTGAAATATGATGGGTCATAAGGAAATTCTATCTGCCCCATCCTTTACAGTTCTTTCATATTCCAGCCATGTGGCCTGTAGTGCAGCATCAGGACCTTTACCTCCTGTGGGTATATCGCTTTACCTAATTAAAGAGGAAGTTCAATTGTATATGTCTCTAATAGTGAGCAGAGCTGTCTGTAAGCCAGACTAAACTGCATTCCTTAGGAACCAGGGCTTCCTAGTTAGGGGACTATTGGGCTAGCAGAGAAGGCTGGGTGTTAGGGCTTGGACTGAAGGCCTCAGCCCTAGAGAATCACAACCTGCTTGTGAAGGGCAGTAACATCCCAAACATCTGGGCAATGGTATGATTTCTGTTTAACAACTGAGGTGTCTTGTACCCTATCCACCTTGTTAGAAGGACTGTCTTGTATCACCCAACTCATAAAAGACAGCTCTGGGTGATGGTATGACCTACAGTCACTGGTGACCATGAGCAAAAAACAACTTTTTTGAAAATGATAGGAGTGGCTGTTTCAGGGAACTTCTAGCTCCAGAAACCTAGTGGTCATTGGGTTTGACCACCCCCAGGTGCCTTCTGAAGGCTCTGTTCAGGCTTTATGGACAGAGACCTCTAAAACAATGGACCCCATGTAGTAATGGAATAAAGATTGCTAGATGACCCACTTTACGTCTTTCAGGACTGTAGCCTGTTACTGGCCTCACTCCAGAGACAGACTTGTGGATAATCAATAAATGGGGGCCATCAGACTACCCAAGTAGGAAATAGGAGTTTTCCAAAAACCAGAGTCCAACGTAAGCCTCTGGGCTTCCTTTTTTAAAATGTGAGAAAGGAAGTGTCAATAGCCCATTCTGTATTATGATTAGAATTATCTGTATTCTCCCTATCCACTATAACTGAGCAGAATAGATCTTGCCTGATCATAACATTCAATTCCTACTCTTTTTCCCTCACATGCACCACCATTCAATTGCGGACCATTGTCACAGAAGATAGGTGTCTTCTGGCCCATCAACATTATGTCATCAGTTGAGTGGTCTACAATGCACTCAGGAAGGGAAGCATCTTTTAGATTTCTGCCCATCTTATTGTGGCAGGATGATGGAGCATAAGTAGCCCTGGGGAAGGACAGTAAAAGTTTTATGGACTTCATCTCAGGTGAAATCAAATGGTTACTGCCTAGTCTCAGCCACAGGAATAAAGCAAAAGAAATTAGCAAAGTGGGCAACCCCATACCATTGACTAGGGACCTGGGCTACTTGGTCTACCAAGTTGATGAAGTCAGAGACAGTCTCATTGATGGATGTGACAGCTCTGTCCAACTTCCTCTAGACCACTAAGAGCTGCCAGGTGCCATCCACCTTCTTCATTTGCCACCGTGGGTTTTTCAAAGGGGAGACTATAAAAAGGTACTCTGGTCTCTTTCATCTCTATCCAATGTAAGAAACATTTTTGACTTCTCATGGGACATGTTGTTTGGCTAATATTAACTCCATGAGGTGGCTCAGGCAACTCCAATGGTTTCCATTTATCTTCACCTAATATAACTCCCATATAAATTGCTAAAAGGATACATACTGGTATTGAAACTCAAGAGCTCATGATGTCCCTTTCTGCATCTGGTCTGCATTCTAAGAAACCCTGTGGAAAATTAGGTGCCTTGATGGGCTGTCATGGGTCCCTGGTATAAGAATAGCTTGGCTGAGAAAGGTTCCAAGGAGGCAAAAATAACAATTCTGATTGCATAAACAATTAGTTTTGCCCAAACAAAACTAATGCAGATAGAATTAGAAATAAGTTTCTTTAATAAAAGTTTTAAGAAACATAGGGAATTAAGCAAAATTTCTAAGAATAAAAGCCATTACCCAACTGATGTATGGTAAAAAATATGAAGAGGAAATTTTCAGACGAAAAAACCTGAGCTATAAATAGATATATGAAAAAATTATCTAAATCATTAATAATTAGAAAAATGAAAATTAAAACCATTTCTGATGTACCTCACACCCATCAGATTGGTTAATATAACAAAAAAAGAAAATGACAAATGCTGGAGTGGCTGTGGGAAAACAACTACTTCAATACATTGTTGGTGGAGCTGTGAATTGGTCTAACCATTCTGTAAAACAATTTGGAAGTAAGGTCAAAACATTATTAAACTGCTCTGATCCAGCTATATTGCTACTACAATTATAACCCAAAGAGAGTTAAAAAAAAAAAAGGAAGAAAACCACCTTTTCCTTCTGTGGTGGCAACAATTGGCAACCGGAGATCATTTGGGGACTAGCTGAACAAGTTATGAAGGGGATGGAATAAATAGTATGGTGCTCAAAGAAATGATGAAGGGGATGGTTTTAGAGAAACTTAGGAAGCCTTATATGATCCTGATCCAAAGTGAAGTGAGTAGAACAAAAACCATCTATATAGTGGTTGTTTGTCCTTCGTTCTCTAAGAGGACCAAAATGACATCACCATGATAAAGCAAAGTTTCATTGTGTCCGACTGGCTGATCAGACCGATAGGAGCTCGGAATGCTCCTATCTCATATAGTTGGACTCATATAGTCTGTGTGAACTTTTGGGGTGGATGCTCCAAATTTGCACATCCTGCATGTACTTTGTGCCATCTCAATTCTTCTTTGCTAATAGAGCACCCTTTCTCATGTGGGCACGCCATGCTGAGCATTCTTGTGCCAGTATTTCCCATGTTGCACAGTCAAATCCAAAGTTCTTGAGAGAGACCTTGAGTGTCCTTGTATCGCTTCTTCTGACCATCATGTGATCACCTGCCCCATGTGAGTTCTCCATAAAATAGTCTTTTTGGCAAGAGTATATTTTGCATTCGAACAACGTGGCCAGGAGTTCTCTGAAGCATAGTTTGAATACTTGGCAGTTCAGCTTGAGCAAGGACTTCAGTGTCTGGTACCTTATCCTGCCAGGTGATCCTCGGAATCTTCCTAAGACAGTTCGAGTGGAAGCAATTCAGTTTCCTGGCATAGCGCTGGTAGACTGTCCATGTTTCACAGGCATGCAACAGTGAGGTCAGCACAACAGCTCTGTAGACGTTGTTAGGTAGTAAGTCTAATCCCTCTTCTCTCCCAAACTTTTCTTCAGAACTTCCCAAACACTGAGCTAGCTCTGGCAATGCATGCATCAATCTCATTGTCAGTGTGTACATCCCTGAGAAGCACACTACTAAGGTAAGTAAACATAACCACAGCATTCAATATTGTAAAGAAAATCATCTTTGGAAGACTTAGCAGCTCTTATCAACACACTGAATGACTCACTGCTGTTTCAAAGCACTCACGATGTAAAATGCTACCCATCTTCACATTGAGATGATGAGTCCACCTGATGGACTCAGTGCAGATTGAAGCATATTTTCTTTTTTTTCTCCTTTTTGGGACATAGCTAATACAGGAATTTATTTTGCATGACTATATATATATATGCATATATATACACACATATATACATGTATGTATATATACACATATGTATATTTATAATAGGTTTTGTTTTATTTGCATTCTCAATGGATAGGAGAGGGGAAGGGAAGAATTTGGAATTGGAAATGAAATGGAGACAGAGTCTGGCTGCCAGTGTCCAACAGTTCCCTATATTGAAGTGGGTTGGGCTCTCAGTCCTCTACTCAGTCTTGCAGAGTATTCCTTTTTCCTTTCTTTTGCTAGTTAGCTAATTCTTCCCCTATTTCTGTTGTGTAGTCATGTATATGTAGTCAAGTCTGTTATGTAGTTAAGTATAGCCTTTGCTCCTTTGTCTCTTTCCTTTCAACTTGATTTGCTAGCTTTTAATGTTATTTTCTGCACCCTTCTCTAAAAAGAATTTTTCACTCCTTTTCTTCATTGTTTCTCTTCCCTTTCTGCCTATTTTAGGCTTTGGTTCTTTGATTTGTTTATTCCTTCTTTAGACTGTATAGATTCCCCATGGCATTGATGTTTCTAGGGTATCTATTCTGGGCTCCCTCTTCTAAACAGTTTCTCTGGGATTGCCTTGTAGCTCTTGCCCTCTCCCCTCTCCCATTCTCTGCGTGCCTCACTAATTCCTGTACTCTATGGTAGTAATACTGTAGTTTATTACTACTCCTTGCCTTCCCCAGGATCATTTTTTCCTTAATTTGCCATAAAATCTCTTTCTAGATCCAGGTCTTTCCCACTCTTCTGTTTGTCAGAACCCTTGATGCTTCTCCGGATGCAATATGCCATGAGGTAGGAACAGTACTCTTTCATAGGTAGCATCAAATCCTTGCAAATTTTACCTATTGTAAGGTTCTTCCATCCCATTACAGGATCTCTTCCCTTCCCTCCCCGTGGGAGCACCTCCTACAATGAATCTAGATTTCTCCAATTCTTTCCCCAGTTTCACTTTTCCCCAGTTTCACTTTTCCCCCTTTGTCACCTCACTCATTCTCTTGTAGGCCCTATTCCTTCTCGGATACTACAGTAGTTATTTTCCCTACATTTTTGGCTCCAACAACGTACATGATTTTTTTCTCCCTTTTTATGCACCTTTTCATTATGCACTCCAGTTCCACAAAAAAATATTGATTCACCTGTAGGTGGTGTGGTTTGTGGTTTAGACTACCATGTTTCAGACCTATTCCTTCACTTTCACTTTATAGATTTTCACTTTTACTCTTGTCTCCTTGTGCACTTTCAGAAAGAAATCTCTTAATGGTCCTCTGCTATTATTTTCTTTTTTTTTTATTTTAAATAAATTTATTTAACTTTATACATTCATTTTCACAAGATTTTGGGTTCCAAAATTTTCTCCCCATTTG